>VWPU01013099.1:0-31706 GCA_013398955.1 Callaeas wilsoni | reverse complement strand
CGCCACCGCTGCCATGCTCCGCGCTCAGCCCCGCGAGCCGCCAGCCGCCGCCGCCGGCTGAAGTCACTTCCTCGGGCCCCGCCCCGGGCCGGGAGGCGGGCCCGGCCCCGCAGGTAGCGGCGACGGGCAGCGTTTGGCCGCCCCGGGGCTGTCTCGTCTCGGCTGCACCGGGAAGAGGCGCCTGAGGAGCGGACCGCAGCCGGCGCGGCCCCGGGGCTCACCCGGTGTGGCCGGGCCCCGCGTCTCGCATCTGCCGTCCCGAGGAGGGAAAGCAGCGTCCCTCCATCCATGTCATCGCCGGCAGCGTTTTATCAGCGCTGCTGGGCAAGGTCAAGGAGAGCTGCCTGGGGAGCATACCCCGACCACATGGCTCTGCTGCTCTTCAGGTCTCTGCTGTGCTCGGAGCTGCCTGGGATTCTTCCACCACAAACGCCGCATCGACAGCAAATACTTATTTCTCCAGCCCGCGTGCACTTCCGAAGTAGTATATACACCTGCCTACATCTGTAACAAAATAAGCTCAAAACACAGGCTGCATGTAAAATACACAGACATTCTACTGCTGTTTTGAGGCCCTCATGTCCTTGTGAAACATTAGGCAGTGATAGCTGTAGACCCTGGCAGTCTAAGGATTTGAGCCATACCTATCAATACTTGGAGGGAAAAAAAAAAAATAGATGATGCATGGATGAAGAAGAACAAAGACCAGACCACTGCCACAGCAGAGTGGTTACAGCTCCACATGCAGAATTCCTGATGTACTCAGAAACTTTTTACAGCAAAAGGAACATATTCTTTTTCCGGTACAGTAAACATCGAATACAACTTGTTCTCATTTCAAGGAGACCTACATAACCCGCTTATGTCTGAAAGTTATTCAGCCATTCATGCCCATCTATCTAAAAAAAAAAAAAAAGCAATCCTATGCAAAACTGAAGGATTTCAGACAAAATACTACTCTGAGCATTCTCTTTTTTTCTTATTTTTCTTTTTTTTTCCCCCACAAAGAATGACACCTTATTTTTACAGGCAAAACCACAACAAAGAAAAATAATGAGCTTTGGGTTTCAAAGTGTCTGTCAGTGGGTAGCTATGTGCTCTGTCCTTCTAACCAAGGCTGAGTTCTTGAGTGACAGTACAACTGAGATTGCCAAAAGTCTGCTATGCTACAGACATCCCAGACTTGGTTATTGGTGGAGACCAAACACAGCTTTCATCAAAGTTCCTGCATGATCCTTTATGTTAGCAACATTGTCATTTCAGTATGTGATTCTGGTGTGCATCACAACATATCCATCGCAATAAATTCTGGGAACAAGGAGAGAACAAGGTGGTCAATATTTAGAAAACAGATAAGGTGAGAAGAAAATCAACATCCTAGAGAATTACTAATCTGATACTTGCTTTCTTTGATGTTTCTAGTTTGCGAATATTTTTACAGAACCCTGCAGCAGAGAAAATGAAAACTCCCATTTAACTTCCAGCATCAGATTTTCCATGTACTAAGTCATCTATGAAATTACAAGACCTGGTAAAAGTCATTCTGAATTTACAGCATAGTTCTAGAGTATTGTAGGTTTTCTTGTCAGCCCAACTCTTAATCAGTCACCTTCAACAGAAAAACAAAGGTATAGTAACTGGACAGCTTTTTTACTCCAGCCTATGGGTTAATTAATCCCACATGCAATTCAACTGAAATTAATAGAAAAATCTCATTGTTCCTCTCCTGAACACAGTCCAGCCTGGTCTCCAAGTCTCAAGACTATAAATATTGTGAACAATAACCACTTTGGTAGGTGAGGCATTCTTGAGGAAGAATTACAAGGACTCCTCTGAATAATACAAGAAGGAGCAGTAATGAAGAAGACATTTCCAGCAGTCAATGTGTTGACACAGGTGTTGTTTGTTCTGCCACAAGCAGTAAGAGAATACTGCAGAGACAGGGATTTGTGTTCCCTCACTGTGACACCAGCCTTAAGGTTAGAAAAGTCTAACAGAAATCTGGAAAAAGACAGTACACTGCTCTGTAGCACTATCACTCATCCCTTGAAACCTGAAGGCTTTAAATTTTCACATTAATTTCTTTTTTTATACTATCAGACCGAATATTAATACTTCTATTTCTTCTGCAAGCACGTGCAAGACAGAGCCTTGGCTGTGCAAACTATTATTGTTGGCAGAAATCCCATCTTTGCTGCAGACAGTTTAGGTCCCCAGGTAACCAGGACTAACCTATAAACCAGTGTTTAGTCCCAGTGCTTTCAAAGATCATTCTCCCTCCGTATCAGACAACAAGTTTTTATAATGCTTGATGTATGCAATACAAATAAAAAGAAAAGTAGTTTTCTTTATGTAATTCCATTAGCTAAGGCAACTTCCATGGGGTGTCCGGCCAGCGAGTTCTTCTCACAAATCAAACTAATCCCTAAGTGTTAGCAGTCAGACTAGAGACAGAACTAAAACATGAGGTAATGGTGTTTAAAAATAAGTTGTTAAACAACTCAACTTCAGACAACTCTGTTCTTTCCTGTGTCTGCTGGTCTCCAAGGAATGACTCAAATACTGGAAAATATGTGATAATGTAAACTGGTATGAAGGAGCACACGTGGAAATTAATTTGCCTTTAGTTGGGGTCCACATTCCTTCTTCCAATACTTAAATCATCTTTTATTTATGTAGAAGTAGAGGATGTCAACGTCAAGAATTTTTTCTAAAATGGCACTTAACATGAAATATGATTCTGCAGGATAATGTTACTTTAAATACTTCTTAATCAGATCAGTCTAAGTGATCCTAAAGATGACTAACTGTGATGACACAATGCACAAAAGAACCCAAACTTGCCCTCATTTTATTTCAGAGTTGACCACACCTATGATACTTACTTGGTGCAAACTAGAAGGTGTTTAGGTATGTTTGACAATTAAAAAAATAAGAAAAAAAGAAAACCCCATACCCAGCATAAAGAGTTTCCCACAAGAATTATCCTCCAAAGAAGGATCTCAGAGGGCTCTCTTACTTCATGGACAGAACAAGAGAGAGCATGGGCCTAAACCCAAAATGGCATCAGTTTTGTTACGTACATACCACGTAGGCTGATTTATATCTAGCATCTCACTATTATTCATGGCCTGTGGAATTAACTAGGACCTGGGTGGGGATAACAGACACGATTTCTTTCAAGGTAAACAGAATATTTATAAACTGTTTCACTTTTGACTGAATTTTGTGACCAGGAGTAATTCAGAGAGAGGCTACACAGTATCCTTATTCACAAACATCAGCTCTTTTAGCACTGCTGAAGGTTTGGGACACAGATGCCATGTGATCTCCATATGTGCATACATAAAACACCTTTGAGAACCTGTCAAGTGTTTCGTGTATATTACGGATGACAAGTCAGATGCCACATCTAATTTCTCATGTTGGAAAGTTTTGTTGACACAAGGAAAACACACAAATCTCCCTGCAGCCTGCTCAGCCCTGCCAGCTCCTTCTCACATCTGAGATCACTGAGAGCACTCAGAAACCACTTGGCCAATAAAGACACTCCTGCGCTTAAGTCACTGAGGGATGTATTTCTAATCAGCTTGTACGGCCTTCAAGTAAAGCCTCAGACTGGGCTAAGAGATACTGCAATTCATTAAAGCACCATTAAATGAAATTAAAATGCAATGCTAGGAAAGCTGACAATGTCTTACTGCAGCTTCTGTGGTGCAGTGTCCCAAAAAGAACGGCTTCGTAAGCAATAAAAGTGTTTGGCAGATTCTGTCAGACAGTTGTTTATCACAGAGGTGAATGACCTCGGACTGACAGAGAATGGGCAAAGGCAGCACAGAAACAACCTCCTGTGAAAGAATAAAGAAAGGACAGTCTTTCTTACCACCTTAAAAGATTCTGAGGAATGTTATTTTCCTCATCTTTATTATATTTCCTGCTTATGTAAGTTTTCCTAAACTTGTTTGCAAAAGTTATTTTGTTTTTTTACAGAACCATCAGATGCTACTGACCCAAGTCTTGGAAACCATACCCTTTTATAGTTCATTTAACCACACACAGTACCTCTCCCACTAACAAATGTTCTCGTATGGAAAATTTTTGCCTGTGTTTTATCCTGATATGCTTTTGATTTTGGTGTTGATACTGAAAAATAAGTGGAATTGTGTGGATATGCAACTATTTGGTAAAAGCATCCAACTCTTTGGAGGAAAAGCTTTCTTTCGTGAGCTACTTACTTGCTTCTATTTCAATAGTAATAAGGCACCATTTGAAATTAATTTGCCACATCCAATGTGGAAAAGTGAGAATATAAGCACGCACTAGCCAAGCATATTAATGCATGGTTAAAATGAGAGCAGAAAAATAATGCAAATGAAATCAGAAACATTAGTGTCTGCCTCACAAACTTCAATATAAAGCAGATCTGAATACTTTCAGTGTTACACTTCCACTATGCAGCTGGGTAGAGAAGATTCTGACTATTTAGTTCTGCCTGGTGAGCATTTGTCAGGTGTCCCTCCTCCCAGAAGAAAATGTGTAATCCAAACAAGTGATGAGATTTCCTGGTAACTGAAGTGGCACAATTTTACTATCCAGGCACCTTAGAGTATGAATTCTGAGACATTATTCCACTCATTACTTTAGATATCCTAAAATTTGCCAAAACCCTCAAGATGTTTTAATACAATTTGAAATAGCACACGGTTTGTACAGACTTTAAAAAAACAGAAAAACAAACTGCAACCAACAGACAGATCCAGTAATACCACAGGATAGTCTGAGTTGAAAGGGACTCAAAAAGGATCATCAAGTCCAGCTCTTAAGTGAAGGACCCATCCAGGGATCAATATCAAGCAATCCTAAATAGGGATGCAAGTTTTGTAACTGCTTTTGCCCAACTTCCTAGCTTTGCAGCCTAAGCAAATATTGAGAAGATGAAATGGCAATTTAAAAAAAAAAAAGAAAGAAAAAAAACCACCACTTTTGGTTTCACATGAGATACATTTTAAACTATAGATCTGCTTAGGAGCAAACTTAGCAGAGGAGTTAGAAGCTTGTCATTATTCTCTGTTAATACCATCCAGTATAGCACAGGCTACCTGTTATGTGACAGGTGAGCACTTAGCTAGCATCTGGCCCAAAGGAAAGTCAGAGTCTGCAAGGTAAAAAATAAGCAGCCTTGAATTATTTTATACCAAATTTCAAAACAAAAGTGCTGACAAAGCAGGCCCAGCCAAGTGTGTCTTTACTTAAATTCACAATGGACAGGAAATGCAAAGAAACACACTACAGAGACCATCACATTGTCTAGAAAATGGATCACATCCTAAACACCTGTCACCATCCTCAGCCACTCCTCTTAGCTCTTGGACAAGCTTGTTCAACCCTTGCCAAAATAATCTTGAACGAAACCAAGTCCACCAGGCACTGTTAACTACAACTAATTCAAATTTTGTGTTGTAAACACTTCAAACACCAGGCCAAAGAAACATAGGTATACCCTTGACTTGGCCAAAGCAGTCCCAAAACATAGGTATCACATTCATTTCATCATGCCTTACACCAGAACAGAGAGTTTTCTATCCCCAGGTTCAGTATGTGCTTCACAATTCATCCCCAACATGACAGAATGGAAAAAAATCTTATGGAATTCAGCACTTACACCAGGTCACAGCTTAAGGAGGCATTTTTCCTCCTCCAGCAGGAGTTTCTAGAGGAACATCTTTCTGGCTTTGTCACATCTAATGCTATGGAACAACCACTGGTCAAATGATAATTCCCAAGAAGGAGCGTCCACACATATCTAGCAAAATAGTCTCTAGTGAATAGACTGCTTCCACGTCATCACAAAATTAATCCGGCCGCAGCAGCCCGGAGTTCCCACGGGCAATTTATTCTGCTCCTAGGTCATAGCTCAAAATATTTGCCTCTGGACAGAATGAATTAGCCTATACAGAACCTGGTGCTGTCACACCAAACTGCTTCTGGTCTTGTAGCTCAGGCATCTCTGCACTAAACTAATCTGAGTTAGAACAGCTCAAATAGTAAAGAATATTTTTGGACTGCACAGACAAGTTGGCGTGAGCCAGAGTGTCTTCTAAACTACTCTAGATGACGCTGCCCTTTCACTCTCAAAAAGCGACCACCAAGGAGTTCCAAGTGCAGGAACCAGGAAATACATCCCCCAAGGCGTGCCTCACCTCAGGGCTGCAGAAAGAGACGATGTCAAAGCGTTTTCTTTCGTGGCTCTCCACCACTAGATCACTCTTTACATGACTGACCTGATTATCAGCGTAACATGTCACAACACATTATGAGACTAAGCAGAACTGGGGGTTCCCTCCCCCCCCCAAAAATACCCAGCCAGAGCTCAGTAAAAGCTCATCCTTTGATCTTACTTTCAGTGAGTTTATGAGCAGGTAAAAAACCAGAGGCTGTAATACATCAGCTGGCGGGATTCCCCCATACCTGGGGGAATTGGGTTGTTGTCACTCACCCAGCTAAGCAGAGACAACACTGAAAATAAATTTAAAGAGTTTGGGGAAACAACTGATAATCTTTAAAGAGTCTAATGAACCTCAAATAAGGTTTCAAGTGTATCAAAACCCATTATTTTCTTTACAGACAAATTTAGGTGAGGTGATCATATAATATGTCACTTATTACTCAACACTTTATATATAGCCCTGACTTTTCTTGAGATGACTTGAAAACTCTGCCAGCTGTACTTAACCTCCAAATAAAGGATTAATCTTGCTATGCAAAATATAGATTGCATAGAGGCAAAAGGGGGGACATCCTTCACCCAAAAAAATCTGAAAACAAAAAATAATTTAAAAAATATAAATATGGCAAGACGTGAATTACTAGAAGATTACTAAAAATCCATTCCATTACATTGCACCGTGGATGTAACTAAGTTTAGCATAATTACACCATGTCTGGAGCCTGCAAAGATTTATGGATACACTTGACTAAGGAATCTCCTTGAAGTTTTAGCTCCTTATTGCACAAAGTCATTCCCTGAGGTAAGTCTCCATAGGCACGAGCTCCAAGACAGGGCTCACAAACTATTTCTCGCCAGGGCATAATGCTAAAATAGTGATGTGCAAGTCGTGAATGACATTCCAACAGAAAAGTCAGTAAAAGGATGACTCCTTCCCCATAACTTTGTCCATAATGTTACTAAGCAACACGAATTTGCAGGCACTTCACTGCTGCAATTACAGTGATCTCTCAGATAAAATTGGTACAGCTTCAGTCTGCAGTCTTGAGTAATTTCTGAACCCTGTAATTAGTTTTATCAGAAGAAAGCCTCAGACTATTTCATTTCACAAAGAGTAAATAGACAGTTAATTTATAGTGGTTTCCATGTTCTCTACTTCTTCTGATATAAAATTAAATACACGTTTGCTTTTGTCCCCTATTTTTGATATTTTAAGCAGCAGATGCCCATCCAAGAACTCTCAATATCCTAAAGAACTGAGAACCATAAAGCCAATCAGCCTGTTTATTCTGGAAACTTCTTCCTGATAAGAATTGTACACAGAAGAAATATAACATTACAGCCATCCAGTGTGGCACTGTGCCATCTGGCAACTTCGCGGTGTCTATCTTGCATGAATTAAGCACTACAAATTTTTTTAATGAGCCTCTCAGGAAACATTATCTTTAAGTCAATGATAATTCATCCCACATGAAGAACCCTACTTTCTAATCTACCTGTAGTTTCTAGGGTGTACAATTCAAGAAGTTCTTATGGAAATCCATTTTTGGCAAATAACCGAAGGTATCTTCGTGTCTTCTCTAGGTCAACCTTATAAAAATTGGAAGATGTACAAAACTTCTCATGCACTCAAGAGTTCAGAAAAACTCTGTATCAACGTGATAAGACAGAACAGCACATTAAACTATGACAGGTCTCTCATTGCAGTGTAACATACATGGTTAAGTGGCTGCATTATCAAATAAGACTTGATCTCGCACATCAGAAATCAACAGAAGTTGTGCCTCTCTTTCCTTGGGACTGAACCAAGAGTTAATTACTATAGGCAGTGTTTCCAGAACCGGTAAATACTAAGCAGCTCTCACTTAATAACGACAATAATAAGGAATTGTTGGGTACAGACTGAGTTTGAAGTCTTGGTTAAGATTTAACTCTCATGTCCTGTTGAGCACTTACCTTTTAAAAATCTGGATACCTAGCAATAGATCTAAATTCAAATAGTGGAGGTCTTTGAAATTCTATTTCAATAAGTACAGCTAAATCTATTACAACCTAGTAAAATGTTATTCTTAAAATACAACTTACTCAGAAAATCTAAAACCATAGACACATTTGTTCTTAAAAATCTACTGCAATTCCTTCAAAAGACTTCATTAGTTTCCTAAGATTGATAATTTCACTACACCATCCACTGCATTCTGCTCCGTCTTTAAAAGAACGTATATTTAGCGTAGCAATTAATAAAAACTCACTGCAAGAAGCATTTATTTCCTTAAAAGTGTCTAGGTCTTGTAGGTGGAGAACTTGTGAATCACTTATTACAAAACTCTTACAACAGATTTCAGTCTGTCCCTTTTCTTGTTTCTGTCTTTTGGGAAAATGCAGAAGATTCACTCCCCCTTCTTTCCCTGTAGATTTAATGAGCCAGGCATGACAGCATTTCATCTTACATGGCATCTTGTCAGATCCAAAATCTATTTCTCTATCATAAATTTTATTACTGTCTGCTTTCGTTACATAATCATTCCTACAGGCATTTTCATAACTTGTTACCTGGTGGATACAATCAGAATGAATTCTCAAAAAAATCCTCAAAACTACTTCTTTATATACAACCCTCCAAATCCATATCATAGTTCAGAATACACAACATAGATGAGAAAACACCTAATACAAGAGGGTAGCAAGGCAGCTATAGATTAAACACTTGTACATTGAGAGATAGAACAGAGAATCAAATAAATCAGCCCATACAATGACTTGGAAATGCCAGGCTAAAAGCACATGAGAAAAGTAGCTGGACAGGTAATCCTGAATACTCTAACAATAGATATTCTCACTTACCCCTGTTAAAGCAGCTCCACTTCACATGCAGTAATTAAATAATACGGTCCAGGAACAGAAAGGATGTTCTAATGACACAGAGAAGACCTGAAAAGAAGTTTTGCAACTAGTGTACTCCAGAACCAGGAAACCAAGTCCAGTGGAGAAGAGTAACACACCCTAGAGAAAAAATAGTTTTGGCCTAATCAATAAATATTTATTTTCTTTTCCAATATATTATCCAGTAGCTCACTTACCAAGCTGCTCATGCTACCTGGTGTTTTTACAGTGATGAAAGTACAAGGGGTCACTGGAATTTCCTAAATCCACCCCATAGTAGCAGTAAGAAGAGAGATTTCATGCTTGTCTGCAGAGCTGGAACACCTCAGCCAGGGTATCTCACTATCCCCTAACTTAAAAAAGGAAATATTTCAGAGCCAAAATCCCAGGCCTACAAAAAGGCTGTAACTAGCTTGAAGAGTCTGCAACCTTTCCTCCCTACAAAACCTTTGTTATCATCATCATCTGCCCGCCCTCCTCTGAGGCTTCAGCTGCCAGTGTTCAAGCCATCCTCTGATGTGGCTCAGCTGTGTAACCTGGAGCAGGGTCCTGTGAGAACAGCTGTGAGAGGCCTTGTCCGTGCTCCACCGACACACCTCCCAGCCTTTGGCTCCCCAGCTGCAGTTAAGCTCAGGATTGGGCCTTAGTCTGCTTCTAGGCTGTGCTCTAGGTATACCTGGCTTGGTCCAGGAGACTTCCCGACTAGACTCATCCCCACCTGGTCAATATAGACTAGTCTAGTAAGGGAAAAAATGGTGGCGTTATCCTTAAAATTCGTTTCGTAGTCCCAAAATACGGTTCTCCCTTCTATTTAAGTAAATTTGGATATACAACAAGTACACGGGTTTTACATTGACATAAACATGGATTTCACAAAATTAATTAGAAAAGATTTTTTTTTCTAATCAACATTCTTTTGGTATTTATTTTCCAGGTACATTACATTTGACCTAACATATAAGAAACAAAACCCAGACATATCTAAAGTATACCTCCAGCTAATTTACAGAGGTCCTGGCACTCCTTTCTGTACAGTTAAAGGGTCTAGAGTTCCTAGGCTACTGCAGTTTACTTGTGATGTCTCTGAATGGAGGAATAAAGACTGTTTTTTCCTGACATAAATGAGCGCTGCTGAAAGGTTGTCTATTAACTTTCTCTGGCAGTACTGCAAAGAGTCTTTCTGGGACACAAAAAGAGAGAGATCATGACACGTTTTCAAGAAGATGGCAATTTGTGTAACTACAAAATCATATTCTCCCTATTAAAAAGAGAAATATTTTAAATACATGAGTATATAAATATGTGCAAAGAATAGCTGAAATACTTGAGAAATGCTTCTTTCCAGTCGTAATGTCTCTATAAGGGGATAGACATAAAGGCAGAGCAAAAAGGAGAATATGACGATGAAATATTTCTTAAAAGGAGAAGGAACAACAAACACAACGCAGCCGTGTGCACCGAAGGACCTGGCAGGGCTGATCTCTCGACAGGCCACCAGGGCGAGCTCTCGCCCAGCAAATCCAGCCCCAGCCCTGCAGCTCCACAGCTCCGGTTCCTCCCGCCTCCCGGGCTGTCAGGCAGGGGAGGGCAGAACACAAAACATGCCTTTTAAAGCTTAACGTCTTCTCTTCCAAACCTTTTTTACCTTCGTGCCTCCGTTCTTGAGCAAAACGAGTGCCAGTGGGCAGAAATGGTATTAGCCACAGAAATATGCTGCTGCAGGTGCAGATTGCCAGTGATAATGAAACTTACAGAGGTTTCGGTATTTGAAGACTCAGAGTTTTATAATGATCAAAACGTGGTTGTTTTATCTGTAGAAAGATTCTTCTAGGTACAAATCTTCTCCTCAACTAATTTTGCCCTTAGTGGTAGGCTCCCTAAAATCCATTCTCTTCTATGAATTCCTCTATTATAAAGATATAGAGCATTAAACTTCAAGGAACACCTTTCAAATTTCAAAAATATTTGATGGGGGAGCATGCCACAGATTACAGACTTTTCAACAGTGCCAGCTGCAGTGCAATCATCAGTCTCCAGAGGAATGGGATAAAGATAACTAAAAGCCAGATAAACAATACCTGAAGAACACTTTCCTCCAGATTCCAAACAATAGTATTTTAATTCTGCTTGTATGTAGTTCCTGTTAAAATGTTCTAATATTTGGACAATCAGTTTGAAAAGCTAGCTAATGGCAGCAATTTTTTTTTTTGTTTCGTATTCACACTCAGTCCCAGATGTTGCAGAACCTCTTATGTAAGTGGCTATGTCTTCAGTTTGTGCTGTACACACAGTGTTTAGTCCCTGATGCAGACACTGCAGAGGGAGGGAATATAAAATCTCAATGTATTGTTTTAAAAGATACCACTGAAGTTTAAATCATAGAGAATGCAGACAAGTAGTTCTTCATATTTCCAATGCATTATCATGTAAGAAAGACAGGCTGCAATTTGGTGGTACAAACTGCAGACTGCACTAATTATTCTCATATAAAATCACTTACATGTGTTTTTCAAATACAGTATGGCCATAAATGGCTAGTTAGCAGTGACACAAATTAAAGTATTTTAATTATCCATGAACAAAAATGTAACTTGCATTAGTTGCAGATTTTAATTTAACTATGTACTAAGAGAGATAATATTCTGACGTTGCAAACTCATTGTTTAGTTGTATGGCTTCCTTATGTTTGCACCTATGTACAATATCTTTGTCCTATGTAATTTACATCCCAGGTTCAGCTCATCACCATGAAAACCAGAATATCACCTTCTCTTAGCCATAAACTGCTTTTTACCAGGCTCTTTTCTGGTTCAGCCTGGACCTGATACAAGCTAATTTAACTACCAAGTATTTGGCTGGGCTAGAGAATTAAATCAGCTCAGGAAAGAGTCTGACAGACCCAAAGCAGGACAGTGAAAGGAGGACTGGCTCGCTGTTACGGATGGAGCCCAGGAAGATTAGCTGGCTAATTTAGCTGGTTAAGTCCAATACCCACAGTTGGGTCTTATGAACTCCTCTCAGTTTATCTCCACAGCTATTTCTGTCAAGGTTATACTTCTCGCTACTTCCACCTTCGAGCTGGAATCACATGGCCTGCTCCAGAGAGGTGACTTACACACGGACACGTGGATGACCCCATAAAGTTGCACTCAACAGACTGGAGAGGGGCTCACTCTGCATGGAAGGAGACTCTGCCTGAATTCTATTTCTCTTATCACCACATGCCCCTGAATTTTTACTTAACAGAACAACACAGTGCTAAAATAAACTATTTCAATCACTATGCACACAATTATCAAAACATATCTAACTGCTTTATAGAACTCTCTAACGCAGCTAAGTTGCTGAAGAAATGTCACCACTTGACAGTTACACCTTCCCTTTGGTATTAAATCCTGAAAGGTGATACTCAGATTTCTTTTGAACGGCAGCAGTAGTCAGCGCAACTAAGAGCATAAAAGCTCCCTTAAGTTTTTTAAGCTGAAATTTTCTCCAATTTGCAACCTCCTTGTAAAGAGAATAAACTTTCTTTGAGAGCATAAGTAGTCAGCTGCCTCATTCTTGCCTATCAGTTCTGCCCTGGGTAATCCACATTGGCATTCATGAAAGCAAACAGTACAATCTACATTAAGCAATCAGTGCTGGTAAGCTTATTTTGGTTCTTACTAGTCTGGCCTCTAAATTCAACAGACAAACAGAGATTTATCAAGTTTTGTATTTTCTTCAAAAGCAACATTCTGCACTGTATAATCCTAGAGGCAAAGCAACCAATAAAATTTGAATTCCAAAAAATTTAATCTAAAATCTCTGTTGGTTTAGCACAGTCAATAACAGAATTGGTTTGCATTCTTACTATTCCAGTTACCAACATTCAAAATGATTGTCACAAAGCACTGCATTTTCCTGCTGTCAGTAAAATGACTGCTAAAACAGAAATGCCAGAAAAATCTTCTAATGCAAGAACTCTACAAGACAGAGATAACTACTCTGTTTATCTCTATGTCCCTCAAATGCCTATTCACAGTCATAAAGCAACATCTCTCACTTTGGGAATCATAGAGGCACAATTAGGAAGTCAAATCCTGAACTGCTTGTAGGTGAGTTTTAGAAAAAGATAAACCTTCTGTGCTTAGACTCCTGAATAATGAAATTGTATTTTCAAATTAGTAAGACTACTCTTTGGAAAATAATTCTCCAAGTTCACACAAGTCTCCACAAAAACCCGACAGATGTTATTTTTACTTCCAACACTGACACTGACCTCTCATATTTATTTTTCACAGTCATCTCAGATACATGTTAGAAGAGTAACGGTCCTTTTTATTTCTCATATAATTTGTGATCCGTGAGGAACGGCTATTAAAACTGCAAATCACACAGAAAAGCTTAATGAGTCTTTAAAAGAGGTCACAATTGAATTTTGCCTTCTTGCGCTGCTATTGGCTGGGGTAGAGTTAATTTTCTTCCTCGTAGCTGGCACAGGGCTCTGGTTTGAATTTGGGATGGAAACAGTGGTGATAACTCAGGGATGTTTTAATAATTTCCAAGCAGTGCTTGCACAGAGTCAAGGCCCTTCCTGCCTCTCACACCACCCCACCATCACGGAGGCTGGCCGTGCACAAGAAGCTGGGAGGGGACACAGCCAGGACAGCTGACCCCAGGTGACCCAAGGAACGTTCTGTGCCATGTGGCACCGTGCTCAGCCTATACAGCTGGGGGAAGAAGGAGGAAGGGGAGGATGTTGGGAGTGATGGTGCTCGTCTTCCCCAGCCACTGTTAGGTGTGCTGGGGCCCTGCTGTCCTGGGCATGGCTGAACACCTGCCTACCCATGGGAAATGGTGAATTAATTCCTTGTTTTGCTTTGCTTGCATGCACAGATTTTGCTTACCTGTCCTATGCTGTGTTTATCCCAGTCCACAAGTTTTCTCATTTTTACTCTTCTGATTCTCTCCCCCAGCACAACAGGAAGAGTCAGGAAGCAGCTGCACAGGGCTTTGTTGCCAGTTGGGGTTAAAGCATGACACTTCATTAAGAAGAACCCAAAGATAACCATTCTTAACTGCAATACAAAGGCTCATTTCCAGTTCCATAAACATTAATTATCAGGAGGATAAACAGGTACAACACTGAGTTTCAAAGTAAAAAAAAAAAAATTTTAAATCTATCTGGCCCATTGTATAACTAGAGATGATAAACCTGTTTACGCCAAGACTTTCAGCTACTGATAGACTAAGCTCTGTGTTTGAGAAATTGTAAACACAGTGAGGGCTTGTATTTTTTGCATTGAACATCACAGATCAATCTCTCTCAAATACATTCCTCTCTAAGTACAAAGTTCATTAAATCATTGCTTGCAAGTTTGTTTTTTGGTATTTGGTGTTTTTTTAATCCAATCTAGTGTTAAACATGTGTAAGACGAAACAGGTGACTGGAACATGAAAGCCTGGGCAGACTTTTTCACGATGATGGGGGGGATCACAAATTATTTCAAGTAGCTTATTAGCATAAGCTCTTAATGGCGACGCACTGCAGAAGTTGCACAAACTGCATTTCACGTCCAATTTGCAACCCCTGCCAGGGACACGGGAAAAGCATGGGAAAGTCTCATCCCTGGAGCAGCGGGGCTCCCATTCAGCGTGCCACAAATCGCAGCTGCCCTCACACGGAGCCTGCCCGGCAGGGCGGCACTGGGGCGGCAGGTGCCGTGTCCCCTCACACCCGAGGCGGCTGCGGAGCCGCCACTCCCCGGGGAAAGGGAGGGCCGCGGGTGGATAAACAAAGGCCCCCAGGGCAGGCCAAGGAGCGCTAACGAGCTCCCGGGAGAATGAATGGGCGCCCTGATGAGCGCTGGAAATCACGGGAAGAGGGAGCCCTGCCAACCACCCGGCCTGATTTATCCTTTGCCAGCACCGAGTCCCCAGAGAGGCTGGGCTGAAGCCGGCCGGTTTCCCTCATGGCGGTGTGAGGCACCAGACAGCAGAGAGGAGCGGAGAGCCAAGGCCAACAGCGGGGCCGTGAGGCACCGAGCACCTGGCGGGAGGACCCCCTCATGGCGGCCCCGCGCACCTCCCGCGCCGTGACGGCAGGGGGCGCCGTGGGCCACCGAAGGCGCGGACTACAGCTCCCGGCATGCAAAGGCGCGTGCGCCCATCCGCGTTCCGGCCCCCACCCGGTGGGGCAAACAGCGGGACCCGCCAGCGCCGCCCTTCCCCTGCCGGCGGCTACGGCGGCCCTGGCGCTGCTCTCGCCACTCGGCCCAGCTGGTTATGGCCCTAATCATGACTTTTCGCTTCTCTTGGTATCCGGGGGTGCCACCGCGACCGGAAGTGCCCGTTGCCATAGCACCCCGTCTCCCCGATGAGCATCCCGGGTGTCCCCGGAAGCGGTCGGAGCTGGAGTTCCGTGTGGCGATGGTCCCCGTCGCTCCCGCGGCCGCGCCCCACGTGGTCTCGCCGTTAAACCCCGCGGATCATTCATTGCAGCGCCGCGCGGGGCCGCGCTGGCCACGCCCCCCCGCGCAAGCCATTGGCCGAGCGCCGCCACGCCCGCCAATCGGCGCCGGCCACGCTCCGACCGCAGGAAACCGCACATGGAAAGTCACGATTGGCGGCGACGGCCGCAGGCCCCGCCTTCCCAGGCTCCCCATTGGCTCCGTGTTTGGCGTGGTGCGCTGCTATTGGGCGGAGTGGCGCGGCCCCCCCCACCCTGGGGTTGATAAGGGGGAGGCGGAGGGCCGCGGCCGCTCCAGCAGGATCGGCGGCGGCGGCGGCGCGGGACGTGCTCGGGAGCGCGGGGCGGCGGCGCCGGGGGCTCTTCTCTAGTCACCGCGGCCGCCATGAAGTCGGTGTGGGGGCTCGCTCTGGCATGCGTGCTGCTCCTGGCCGGTGAGGGCCCGCTGGCTTCTAGAAGGTTCTGGCGGAGGGGTGCCGGGGTCCCGGCCAACAGGCCCCGCCTTGCCCCGCCGTGTGCTGGGATGATTGGGACGGAGGCCGCCGAGGGGAGGTGGGGTCTCGGGCGGGACCCCTCACTCTGCCCCGCGGGGAGGGGAAGCGGTGCTTGGGCCCCCGCCCGCCCTGTCCGGGCCTGGTCCTCTCCGGTGCTGGGGCGGCGGGGGAGGCGGCAGCGCGGCTCATGCGCCGTCACGGGTGGGGGCGGAGGGTGCGTGGGGGCGTCCCCTTGCCCATCTCCCGTGTCTCCGGTTGGGCTGAACTCCCCTGGGGAGGGGGCGGGGGACTGGAGGGGCAGAGCTGAGCTTAAAGACGTGGGGAGGGGTAAGCGGAGAAGTTGGGCAGTGCGTAGTGTGGGGGTCGGGCTCAGAGCGTTGCTTTCCTTGTTTTCCCAGTGTCGGTCAGAGCCGATGAGGTGGATGTGGATGGGACCGTGGAAGATGACTTAGGCAAAAGCAGAGAAGGGTCTCGAACGGATGATGAAGTTGTTCAGAGGTTGGTGCCTGGGGCGCCCTGGTTTTGGAAGGGTCAGTTTGAGCACCAGTAATGCCTCAGGATTCTGAAGAAGGATGGAACGCTATTCAGAAGAGAGATCCAGTCAGCTGAGGGAATTAAAACATTTCTGTAAAAGACTGTTTCCTTCTAAATAGAAACAAGCTTGAGAACTTGGAATCAGAGAAGTTCAACTTGTTTTTATCGAATATCGATAACTGTTAATTGGGGTTTACTGGTGCATGTCATAAATGGTGTCAGTTTAGTGCCTCGGGATGAAATAGCTCTATGCCCATGAAATGCCTCACCTCCTGTGAGGTGCACCACATGCTGAGGATTGCAGTGGCTTTAACATACCTGTATTTATTCCCTGAAATTTTCTATGAAAAAAAGTCTCCCTTGCAAGCATGAACTTTCACTCAAGTTTTGAATTAAGGTTATGTAGCTGAGGATGGCTGCTCTTGCATTTGACTCATTTGATCATGTAATTTTGAGCTACATCAGTGATTAAGTGTTATTGGTGCTGCTTTGTAATAAAATTAGTGATGCTGTTTGTGGACAAGATTCCTTGATAGGTTTTTCATTGTCCTAACAGAGAGGAAGAAGCTATCCAACTAGATGGCCTAAATGCATCCCAGATCAAAGAAATCAGAGAAAAATCTGAGAAGTTTGCATTTCAAGCAGAAGTGAACAGAATGATGAAGCTAATTATCAATTCTTTATATAAAAATAAAGAGGTTAGTGCTTTTATCTGCAGATCATGTTAGAATTTTGGTGGAGTGTGTGTGTCTTTCTCCTGGCATTCCTAACTACTGGTTTCTATTTCAGATTTTCCTGCGGGAACTTATTTCAAATGCTTCAGATGCTTTAGATAAGATACGGTTGATATCATTAACTGATGAAAATGCTCTTGCTGGCAATGAGGAACTTACAGTCAAAATCAAGGTAAGAAGGATTAGATACAAACATCTCTTTCAAAGAAGTGGTGGAGGAATGTAAAAATACACTGCATCTTGAAATCTCAATTTTTGGCTTCATGCTGTTCCAAATACAAACTAGGACCACGTGAGGACCCTTGCAATTAACTTTATCAAAGACTACTTATCTTTTAATGCTAAAAATATGTTTCTGGTTTTATAAAGAGCAACTGAAGTATTGGAATATTTGGAAGGAAAGGCTTCCTCATTTCTGTAGCTACTGCAAATTCAATTTATTGTAGCCAGGCATGTTTGAATTTGAATAGCTACTATGTAGCACTTTTCTTTGTCACGAATTAAGATTCACAGTGAAGTCAAACTGTATTTTTCTCTTTTTTTTTGCAGTGTGATAAAGAGAAGAACATGCTTCATGTTACAGACACGGGTATTGGCATGACAAAGGAGGAGTTAGTTAAAAACCTGGGTACCATTGCAAAGTCTGGTACAAGTGAATTCCTAAACAAGATGACTGAAATGCAGGATGATAGCCAGTCAACATCTGAGTTAATTGGCCAGTTTGGTGTTGGCTTTTATTCTGCTTTCTTAGTAGCAGACAGAGTTATTGTCACATCAAAACACAACAATGATACTCAGCATATTTGGGAGTCAGATTCAAATGAATTCTCCGTGATCGATGACCCCAGAGGGAACACCTTAGGACGTGGCACAACCATAACGTAAGTGATGCCTTTTTGGGACTACCTAAAAACAGAGGCCAGACAAAATTAAGGGAATAAAAAGTAGTTATGTTTATTGAAGGGCATTCAGGTACATTTAGGGCAGACAAAGCCCCCCTCCAGGGGCTACACCCAAAAATGCATGATGGGTTACAGGTTTTCACACTTTTATGAGTTTGGTCCATTTGCATACTGGGGGTTAATCTTCCAATTACAGCTTCAGGTAATGAAGTCATTTACCCCAGGTCTGCTCCCCTCCCAACTCACTTTTGTTTACATTTCTTGGGGCCTGAGACAGTGAGGTGTCCTTGATTCCCAGGCCTAGAGAGAAATTGTTGTGTCTGACCAAAATGGGAAAAGCAGTCGCTAACACTCTATATGGAGCTCAGAGTTACACACTAGAGAATTGCAGGATTGCAAGTGTATGAAAAATATGAAAGCTAAAATCTTAAGGCATCATAAGTATTAAGTTTCTTTAGTCTTAGAATAAAAAATACTCTGTGAGTACACTTTGCTTATTGGAATGTGTGACTTTAGCTTTGTGACTGATTAAATTCTTGTAATACAGCTTTATTCAGTTTAATAGAACTGAATAAAACACAAACTGTATCCAAAATAAATGTAGTTCACTTCATGTTCTGTTAGGTGAGCTAACAAAACTATGAATGTCTTGACAACTGCCAGCAAGTAATTCCAGACAGTTCAGCTGCCCTCAGGCTCATGCAGTCCCTCAACGAAATTCTGGCCTGGCAAAACCTATGTAGAGCTGTAGAGCTTTGTGTTGGAAACTGGCTGCTGTTTACATATCAGTGAGGCTGGTCTGATTCAAATTCCAAACTAGAGGTAGTTTGCCAGTCCTACTTTCATTGCTTTCATGAGCAATGAGGTAAATTTATTTGGTTTGTGTTTAGAGGATGTCTTTCTGGAGGAAGCACTTAGTGTAAAAAAGCTGATCTATGGTGTTTTCATTTAAACTCTTGAATATTGTGGTCTGCCTCTGACAGTGAAAGCAATTGCTAGTTGAGTACAGATTGCATTTTTTAAGAGGTACTTGGAGTTGTACTAATAAAAGCTGACTTGCATAAATCTGAATTGCTATGGCTGCAACAAAAATCAGAGATTGTTCTGAGTTGGGACCCACAAGGATCATCGAGTCCAACTCTAAAGTGAATGATCCCATATGTGGATCCACCCCCAGTCTTGGTTATTAGCACCATGCTATATCTAGCTCAGTTGGTCAATCTCAGTGACATAAGAAATGTATATTCTGCTATAAATCTGTCAAAATACTTGTCCAGCACTTTTAAATGTTTGGTTTATTTTTTGTTTTGTTTTTTTTTTAAATTTTGTTTAGCCTTGTCTTGAAGGAGGAAGCATCTGATTACCTTGAGCTGGATACTGTTAAAAATCTAGTGAAGAAGTACTCCCAGTTCATAAACTTCCCCATATATGTGTGGAGCAGCAAGGTAAGCGTATTTAACTGAGCATTGCGCAGTGTAGGCTTTGGTTATGACAGCTGTCTGGCCACATCTTTCATGAAGGCTGAGTGCCTGCCATAGAGCTCCTATTTGTCCTATTTCTAAAATTCTTCTGTTCCTGACTCTTTTGGCTACTGTTTTACTAGTTATTTTTTCTCTAAATGCTAGTCCGTTGCTAAAATCACAAACTTTAAAGGAACTTGGTTTTATTCTGACTCAAAGAACTTTACCAAAGGAAAAACCCTACTAATTACTAATAGGGATCTTTCTTCCCACTGGCTTTGGTAGATGGAAGCTTTGTTAAGCTCTCAAGCAGACCTATGGCTAGATATCCTTCTGAAAAAAACAGGGCAGTGTCTTAGATTTTAGGCCTGTTGTGACGTTTTCTTGGTGTAGCACCAACTTAAAATCCACCAAGTCTCTGATTAGTATTATGTGTAAAGCATTGAAAAACTTAAATTTCTGTATGGTGACCTCCCAGTGTGTTGAAGGAAAGTATGTATTAATGAAAAATGCACCTGAAAAGTACTACCTACAGACAAGTTTGCAACAGACAAATAGCAGAAGTCAGGCTAGTGCTGTGAGAGATTAAGGCGTTTGAGAGAATACTAAAATATACCTGGTAGGAAGTCAAGGTGTTCAAATCCCCACTTTAAGTTGTCTCTTTAGACAGAGACTGTTGAAGAACCCATTGAAGAGGAGGAAGCAAAGGAAAAAGAAGAAGAAACAGATGATGAAGCAGCAGTTGAAGAAGAGGAGGAAGAAAAGAAACCAAAAACTAAGAAGGTGAGCTTTGTTAGACTTGGGGTCCTGTGGCTCATGGTCCTGTGAGCAGTTTTTCTAGGCAGTCTTGAAGAGTTGCATTTCAGTAGTGTGTGCTTTCAAAAAGCAAATCCTTTTAAAGTGAGATGTGAGGAAAGAAGATTGTAAATGAACCAGACCAGGTAGAAGTCAGGCAGATGATTGGCAGTAGCCTTGTGAAGCTGTGGTCACAGCTAATTATAAGTACATGCATCAACTGCTTGAAATGGTAGCGGAATTCTGTAATCTGACACTGTTGACGAGTTTAAATTTAATATACTCTGGGGAGATTTAGAACAAATACTGGTCCTTAGTGAATGTGTTAAATGTGCATGGAACACACTATGGTGTAGACTAAAGTTTTGTTCCCATGTGTTGCACTAAAGTGTGTGCTTAAAATCAGAATGTCCAGGCCATTGCATATTTTTGTAAATTAGAAAGAGCATGTTTGGGATTTTTACATGCTATTTTTTGTTTTGGCTTCAGTGGAGTGCCTTTAATTGGCCTAATCTGAAGTAAAGAATGAGTCTTTTTTATTCTGTGGTTATTTATCTAGGTTGAAAAGACTGTCTGGGATTGGGAGCTCATGAATGACATAAAACCAATCTGGCAGAGACCATCTAAAGAAGTTGAAGAAGATGAATACAAAGCTTTTTACAAAACCTTTTCCAAGGTAAGCTCTAGGCCTCAAAATGATTCCAAAGCAAGAGATTTGCTATAGTATCTCTTGCTATGTAAATAAAGCTGAATGCTTACAGAATGGGCAATTGCTGAAGTATCGATTAATTGCTGTCAGTAGATGGAACTGCAGAGAGCCTGGAAGGTATAACATCTTAGTCAGGAATTATCCTTTTTTCAGAGAGAAGGTACTGCCATTCAAGTGTTGATCAATCTAGGTTTGGGAAGTATTATATTCCAGCTCCTGTGGAGCTTACCGATGTGTTTAAATGTTGAGAGGGAAATTTGTATTTAGTGTGAGGGTTGTGGTGTTTCTTGCACGTTGTGGAAGAAAGAGGGGGACAGAGCTTTCCAGAAGCGTTGTCTTTGTATCAATGCAGTGTAATGTGTTACTGGAGAGTCTCTTAACTGTGGTGTGATGATACTCTGTTGCTTAGTGTGCTGGTGGTAACTTTTTAGTGACTGGCTTGTTAAAATCCAGCCAAACTTGGGAGGTCTCCAGGAAGGTTACTTAGGAAGGTTATTTTTACATGAGTAACTCTGCTCTTGTAACTTAAACTTTTGTCTCCATGATAGACTCCAACAAGGCACAGCTATGTGGATTAGTTGTAAAATAATTGCACCTAAGTGCCAAACTCATGTTATTATTGGAAATGTATTAACTCACTGGTGTTTTCCCCATGTTGATTAAAAGCATTCTCTCTTCACAGGAACACGATGACCCAATGGCATACATCCACTTCACTGCTGAAGGGGAAGTAACTTTCAAATCCATCTTGTTTGTTCCTAATTCTGCTCCACGTGGACTGTTTGATGAATATGGATCCAAAAAAAGTGATTTCATTAAGGTAGGACAGAAAAGTGTTGTGGGTATGGTTTTGTGCAAAAGAAAAAAAACCCTAAAGTAACTTGGCTGCTCTCCTCTTGTATTCAGCTGTACGTTCGAAGAGTGTTCATCACTGATGACTTCCATGACATGATGCCCAAATATCTTAACTTTGTTAAGGGTGTTGTAAGTATTGTAAATCTTATTTGCATTAAATTTTTTTTAATCTTCAAAAACTGCCAGATATACTTAAAATTTTCTTCCTCAATTTAGGTGGATTCTGATGATCTTCCTTTGAATGTATCCCGTGAAACACTTCAGCAGCATAAATTGTTAAAGGTAAGCTAATTGGTTTTAAATTTCTTCATTGTAAGCACACGACAGCAGCAAGTTTTAGAAGACTTAATAGCTTAATGAATTTTGTTACATGACTCTGAAATTAACTCAAATTAACTCTGAGTATTGCTGTTTCCAGATTACCTCTCTCTATTTCAGATCAGGGTACAAAGTGGACTCTATTCTTTGAGGTTGCATTGAGGGCTCTTCCAAATACTTTCTGCTTTAACTCGGTATTGCTGCTTTTTTTTAGGTGATCAGAAAGAAGCTTGTTCGCAAAACTCTTGATATGATCAAGAAAATTGCAGAGGAAAAATACAACGACACATTCTGGAAAGAGTTTGGTACTAATGTGAAGCTTGGTGTTATTGAGGATCACTCCAATCGTACACGACTCGCTAAACTTCTTCGCTTCCAGTCTTCCCATCATGAAAGTAACCTCACAAGCCTTGATCAGTATGTGGAAAGAATGAAAGAGAAGCAAGACAAAATCTATTTCATGGCTGGTGCCAGCAGAAAGGAGGTATGTAGGAGTGAAAGAAAGAGGAAAAGGGGTACAGCATATTAAAGCTTGTAGTTTTAGTACCATAAATGTTGTGAATTTTGTGTTTACTGTAAATATGGAGACTCCATGCTTATGTTACTGCTGCAGTTCAGTTTTTCTGGTACCAGTATTTGTCAGATAGTTGTACAGGTTTTGGTAGCTGCTGATAACAATGCAATTAAACTGACATCTTAAATGTTTTCACCCTAGGCCGAGTCCTCACCATTTGTTGAGCGTCTGCTGAAAAAGGGCTATGAAGTGATCTATCTGACTGAACCTGTAGATGAATACTGTATTCAGGCTTTGCCAGAGTTTGATGGCAAGAGGTTTCAGAATGTAGCAAAAGAAGGAGTTAAGTTTGAAGAAAGTGAAAAATCTAAGGAGAGTCGGGAAGCCTTGGAAAAGGAATTTGAACCACTCTTAAATTGGATGAAAGACAAAGCTCTCAAAGACAAGGTAAAATACTATGTTATATGTGATGATTATTTTTACTCGCTGTACTTGTTACAACATACCTTGCAGATTATTTCAGCACACTACTTGACAGTAGCTTCTCTGCCTTCATGGGCAAACCTTTATGGATAGTATCTTTATTCAGGAAGATAATGAGTTGGAGTATCATCTTAAACTTATTTTTCAGAAATTCTCGAATTAACAGGGAAGTTCAGAGTTATTTACTTTATTCACTGTATAAACTATTAGGTCTGCGAACTAACATTAAGGCGTTTTGGGGTTTTTTTTCCTTCAGATTGAAAAAGCTGTGCTATCTCAACGTTTAACCCAGTCTCCATGTGCTCTTGTGGCTAGTCAGTATGGATGGTCTGGTAACATGGAAAGAATCATGAAGGCTCAAGCTTACCAGACTGGGAAGGATATATCTACAAAGTAAGCTTCCAGTTCTGTAGCAGTAGACATGAAATGCAGTTGACGGCCCCCCTTGCTTGGTTTGTCCATAACAAGCTTCCACTCAGTTCAGATGATCCTGGGTGTTTTTAAGTTTTTAATGTACAACCAAGTTAGTCTCCATTGTAGCCTTTGTTATTTTCAAGCCCAATATGTAAAACTGCTTGGTGAGCAAGACTCATCAGTGGCGTTTGGTATCTGTCAAGAGAAGATGAACTTAGTAACTTGAATGCTTTTTATAGTTATCAGAGTATTAAAGGGGGAGGGGGGAATACACTTGTTACTGTGATTGTAACCAGTGTATGTGGATTTAAAGATGTAATTGGGTCCCCTACTTTGAAACTGAGTGCTGTAATTTCTCTTCTCAGTTACTACGCCAGCCAAAAGAAGACATTTGAAATTAACCCCAGGCATCCACTGATCAAGGACATGCTGAGACGAGTCAAGGTAAATAAATAACAGTAGTGAAACATTGACTTACTTGGCTGCATACAACCTGCTTTAACAGGTCTGGATTGATTTTCTTGTGTTCTTCCATGTTAGGAAAATGAAGATGACAAAACTGTTTCAGATCTTGCAGTGGTATTGTTTGAAACTGCAACTCTGAGATCAGGATATATGTTGCCAGACACTAAGGAATATGGAGACAGAATAGAAAGGATGCTTCGTTTGAGTTTAAACATTGACCTGGATGCAAAGGTTAGTTTGTGTTCCACTTGGGGCTGATAATTGACTTACTGTTGCTCCATCTTAAAAAGTGCAGCTGCTTGATTCACTTGCATAAAATGAAATATATCCAGCTTCCTGCACTTCAGTGGGCCACCAGAAGTCCAGCCACGAGTCTGTACTTAAAACTTATGTTCTCCCTCACTCTTTGTTGTAGTTGCTTGAGATTCTGCTGTTTCATTATGCTTCTCAAGTATAGTCTTGTCTTTATTAAGTGCTGGCTCTACAGGAGTAAATTGAGCACACAGGCCTTTGGCCCCTATCTCTCTAATGGAGAAATTCCCAAGTGGGCATGAGTAATACAGGTTCTCATAATGTTATGCAAGAACTTCTGCTTTGCTGGAGTGCATCAATGCTAAACAGATCTTACTTTTTCCTTCAGGTAGCTTGTGGCCAATGTTAGGAACTGATAAGTGAATGCTTGCATAGCCTGTACTTGGCTAGTGCACAACTAGTTAAACAACCTAAGCAAGTAAAGCAAATTGCTTGTGATCTTTGTATACAGGTGGATGAGGAACCTGAAGAGCCTGAAGATGCTGCTGAGGAGGCAGAGCAGGATGAAGAGGAAGTAGATGCTGATGCTGAGGACAGTGAAACACAAAAGGTAGGGTCTCAAGTTTGATGCTTCTTGCCAATATTTATGTGCAGCTTTGTGGGTGCTACCTGGCAATAAAGTTGTTCACTTTGCCTTTCATGACAGTAGATTTTAGTGTCAGGTGTTCGAGGCTTTTCTTGGAGGGGAAAAAAACTGCGGTACAAATTCATTATTAAACTATATTGTGAAAAGATGACACTATGATATGTTCAAAGCTGGAGCTAAATTAAGCTTTAGAGATTGTAGATTAGTGCCCTGTGGCAAGAAAATGGCAGCAAATCCTCTAGTGAAGATAATTATCCGTGGTATTTCCACAGCTTGTGGGCAAAAACATGAACAAATCAGCAAGAGTGTAGTTTTAAATGCTTACAATACAGGCTTGGAACAACACTCCAGACAACACCATTGCTTCTAAACAGTTCACCTGTCATGTGAAGTCAACCTTCACTTAGCTCACGTCTGCAGTTTTAATGGTGTCTTGATGGATATGCTGAACTCTTGTAATACCATAGCTTCTTGATAATACTGACTTCTAAAGCTGTTGTGAGGTCCCAACTGGGCCTGCTTTCTTGGGTTTTTGGAAGAGACCTGCAATATCTGTGACTAGTGCAAATATGTAGCTTAGAGTAATGTAATTTCCTACTGTTAAATGTCAGATTAGGTAAGAATAAATTTGAGAAACAGTATTTATTGTACTATACCTATTTAATTTTGATGCCACTACTGTTATGTTTGCACAGCAGTGTAACCTGCAATGACAGTAATGTAAATTTCTATTCTTCTGGGACAGTTCATGTAACCTTTTTCTGCTTTCAAAAAGTAATATTCTGATTCTCTTTTTGTCTTCACAGGAATCCACAGATGTGAAAGATGAACTGTAAACTGCACTCAACTACTGTCCTGCATTGGGGGGTTAAGAGGGAATGTGAATTAGATTGTTTTGGTTTTTTCCACTGTAAAATGTTGAGGGATGGTATGGGGTTTTAAGGGTAAAGGAGGTTTTTTTTTTTAAGTTCACTTTTCTAAAAACATTCCTCATGAATGTAAATTTGTATTATTTAACTGACTTGGTGTAAAATCTTGTCATGTACAAAATAAAATGTTCCCAAACACCACCAACTCTAAATTTATACATAGCAAGCTCATCTTGTGGGCTGGCAGAAAGAAATTAAGGTATAGTCCTGTGTGTTCAGGTCCTTGGTGCAAACAGGCTCTTTGTTGGCAATCCTTGGGCCCTTCCATGCTGGCACACTCAAGTAGGTGTGGCTAGCATCTGCCTGTAGCTGGGATTTACATTTACAAACCTGCTGTGCTGCTTAGCTGAATACACCTGGTATCTGAGAGCTGTCCTGAACTTGCTAATTGAAGTAAGTATTTGAGTTAGGTATCTCCTGCAAGCCTAAGACAGAGGAGACAGGGTATTCAAAAATGGCATTGGAAGTAAAGCCCTGCCAGCTTTTGCTGGACTCTGTGACTTAACTCCATAGAACAGGCAGCAGAAGCTTTACTGCTGAGGGGGGAAGAACATCTCCTTTCACTAAATATGTGGAAAACTACCACCAGAACTGTCTTACTGCCTGTGAGCTGGTACCATTCTCCATGGCACTTGGAAACCCTGCCTTTGACTTGTGTAGCTACAGCAGTTCTGTTTTCTACAGGCTTTTTTAAAGGTGGAAGTTCTTTTCACATATTCTTAATGCCATTACTCGTAAATGTTTTCACTCTTGTTACAGGTCTCTTATGGCAAAGCCCTGTAGATACTTAATGTGACTGAAGGTAAACCTGGTTAGCTGTAGACATGTTGAACTTCTATTAATTGTTAGCTTTATGTAGTGGTTGGATGCAGCACTAAATTTTCTCACTAATGCCTGTGCTTTAAAACATCTTCACACTCTTGGTAGAAAGCACTTACAGTGAGGGTTTGGGGGGGTATTTTTGCCTTCCTCTGTGGAAGAAAGACATAGTGGTGCTTCTGCACACTGATTCTACTTAAGAACCAATCTTTTCTGTTTTATTAACAGAACTTCTGTGAAGTTATGAGTTTCTGCAGTCTGAAGCAAAATAAGCTTTCTTACTAGGTGAGGGCACTAAACACTGACCTGAAGAACTTGCTTTCCACTTACTAGGCTTCTATATTGCCCAAAATATGCCATGTATCAGTGTGGTTTAGAGAGTTATATTGAAGTATGCTGTTTGAGATGTCAAAGACAGGAAGCTTAGTTTGGGGGTTTCTTGAGGGAGTTTGGGGGGGCTCTGGTTTCTGCTCACTGTAGTAGTGTCCTGGAGAAGAGCCTTTCGTTACTGGCCCAGGCTGAGTGGCCTAAAGCGAGTGTCAGCCAGCAGCTGGCACCATCAGCTTTAGTAGCAGCCTTTGGCAGGAAGGTTTTGAACAGGGCAGGTGCACTGTTCCTTGGGGCACCTTCTGCTTACTGTAGCAGTGTAACTTTGTGCTCTGTAGCAATCAACCTCCTAAAGTATCACTTACTTTCCGTGATACACAGAAATGTAGCATTCCTACCCACACCTCTCTATCTGAACTCTGAGTAGCAAAGGTTGCTCCCACCTCCTGTATGTTTGGGAATGATTTTGCCTAACAAACCAAAGGGCAATACTGGAAGTGTAGGGTGGCCTCCTCCAGTATTCTTAATCTGTAAATTACTTGTAGATTTAAGCAACCTTTGTTCTGTTGTATAGCTGAAGTTCTCATTGCTTTGATTGGTCTGAGGGTCACAAAACTGATTAAATTTCAGAAATAATAAAAGAGCACACTTGAGAGTCATGCTTTGTGCTTCTTCATATACTTCAGATGAGGGTATTGTGCAACACAGCTGTGGTCCAGCTGCTTTCTCTACACCCTGGAGTGACAAGTGCTTGCTATTAATAAGCACAAAATGCACTTGTAAGTTTCTCTTTTTTTTGTCAGCTCTGAAGCAAAATGGTGTCAGTACTGGAAGTGTCTCTCAGTCAGCACTGTTTCTTTCAGTGCTGCAGTTACGCTGATTCTGAGACTGTCACCTCTGTTAAAACTGGGTGCGCTGTCAGCTTTGCTATTCCTAGATGGGCACTAATGAGGACATTTCCCTCAGTGGTAGAAAAAGCTGAGCTCCTTGTTGCTCAGTTTCCAGTAGCAGCAGGATACACTTAGAAATCCAAGCCTAATTAGTAGAAACTTCCCCCTGCAGCCTTTAGATCTGAAAAACCTTTAGAAAATAGGGTGAAATGCATCTTTCATGTCAGAAATCAACAACATAAGAGGTGATATTCTGACAAAGTGTGAGTAACAGTGCAAGGCCTGGTGCATTCTGGCTCGTTAAAGGGATCATTAAAAAACTGTTGTTCCTGCCCCAGTTAAAACAGAAACAAAATACTGCTGAACTGTCCCATTTTCTCTTCAATAAACTTTTATCTTCTGCTGAGGTAGAAGGTTGCCAATCCCAGCTTTGTTTAGGTGCAGTAAAGGAAGAAGTCTTTTGACCAGAAGTGGATCTATTAAGATGTTCTCATTAATAGACTTTGTTTGGGCTTAACACATCTGTGTTTTACTAGAGCCTTTCTCTTAGTGCCTGCTGTCACTAATAAAGGTGCCTGAGAGAGGGGATGTGATCTAGTTATATGTAAAGTGCACACAAGGGCACACAAGAGCAGGAGAGGAGCTCATCCCACCAACAGCTGTGAAATTGGGTGAGAGCAGACACATACACATGCGTGAGAACTATAAACGTTTCCTCCTAGGAACACCACTCCAGCTTATGCAGGCATAAATAAAATAATAGCTTCATAGCTGGAACTGATGTAAATGTAGCACTTTCAGTGATCATTTCTGGATCCCTCTGCTCTTACAAGACTTCCAAGTACTTTGGCAGTAGGAATGACGGAGCTTTTTGTTTCCTTAATGGGTAATCTGTCAGACTGTGTTTTTTACAAGTTAAACTTAAGTGAGAATGGAGGATGAAGCCTGTGCTTTGCCCTGGCATCTTTCTCAAGGGAAAGCAGTCCCAACCTTCCCAAGCTCTGTATTGTACCATTCAAAACTGGGTTGTCGAGCCATCTTCACAGGATGTTGACTGCATCTTCAAGCTCCCAGAGAGCTTTGTGGTGATTCTGTTTCTGGACTGAAAGGTAAACCTGCACTTGTTATTTCAGAGTTTTGCATATTTACAGCTATCAAAAGCAGCCATAGACAGATGAAATGCCCAAATGGAACACAAACAAATCTGTACGCATTTGCCCCATTTTAACTAGGACGACCAAGCTGTAAGATTCCAGCCTTACAGTGGACCAATGCAGATTTCCTATCAGTGTCATGGTCTGACCCTTCATTCTGAAGCATACTTAAAAAGCAATCAAGATTTAAGAACTCACAAGCATTTTGGCACACAACTGATGGGACTTTTACCAACAGCATTCACCGTATGTTTATTTTCAATGCTGCCTGGAACTCTGCTTAAAGGGAAGCAAAAAAGCATTACAGGAGCACAGTATTTCACATATGTATTTCTGCAACTTAAACAGTTGAATAAATATTTTATCAGTTCTAGTTTTCACAATGAAAATAAACTCTGGTCACTGTTGTGAAGTCTGAACTTCGCCTGATCTTTCTTTTAGACCCAACAGTTCTGTTTTCAGTTCTCCAGGCTTAGGAGGTATTTCAGGTATGCTCTGTTAAAAACAGAGAAAGACGTCAGTGTAGTAACAGAGGAAAAACTAAACTCCCAAAACAGTAAATGAGCTTACTTTGGAAGAGCATGACAGCTAAACTGTGATTTTACCACCCTCTTTTCTGAGCAGAATATAATTCCTACATGAAATAAAAAAAGACCAAACAACCTTAGGAATTATTACCTTTTTGCAATTTGACTTATTTTAAAGTAGCAAAATATAATTTGAAAAAAAAACTGAGATGAAAGGAAGAGCAGACAGTTTGTTTTAAAGGAGCAGTGCTTCTTTTTGCCATTAAAGTGAGTTTGGTAGAGATGTTCTAGCACAGTTGAAGTTTCTACGCATACTCCTTGGGGACAGAAGAAAGTGCTTCACTCCCTCTACTGCCCTGATTCAGAAATTATGCACTGAAACCAGAGATAAAATTTTTAAAAGGTACCATATGACATTTCAAGAACTGCACGTCCTCAAAATTCGTGCTACTTAAGAAGTATAGATCATTTGATCATTCTGAATAAACATGTCTATTTGCCTGTAAGAAAGACTACAGTAGAAACTACTAAAATACGTAAATTCTAGGGCATCTATCTATGATTTAAGCCTCATTGCTTAAATTTTGATGTGACAAATTACAGCATGGTAATGTTTTTAAACCTATTTCCCATTTGAAAATAGCACAGAGAATTAAAAAACCCAAGAAGTATACACGAGTAGGAGGATGAGAGAAAGCTTCCAAGTCAGGCCTCCAAGAGGCTAAACCAAACCATTATTATCCCTAGTGGATGGTCTCATTTAGAGTTTAGTTCTGTGACTGTAATTTTAACAGCCTTGTCTGTCTAATGGCAACTTTTGGTCGTCTTCATTTCTGTTACTGGATGAAACAAAGTCTATTTAAATCTAGTACAGCCCCTTCTTGCCACTTTTGCAAGCTCTTTTCAAAACCCAGCTTCCCACAGCAGAGACCCCTTCTGGACATAGGGTACCATGTCCAGAGTGGAGGAGAGTTCTCAGAGGAGTCACAGAATCACAGAATTTTTAGAGTTGGAAGGGACCTTGGAGATCATCCAGTCCAAGCCCGCTGCCAAGCAGGGTCACCTAAAGCAGGTGACACAGGAACACGTTCAGGTGAGTTTGGAATGACACCAGAGAGTCAAACTCCATGACCTCCCTGGGCAGCCTGTTCCACTGCTCTGCCACCCTCAATGGAAAGCTGCTCTTCCTCATATTAAGGTGAAACTTCTTGTGTTTTAGTTTACGGCCTTTGGTCCTCATCCTGTCGCTGGGCACCACTGAAAAAGAGTCTGGCACCATCCTCCTGGCACCCACCTCGGAGGTATTTTTAAGCATTAATGAGATCCCCTCTCAGTCGTCTCTCCTAAGAGACGCTCCAGACCCTGCATCATCTTTGTGACCCTCCACTGGACCCGCTCCAGTAGCTCCTTGTCTCTCTTGTACTGAGGAGCCCAGAGCCGGACACAGTGAAGTCCCGGCGGCCTGGCCAACGCCTCTGCAGAGGCTGATCTCTGTCCACCGCCGGGCCAGGGACCTTTCCGAGGCACAGCCTCTCCAGCAGACCCTCCACCCCGCACACACGCTACCAGCGACCGGCACCCTCCGAGCACTTACAAGGTCAGGCCTGTAGTACCTGTGCACGACCTCGGCCCCCGCGAACATGGCGAGCATGCTGGCCGCCAGCGCCCGCACGTAGGTGGACCAGGGCACGCCGGCGGGCATGGCTGCGGGGGCGGGCCCTGTGCACGGACCGCGCCGGACGTGCGTCATCCCCGCCGCCGCCAGCGGGAGGGGGAAGGGAAGAGGGAAGAGAGTGCCGAGGCCCGCCCTCGCCAGGGAGCATCGCGCCAGGCGGGGTGAGTCGCGACGCAGCGCCCGCAACTCGGCCCGGGGGCCCGGCCGCCCCCTCACGCCCCCTCACGCCCCCCGCCGCGGGCGGCCGCGG
>VWPU01013098.1:0-148417 GCA_013398955.1 Callaeas wilsoni | reverse complement strand
TGCGCCGCCGAGCCCATGGCTGCTCCGCGCCGAGCGGGACCGAGCGCACCCCACGCTCCCGCCGCGCCCGCCTGCCGGGGCGGGACGGGGCCGTCACGGGGTCCGGGGGAGCGGCGGCAGGGAGGGAAGAACGGAGGGAGGGCGGCGCCGCGGGAGCGGGGGGCGGCCCCTGGCAGCGGCCCCGCGGCGGGGATAGGGGTCCGGGCCGGGGAGCCTCCTGCTGCCGGCTCACGCCTCGGGCAGGGCAGCCGCTTGCTGCTCGGTAGAGCAAAAAATAAACCACCCCAAGCACCTGGTTTCTAAAGCTTTTGTTAAAAGCAGGAAGTGCGAGGTGTTAATAAAGCGTTAATTTTAGTTCCACTCCTCGTTGGTGTGTCTCTGGGGAGGAACGGCCGCCTCTTGGCAGTGTGAGATGTGGCATTTGCCCTTCCTCCCCCGGGAAAGAGGAAACACTGGCCTCGCTCTTCCGAAGCTGTTTGGGTCGTGTCTTCTGTTCTTTAAAAGGAACTAATACACACCAGGAAGAAGGAAACGCAACAGCAGACCCCGAAGATAAGACTTAGTTTATGGACAATGCCAGGGAAGGTTGAGATTGGATTTTAGGAAATAAATCTTCACTGAAAGGGTGGTCAAGCATTGGAACAGGCTGCCCAGGTGATATCACTGTCCCCGAAGGTATTAAAAGGTGTGTAAACGTGGCACTTGGGGACACGGTTTAGTGGTGAACTGGGCAGTGCCAGGTTAACAGACTCTGGTCTTAAAGGTCTTTTCCAAGGGATTCCCCGATTCTGTGTTAATGAAGTGCCACTGCGCAGGGGTGTGCCTGGCTCCCGCTTTGAGCACCACTGCCTCTCTGCAGAGAGGCCTCACTCCTGCCAGCCCTGCACGCCTTATCCATGCTGTCCACCCCAGTACAAGGAGGACAGTGTCTGAAAGTGAAGCTGGATTTCAATGTGTGGCATTCCCAAGCTGTGGTGGGACTACTGTTGTCATCTTTATGCATCTTTTCTCCTCATCTTGTTCATGCACTACTGGTGGCAGGTCTGCTTGGCTCAGTTTTCTTTCCATAAGCAATTAGTGGAGGTGCTAACAGGTTGTGTAACAGTAGGATTCAGTGGAAATCAGACATCCAGGTTAATATTATATGGCTTTCTGGTGGCTGGGTGTGGATCCCATTGTCAACTGGAGCAAATTCTACCTGCTGTTTGCTTTTCCTGTCATTATTATTGGGCAACAAACAGCAATAGCTGCAACACATCTAAAAACATCACAAAGAACCGCTCAGTTTACTGTGGTATCGTCACCTTCAGGCTACAAGCAAGTGTTCTTCATAAGTGGGGAGCAATACACAAGCCACTGCACTTGCCAGGCCCCTCGGTTTGGCTGCAGGGGCTGAGGGCCGACACGGGGACAGCTGGGACTGGGCACTGGGAGAAGGGGCCACTGCTCTGCCCGCCTTGCTCTGCTCGGCTGTGACTCCTCACCCTGGTGGAACAACTGGCCCAATCTGCTCCCCAAGCTGCAGGGTTGCCAAAAGCAGTTTGCCCTGAAGAGGTGACTAACTGCTTGCCCAGAGTTCTCATCCATGACCCATTTGTTTGTTAGTATTTTTTCTTAGGAACAGGGAGAGGCTTGAAGAAATATCACACTGTTTAGACAGTGACCATAAACTGTTGCAGTCCTGCTGGCATGCAAAATTACTGGACACAAGAAAAAAATCCTCTGGACTTCACCACCAAGCGCTGTGGTGATGTATCTCTGTGCACAATATGACTGCTCAGCAGCAGTGTAGTAAAACATCCCTGAGGTTCTCTGCTCTGTGGGCGATTTGTGAAGAAATGAAGTGTCACACATAGTACTGACATTCTGTAAAAGCCCTCTGGAAAAAAAGTCTTAATTAAAGCATAGATTAGTTATCTCTTTCAGTGAGCTTTTCAGTACACTTAAATCCATAAACTTTGCTGGGTTTTGGATCACAAAAATGTGCATTAGAAGTTTCTTAGAAAACGTTTATATTGAGGCCACCACTGTTCTGAGCACAGCCTCTGACTCCACCACCTCTTGGGGACCACTAACCATTCTCCCAGAAGTAGTAAAATGTGTGTTGGCTGGCTTGGTGCTACTTTTTCTTCCTCACTTATCTGCAGTCCCACTGGTTTGATGTTATCTCCCTGCAGACAAAGATTCTTCCATTAATTCTGCAGTGAAGGAAAGTTCATCATATTTCTTAAAAAGCCACACTCCTTCCTACTGCAGCTGGCAGCCTTTGGCTGCTTCTTCACATTGAGCAACTCAGTGCACTGGCACTGCCTCTGGCTCCCTGGCACTCTCCGTGTGTGAAAGCACCTCTGAGGTAGCAGATCCGGTGCTCAGGGAAAGAACAGGGACTCAGAAGCCCTCACTGAGATCTTGTAGGATGCATTCACCATTGCAACCTGTGCAACTTCACTAACTGCAAAGAAACCCATTCCCCTTCATAGCAACAGCTCACATGGCAACCTTTAGCTCTTCTTATGGTGAACTTCCTGAGGCTTCACGTGCTCTGTCCTCTGGTGCCTGGGTCTGTGAATGTAGCTGAGCTGCTGCAAACTGCTCTGACTGATGTTTCTCCTTTGTCTGACTGAAATTTGGATTATTTCCTGGCATTTGTGACTGTGTGGTATCTCCATAAAGGTCTAATCACAAGAACAAGCTGAAGGATCTGTCACCAAAAGAGATTCCCACAACTTAGCAACTTTCCTTTCAAGATCACTGTCTGAGGGAAGTTTCCCACTCCCAAAGCCCTCTAGACATGGCTGACCTTCTGCTGATGGTACCTCCTCCCAATAGCGATACTTTCAGAAAATGCGAGGATAAATCCCAGTGTAACTTAAGTGATAGGCAAAAAAGCAATGTGCCAAAAAAAAAAAAAAAAAAAAGAAAAAGAAAAAAGAGCAGAGATGCAAGCTAAAGGGCAGATTCTGCAAAATAATTGTTTTGCATGGGGCAACTTCTGGTTGATTTGTAAATAGCTGTACAGAAAAAATATCTCCCAAGGAATAAAAAGAGCTCACCTTGCACAACTGTGTTATTTGGGGTCACTAAGGAGAGTCAGAACATCATGCTAAAAATCTATAATTAAAGGGGTTTTGTGAAAAACAGGTGCTTGCAGCTGGAGGAAGACTGAATGCTGTAGCTTTGCAGAGAGCCAGGGCAAGCTGAGCTCACTGGCCTTGCTGAAACACCACTGTAGTCTGCAAAATACAGACACAGCTGGAATGAGTGGGACCAAACTCCCTCTATTTGGCTCTAACCAAAGCTCTAACCAATAGTAGGTCATGGGGAGACACTAACAGATGCTGCAGTGATACTTCTTGAGAGTATTTTTGTAGCTACCGGCAGTCTGAGGTTCAGAGACTTCCTGATCCCGGGTGCAGAGTTGGATAATGAGAACAGTATTTTAAAGGCAGCAGAGGAAGGCATGCTACCACAGGGATCACATGAAGCTGAGTCACACAGAGTGCTTCTATTGGTCTTGTTGCCCAGGGAAATGTATCCCATTCATCCTGAACTTTTATTTTCATGCCCCTGGCATTCACTAATGTCTCCTTAGGGTGCTGTCATGACTAGGGCAGTGAGCCCCCTCTCTAAGGACATCAGCTGCTCCTGTCCTCAGGACCTGCCCATCCCAGCTACCTGCCTAACGGCATGAAGGCAAAGCTGAAGCCTGCCGGAGTGCAGGTTTGATGATACGACAAAACCAGGTTTTGGCCATTTAATTTCAGACTGAAAAGGACATCGCCATGTAGTACACAGACTCCTTCCTGGTTCAAACAGGTCAAACATTTTTGATGGGTTAGCACTGTGTATAAGGTCTTGTACCAGAGCAGGCACTGTGTGTCCTCTCTCCCACCTGGCAGAAAGCTGGCATGAACACCCATCATCAGCCTAAAATCAGGCACCATAAATTAGCCAATTCAACAGATGCACATCTGTGTGCCTGCATCTGCTCCAGACCAAGTCTTTGGAGTTATTCCCAACACAAAATTCATCCTTGTGGAGACTCAAAAGGGACAGGAATTAGATACAGTGGACGTCCAGGGTTCTCACCTGCTTGCTACCTGCCACTTCCTATCAGTGGCAACTCAGCTAACTTCCTTTAATAAGTATGTGGTTAAGAACTTCAGAAAAAAAACCCAAACAAAACCTTTTTCCCCTCTTTATATGCATCCAACAGATGTAACTGACTTCAGTATGAGATTCACTCAGATTGCTGACTGCACAGTTTAATCCAAATCTTTTCAATCTCCAGAGTTCATTTAAATATTAAAAGGCTTGGAAAAAACAGAAGTTCTTTAAACCTCGGTTAATGGAAACTTTTGTCATAACTGGTAAAAGGTCAATGTGGTTTTATACAGTATAATGGATTTACTGATGAATGGAACGTTTCAAACTCTCTGATAGGTTTTATCTACTTTATATTCCAGATGTTAATATAAGTAAATTCTCTAAACTCTCAGACAATTTGTCCAGTATGACCATGCAGCTTATGATGGTCATTGCAGCTCTTACATGGATTTTTGAAGTAAAGCTGTTAAATTCTGTAATTTCCTTAGATCCTTCAAGCATATTAAGAAATACAAGAAAGGGCTTTTCCAGGACCGGATACAAAGTGAACTGGAAGAAATTGGAATTCAAAACATGAAAATATATTAAAGGATACTGAATAAAAATGAAATGAAACAATTAATTTGGTTCCTTTTTCTTCCATGTATAATGACGAAAGGACACTGAAGATCACCTCACATTAGCACTATCTATTCTCCAACAGTTGATATGTATCATGCAATCTCATTTAAGGGTCAAAGCAAAATATACATGGGCTCATATACTGGGGCTCAGAAAGGGAGAAGCAAAACAGTAATGGAGTTCTATTACAAGAGGTCACCTGGGGCACTTCTAGGCATTGCAGATTGGTTTTCTGTAGTACCTTTTCTAATGCATTTGCCAGTGTAATTTTTTAAAAAAAAGTTTGAAGTAAATTCTGCCATTTCCCTTGGATATTATTTCACAGTATAAAAAAATCTGACAAAAGGCTCTTTCCTGGCTATCAAGTCTAAAAATTCCCTTTTGATTTCATTCTATTTTTAGGTTAGGTTAATTTATCATCCTTGATAAGAGGCTGATTTTCTGCATAGCCTACTTGAATGATCAATATTTACGTCCATCTCCACCCTATTAGAATTAGTAGGCTTTCAAAACAGAACCTTAAATTTGCTTACTTCAATTGCTCTGGTCTTTTGTAATTTATTACCTTTCTTCTTGGCTACCACCTCAGAAGTGGGTTTTGATTTTTTTATCTTGCCATGAGCCTTTTATAAGCATTTACTCCACTGCAGTATAAGCTCAGAGCAGGCAAAAAATATTTTGAAAATGTATAGACAGTCCAAATTCACAGCAGGGTATTTATTTATTACTTCAGGACGTGGGAAGTATGGGTCCAGTTTGCTGCTTGCGGCCACTTACAAAGCTTTTGTGCGTCCAGCAGTTTTCCATAGGAATAGAGCCTTTTGTTTTTGCAGTCCTTTTTGCTGTGTTCCATAGCACTAAGACTGTTCTCTCAGTTCATCTGTGAGTTGAAATAAATCTGATGGGATACTAATACGATGCTTTGTCTTTACAGTGCCACCACACCAGTTTCACAAGTCCCTCCCTGCCTCTCCCTTCCTCCTCCATCCCAGTGGCCCATTGCCCTCCCACAGCTGCAGATGGGTGGAGGACCCTGCTGTGGGCCTGGAGAGAAACATATTGGCCACATATGGCAAAGAGCTTGTGACCATTCCTAGCCCAATCCCACAAGCAGTTTTGTTGCCACTAAGCCAGGATGGAGCTTTGAGTCACAGGACCAGAAACAAATGGCTCGAGGCATGAGAAAGAGAAGGGAGGAGGAAAACTCCTTAATAAGGCACTGGTGCTGAACACTCCATGCTCTGAATCTGTGACCTCATCCCCAATATTTAATTATGCTTGCTCTCCTCCACTGAGAATCTCTTTGTGTTTATATGAAGAAAAAGTCTTTTTTTGGGTTTTTTTTTTGGTTTTGTTTTGAGGACAAGGATGTTCAGCCAATGCGTACTTTAATAAGTATGGGCTTATAGTGCAAAATTTGTTAGGCTAAAATAAACCCTAAGCTTTCCTTAATGTCTGTCATTTGTCCAAGTGCAAGTAAGGACAGGCCAGAATAGTAGGCTGCTGTTTGAGGGGGTTCATGTGTGCATGCGTGTTAAATCTCATGTGGAATGATGGTTTTGAGGAATTCTGAGCATATAAAACTAAACTACAAAAAGAACCAAGGGGATATGTGCCAGCAGAAGAGGCCCTTTGGTTAAACTTGGGAAAGATCACGTTAATTCCTGATTAAAATCCTGAGCAACCAGGCAACCAAAAGTGATTGTGGTAGCATGATTTTCTGAAACAAATATCAATGAATATATATGTGCATGATGAGGAAGAGGAATGGCCTTACTCCAAAGTACTTCACTGAGAAGCTTTCTGGCCTCCCAGAGTGGGCAGATGAACATGGTGAGAAAGACTGACAGAATCCCCATACAATTAATGTTTTGTTTTTAGCCTCGCAATAGAGACAGTATTTTATTTTCTGACAACGGCAGCCTGTAAGAAAGCTCCATGTGTGTGTGCATGTGTGCAAGACTCAAGCTGGGTCTGAGGAGTCAGGGCTATGCTTGGTGGTGACATGAGTTTATGTGGCCCCAGTTTCATTTTCTGTAATTAATTTAATGTAACTACAAATCTGACAAGGTTCATTCAAGGGAGTTATTAAAGATTCAGAAAGGCCTACGTGATATGGTTTAAACTTTATTTTTTTTTTAAACAAAGCCTGGTTATTTGAAGCTCTTACGCATTCTTGTGCTTCAGGGAAGGGAGTAATAAATTAGGATTTTTATCTTGGACTAATTTAAGGCTTTCCATAAAACTATGTGAATAATTCACAATGGATAATTTATTTGATTAATTTTATCTCTCTTCTTTGCTAATTGTCCCGAAGCAGAGCAAGTTTTCCTTGAAAGTGTTTGTTATTAAAATTTATTTGCAGTGTCTGTCTTTTAAATAAAGTTCTGCATCTGCAGTTAATTCCTGACTAGATCTCCGTGAATACCTGACAGTCAGCCTGTGAGACAGGAAGGTAGAGCTGGATTCATTTTCCTGGCTAAGGTTCCTTTTTTACTGAATACCCAGTCCCTCAACTGGGGACCCACTCAAAGTACTCTGGGAGCCTCTTCTGACTTGTGTTACCACCAGATGAGGTGGAGAAAAAGGTAAAGTGAAAAATACCACATCTGGTCAACCTGAAGATGTAGCTGGGAAGTGAAGTGCATTCCAGTTGCACCATTGACTGTTTGGATAAAATGTCCATTAGGAAAAGTAAAGACTGAACCCATTGGCTGTTTCTGAGGTATTTGCCAAAATATTTGCCTTGCCATTGCCATGTCCTTGGAGAGAGGATGCAAGAGTCATGAACTTAGTAAAAGAATGTTTAGATATCTAAGATTGCAGATAATGCAACAGCAAGCTTTTAAAAAGTGTCCTGAAATGTTTGTAAAAGTGCCAGGGAACACCTACTGGTACCTTTGGGCACCTAAATAACCTTTGAATATGATTAAAATTAATATGAACCATCATCCTTTGAAATTTATCTGCTTTTTTTTTCAAGCCCTAACTACCTACATTTCACTATGACTGAACCAGGCCCTTCCTAAGGGCCAAATTATAACGCTTAGTTCTTGGACAAGAAGAAATGATTACAGATCAAGTCTTTAATAATTTAAACTACAGAGAGTAATAAAATCTGATATTTCTCTATTGGATTGAAAAAACAACACAAAGCAATGCAACAGAGACCTGCTGTGATGACAGGCTATACTTCAACTAAATGGCAAGACTTAATTACACTGCCCCAGCCTGGGTTCAGAGTAAACTAAAGACTACTATATGATTAACTCCTCTGTGCTTTAGTAAGAGAAAGGGAGATTGCAAAGGGAAGCATCTGGCACCTCTCAGAACTTAATTAAAGAAATGCAAAGAAGCTACTATTGCTATTACAATTTCTCCTTGGGGCAACAAAAGACAAACATAGTAAGTAGGGAAAGAGAAACTATGAAATATGAAGGAACCCTCCCTGAACAAATCCTGAATAACTAAGTTTTTCATGGCTGTCAAGCCTTCTGTTCCTTATCTCCTGAGCAAATTGGCCTAAATATTTTGTACTAAGACACTGAGAATACTGTCTGAGTTCTGCTTTGAAATTACTACCATTTTTTAAACTTTGTTTTTCCTTTCACATCAGTGTTGGAGAGCAAGTGTAAAATATTATGAACCTACATTAAAGCAGCAGCTGTTAAGTCTTTAAAGCTGCTCAGGGATCGTGATTCAGCTTCAGTGAAGGTCGTACTTAGACTCAATGCCTAGTTGACTTATTGCCTAATTATGGAGAGCTGGTGTACTTAATAAAAAACCTAACTGAAGTATTTAGCTTTAAAAATACCCTAGGATTTCTTCCCTTATCAGATTATTTTTGTACTTCATGTTCAGGGAGACATCCAAACAGAACAGAGTAAGTTTATTGTCATGGAAAATTACATTGTCATTTGTAGCTTCAGGACTGGAGTTGGAACCAAGTGATCTCTTTTCTTTGAAGGGAGGCCTGAAAGAGGAATATATGTGCCTGGAAATAGATGTCAAGAAAATTGGTCTATGATTCCTTAGCATTGTGGTTCCTCTGAGATCCTGGGTCAAGAGTCTGGCATTAGGAGTAGTTGCAAAACACGAAGAAGACTGCCTGCTTCTCATCACCTTAAAATGTTTCTGTATGTCCATACCTTAGCCTCATGCTCGTTCTTTTGTCACCTCTCCCTCCTTTCTCAGTAGGAGCACATTCTCATTCCTGGCTTTTTTTTTCCTCTTTCCTCTTTGGAGAAACAACCTTAAAACTCTCAACTATTTAATTTCTGTTATTTTTCATGATTCAGAGATTGGCGTTTTGCAGTTAATCAGACCCCTGTTCCGGAACTAAGTTCTTTAGCATATCAGAAATACATGGGGGAGAGGGGAGAAGCAACTGGCCTAGTTTTATCTACCATGGCAACAATGATAAAGTATAGTCTTACTCTCAATTTTGGAGTACTGTTCCTGTACTAGTTTTTGGAATTTATTTGGTAAAGGCAAGAAATTTTCCCCTCTAATTCCTTTTGTAAAGCTTTCTAATACTAATTCTGGGTTGAAGGAGAAGTAGAAGTAGGGTGGAACTAGCAGGAAGGGAGGGATGAAGGAAGGCAGAGATGACAGCAAAGAGGTTAGAAATTGTTCATTTGTGGAAAGATTTGACAAAAGATGAAGTTCCTTTGAGATGTATAATGAAAATCTGTGCAGAGGCCCTCAGACACTTTTGGTGTGGCTGGATAATTAGAATAATACAACAACATTGTGAGGTTCCAAGGCATTGCAGATAGAGGAAATTTTAAGAGAAGTAGCCTATCTCTGTGGGCAAGACTGCCAGTTTTCATTATAGTATTTGTATTTAACAACTCGCCTAAAACTCATTGTGAAAACTTTAGCAAAATGTTTCAGGTCAGAAATAGCAACAGCATGATTCCAGGATGCTGTTAAGTTTCTGGGAATTGCTTATTACTGGACCTGCTTGTTTCTATGACTGCAAACTAATTGAACCCATTGTTTCCAGTTTAGCGTCTTCTTCCAGTGATGGTACAGGGTCAGGCAGATTCCTACTGCATGGTGTAGATTAGAACACAATTGCACTTCCTGGAACAGCCAATTTAGGCAAATTCCCTGGAAAGAGTTTTCCTTAACAGAAACAAATGGGACTTTTAAGCGAGTTTCATGCATTAACAGAATGAAGCCTTTTGTTGTTTCTAAGAAAGAGAGCTAGATATCTTATATACTGTTTTCTTGTAAGTGCTCTTACAATCATTACTTGTCCTTTTTCCAGTTCACTTACAAGCTTTTCAGCAGAACAAAACTAGACAGGGTTCAAGAAATGTTCAGTAGTTGTTCATGTATTGCACTAAGGAGACAGAAAGTTCCCTTATTTTAACAAAAAGTAATGTATACTGAGGTTTCTGAGAAGCCTGGAAAGTAAATGGACTAGCAAAACACAAGTGGTTCTAAATGACCCTTGATGGAAAATGTGCAGAAATAAAAGGCCAAAAAGTGGATTGGCTGGTCAGGAAATGACAGGTCTTCTCTAGTTCCATCTCATCAGCACAATATTCCTTAATTACCGACTGAAACAGTGTCAGAGACCTGTCCTATCACAAAGGCCTTGGCTGCTCTTCTCTATGATCTCATTGTGTTGCTTCTGGGAAAGTCATTACTGTCAGAGAGCTGCTGTGGAAAGCAAGGAAAGAACTGAGAGGGTCCTGCAGTAAGATCTGAAGTTGTCTGTTCAGGACCGTGTTGGCTGGGGGTACTGCTGTGCACTGGCTGCTGACACATGAGGTGGATTTATTTCACTGGAGAAAGAGTTTCAGCTTCCATCAGCATATTGCATGTCACTTACACCTGACATTTACCGAGACATACTCATATTAATCATACACAGAATAGAATAAAACATTTTTAAAAAAGCTTTCAACTACACTTGTTGCACAGATGACTGGCAAAAGAACAGTTTCCAAACTCCAACTCTGTTGCCCCCACCAGAAATAATTTTTTTCCTCATTTACACCATACAAATGTTCTGCAGCCTAACTCTCAGCTGCTATGGTGGAAAAGGTACCTCAAGCAATGTGTGTGTTGGATTAAAGCAGCGTGAAAATAAAGGTTTATGAATTCTATGCTTGGGTGTTTTACATCAGTGCAGGAAACTCTTGCAGGATGAATTGTCCTGCTTATTTGGCTTATTCATTGTCCAAAACCCTTGAGTTTGTGTCACTCAGTGGCTGTCACATTTTCCATTTCCCTTCTCTGTTGAATTAGATATAAATCACTCACCATCACTCGTAGCTTGTCTAACAAACAGAGAGAAGAAATATAGTCTGTCCTGCAACACTGCAAAGAGATTCTGTTTCCCTAATACTTCCACTTATTTGAGGCCAGGTCACTTTCCTTTTAAATCAATGACAGAAATTCCATTGCCTCAGTTAAGATCAAAATGACCTCCCCAGAAGAGAACTGGGTAGATTACATTTCCACAAACAGAGAGATCCTTGCTCAGTAATACCTCACAGCTCATAGAATTATTACCCGAAGTTTATTTTTGCCTTCACGTGATTTTTAAACATAGACGCCCTATACCCAAGTGCCACCTTGTGGACAAAATGACTTTTTTCCTGTCCTCATCTAACCTTTTGTACTAAAATTTCTCTTCCAGCAAGACCTGAGTTACAGAAGCCTCTAGAGCAGCGACCTAAATCAAGCAATTAGTTTTAAATTTATCTCTATATATCTAGCTCTACATATAGATACGTTGGCTTAAAAAACCCCCAAAAAACAGACATAGTCAGTGTGCACATCTATTGCTTCTTGCCACTGTTAACTCCTGCCCTCACAAAGAGTACTGACAGCTGTAGCGGGAGCAGCTTCTGTGGCAGGCACGCAGAATACCGAGAATTAAAAGCCATGTAGTGCAAGCAGCTGGAAACTCATTTTCCTGAGGAGGAATCCTTTCCTCCAACTAGCTCTTGTCACTGTCAGCTGCAGAAGTAGGTTTTACTGCCACTGGTTTCCTCTAAGCTTCTGCAAGAGCCTCATTTTTTGCTAAGTCGTATATTCCTGCTAGGATCCATGGCATGGAGTTTGGAGGAAATGGGAAAACTTGAGACTCCTGAAGGATTTACTTGTTCAAGCTCAATACACTAATAGGCTTTATTTTGTGAACTTAGCCAGGTACAAGAATTACAGCAGTGAATGGGAAATAGATGCCTGAAGGCTTAATGTATGTGAATCTGTTCAACTGAGCAAAAGAAACTATTCACTGCCAAGTCCATGAATGTTTGGGCTACAAGAGCTTTCCAGGAAGATGCAAGAAACTCTTCATGGGACATTTATAATACAATCTACCCAAAGAATGTTTTTTTTCTAACAATGACAACTGATAGATACCTCAAATATCATGGCTGAAGTCCTTCACTACAGTCTATTTTTAAAATAATTCTATCTCAAACTATAACTACGTTAAAATGGAGATCCTGTTCACAGTAATTCTGTGCTCAATCCCTGGTCGTGCTCAACATGAATATTAATGTCCTTGAACATGAGAATTTGCCCGCTCTTTACTATATTTGGCAACACTGTTACTGTGTGGACATATAATATATAATATAACATAACATAACATAACATAACATAACATAACATAACATAATATAGTATAATATACATAATATGGTTTCTAAAAATGGATGAAGATAATACTAACATACACAACTACTGTGTACACAGCCATCTATAAAACGTAGTGGAGTTTCACTGTGACTCATTTAGACCTTAGCCACTAGGCGGTAGCATAAGATTAAGTCATGTAGCAATATCTGGTAGTTTTGTTTTCTTCTTGCAGCAAACTTCAAGACACATGCCAGCACCATAGGAAATACTGTAAAACACTGTTCTGTTCCTTTATCAAATCAGAAAGACACTGAACAAAAATATGGCTCACAAGATTCACTTAACTATGGATCAAATGCATTATTTGAAGCTGATGAATCACAAAGACAATGGGTACACCACTCCTCCCCCCAGTCTTTTTCCCTCCCCTTATCAGTTTGTGATTAGTAAGGTTCATCAAATACAGTTTCGTTATTGAGGAATCTTATAAAAAACTACAATATAATCAAATTCTTCACACTGTGCCATGAATCTCACACTGGAGCTGAAATAGGTGAACTGATTATAGGAGAGGTTCCTTTTCAGAGAATCACAGAATGGCTGAGGTTGCAAGACACCTCTGGAGGTCATCTAGTCCATGCCTGGTCAAGCAGGGCCATGTCCAGCTTAGTTCTGAATATCTCCAAGGATGGAGACTCCACAACACCTCTGGGCAACTTGTGCCATTTTTTGACAACCTTGGAGTAAAAAGAAACTTCCTTGTGCTTAGATTTTGTTTTTTTTTTTAATCTGTGCCTATCGCCTCTTGTTCTGTCAGTAAGCATGACTGAAGAGAGCCTGGCTCCCTCTTTATTCCCTCTCATTAGGTGTTAATATACATTGAAACAATTTAATTTCATTTTTGCTAGTGTTTCAGATGAATATAGAAATTTCAATCTGGGTCTAACATGACAAGTTAATTTTATAGGTTTAGAACGATAAAAAGGAAGGTTCCATGACTACAGGGTACAATACTGAGTGCATTTTGGGAAGCTACCAGCTGTAATAAAATAAGGCAACCCGGTTTACTGCATCTGCTGTGTTTGACTTCAGCAGCTCACGTGCTAATGTGGTTGGTTGAATGCCTTCACTGACTACTAAAAACGTTATGCCAAAGTGAGCTTGGGTAAGTAAGAAAAAGAATAGGTATGCAGCCTTTTGACTGCTTTTCACACAAATGAAACAATCCGATCTCTCTGCAATACCACCTGGCAGCCCTGAATTAATGTGTTTTTGAGATCCTCATCTAATGTTCTTTTGTTCTACCAGGTAAACATAGGTCCTTCTAAAATAGCTGGGGCTATTGTTTATTGTAGGACTGTATTGCAATCTCTCTGTTGGATTTATTTTTTAATGATGGGGGAATGCAAGGAGATAATCAGGAAGAAAACCTTCTTTTAGATTTTCATAATTTAAAACTATTTTCTCTGGTGAGTAGAGGAATGCAGTATGTTATTAGGAAGACTAAAAAGCTTTCCCTAATTTATCCTTGTTTTACTAAGAAAAGACTAACTTTCCCTTGCAGTATATTTTAATTTTTTTTCAATGGATGCCAATATCCTTATTAATGTGCATTTTGTACAGTGCTGTGTGGATCCAGAGTACTGCAAAATGAATTTTAGACCAAGACTGGAAATAATCCATAAAGTCCAAAGTGAAACAGTAAGGTGTTTTAATCTCAGGGTTTGTTTTCAGCCTGTTATACAGAAAGGAGCCAAAAGCTACATGAGATTGTGGGCTCACCCTTTTGAAGAATAAATTCTATAAATGTTCTCATTTAGCTGGAGTTCTGCCCTTTAAATACAAAAATATTCATGAAAGTTGATGCTCTTTAATTCTGAAGTCAATATATTGGTATGCATAACCTAGTGAGCATAAAAACTGTAATTATACTCCAGCTAAACCTATCTCAGTCTTACAAAACCTTTCCCACACATACTGATTTCTACTAGCTTATTTTCAGCCTAAATTTGAACCATCCTTTGTGAATGTTTGCCAAACCAACCAGGGCTCTGTCCATTTCTTATTTTTGCACAATGTTTTTGAATTATGGGACCTGATCTCTCAAGGAAAATGGAAAGACTCCCAGCACCTCTAATAGTTCAGGATGAGGTCATACGCACTAATATGTGACTTTTTTTCACCTCCTTTCATCCTTTTTAATCTGATGCAAGTCATGAGTCCTCAAGACCCATTGCATTTTTCTTTTCTATTATTTTTGGAGGAGCTTCATCCCATCTACTCTGTTGAACTGTAACGTGAAGATGGATACTGTAGGGGAGGGGGAGTCTCACCAAAAAAAAAAAAAGCTGTCCTGTCTTTTTTCTTATGGAGAAATTTCAGTCTGAATAGGTCATGGTATGAACAACAAATATGTGATGCTGCAGTTCTTTTTGCTGTGTGATAGGATAGCTATTTCCTGGGTTTGTAGGTATTGATATATTACATAAAAATGCTTGTGGTTCTTTCCATAAAATAATAATATTAAACCCTTGCGTCTTAATATATTACCTTGAAAACTCAAAGAGTCAATAGTTATTTTAGGAGGCTATCCAAAGGTTAACCAGATAAATTTAAAATTATGGTCATAAATAATCTAAACAATGACCAGCCGTAGAAACAGATGGTGCTTCTGGAGGGTCCCAAACCATTTCCACCCTTAATTCAATGTAAACCTGCTGTTTGGAGCTCTGGAGCTGGGGTCCTTTATGCCTGCCTTTAAATCCATAATTTCTTCAAAGGTGAGATTTGTGACACAATGTGTGGAGCTTCTTTAATCAGAAACAATGCAAAGCCCCTGTTTGCATGATTGACAGATGAACTCAGATAGTGCTCCCAAAATCATAGAGAATGATCATGGAGTCACACAAATTACAGCTGAAAATAACAAGCCCATTCAGGCTTAGTTTCCACGGCCATTTGCTTATAATTTGTAGCACAGATCAGTTCCTGTTATGGCATTGAATTGTTGGTTTAACTTGTTATTATGGATTGCTCCATGTCTGAAACAATCAGTTTTGGTACCAACCTCTGATATTTCTATAGTTAGTTTTGTTTTTTTTTTCAAGTACAGCTTCATTTACTTTGGTTACCCAATTTGTCAGAATCAGATGCTTTGTGCTTGAAAGATAAGAAGTTACTGAGGTAAATGCTCTGAAACTGTCACCTGAGCAAAAGAACTCCTATAACACAGCTCTGCAGGGGCTGGGTTTTTAGACAGCATGAAGTTTACCTGAATGATGTTGAACCCACTAAAGGAGCAGTGGTGGTGAGTTCCAGCAGACCTATTCCCAGCTTTAGGGCATTTTTTTTTCCTGCCGGTTCCTGCCAGGAAAAAAAAAAAAGGGGTATAGGTTTAATGCTAGGATGTGTTCACTAGGCAAGTTCTTGCCAAAAACCCTCTTTATGGAACAAAAAAACCATTACATCATAATAATTTTAGAATTATGTGAAATAAGTGCAGGATATGCTCACTCCATGTAATTTATTAGTTCCTGTTCTTCATCAATCTTTCAGTCTCTTCTGCAACAGCTTATTTTTTACTTCCATGGTCCTGAGGTCTCCCATTCCAAAAGGAGGCAAAGGTATCCAAAGTGGGAAAAAAAGTCTGAGAATTTATGAACTAGATACATGGAGACATAAAACACCATTAAAATCCAAAGAAATGGTGCAATAATTACAACTCTGGGGCAGCGTAAGTTAAAAGCATTTCCTCCTCTTTACAAAATACTCGAGAAAGAAAATTCAAGGGTCAGTTGCATAAACCTGCTTTTGCTCTAAAGTGGTTGATTATGTTGTCTTTTGTCTCAGTCAAGAGCCAGCAAACAGCTGTATTTATTTGATTGGTTTGTACCATTTCAGGATACACTATTGATATATAACTATTGATGAAACGTGCAAGTCAGTGGGTGGAGATATTTAATAGAGAATAATTCCTAATGAGTCACTGGAAAGAAGGAAAAAAATCTTTTTTGTAACTGCTTATAGAGTCAAGGCAGCATAGCAACATTTGTGGTTCCAGAGACTGGATGATGTAGCTGTGGAGTTTAGGGCCTGTCTCTTGAAAAAGTTGAAAGTAAATACCTTTCAGGATAAAGAAGTTAATATGTTTTACAGAACATGGGAAGGGGAGATGTACAGAGAAAGAGAGAAAGAAAGCATATGTGGAGGAAATAAATCTGTCTAGACCCCTGGAGTACTCTAGAGAAGTTAAGTTTTAAAAGCTTGCATAAGAATAGCTTCCAAATATTTGTGTCAAAAGCTTCTGTCACTAAGTCGTCTGAATTTTAAAACAATACTAAATAAATATACCTTCACAATATTTTGAAAGAGAAGAAGCTGAGCTATGGGGCCAGTGAAAATTTGATTTCCATTTCCCTTCAAGTAGGCTTGTACAATTACAGAGTCATGGATGTGAGAGAAAGCGCTTCCTGTTCACAGCAAGGGCAGTGGGAGATGTGAGTAGCCCCCAGCCTGGTCCTACTTCTCTTGGGGGGCAGCTGGGAGTGTCAGAAATGGGACCCAGCATTGTGTACATGGAAGGCCCTTCAAAGTCAGAGCTGCCAAGTGACATTTCTGTACCCCACACACGCTTATCAGTTTGTATTGGTCAATATTATCCATCGCTGTTGTAGTCCTTGTCACTTAAGTCACTTAAGTCACTGTTCATTATTATCTTCTTATGAGTGAGCATTACATTCCAGCATACAGCATGAAATACTTGCTGTCCCTCTGAAGCAACTCCTCTAGATGAAAACTGGACTGATCTGATGGCTGTGTGGACAGTAAGCTCCTCTGAGAATTGAATGAGGTGGATTTTCTCTACAAGAATTATTAACTCCCAAACGCTTCAGGGCAAAATGCGATTACTGTGTCTTACTGCACATCTCGGAGCTTAACGGAGCATTTGTTGTTCAGAGGATGAGTAATTTCTGTTACAGGAGTGATTTTCCTGAGGGCTCTCTAAATTGATGTGAGCTTTCCTAAGCAGTCTGTATACTATTGCTAAGTTTGCTGTAGAGCCTTGCGCAATAGTGCTTTATCTTGAGTTGTGCTCCCGTGCACCACTGAAATATAAATATTTCCTAACTTGTCAGTACATTTACTGACAAGTCAGAATCATTCAGAGCATTGGTGGCATCCTGAGGCAGGGCCAGGCACTCCAGCATCTTCTCTGTCTGTGTCCTGGGAGCTGGTCCTGAGAGAGTGCATGGTCTGCTTTGCCTGATTTGCCTTCAAAGAATCTGTGAGTTCTCTTATGCTTTGGGCTTCTCTCATTTCTGATGGGTGAACTCAGCACAGTTGATCCAGTGAGGTGAATTTCAGTTACTGATGATTTTGCAAGGTTATTTGTACATAGATATGTTTATACATAAACACATATCACAGGATCACAGAATGGTTAAGTTTGGAAGGGACTACAATTTTTGTCACCTTGTCCAACCTCCCTGATCGAGCAGAGTCATCCTAGAGCACATGGCACAGAATTGGGTCCAGAGGGTTCTTGAGTATCTCCAGTGAGGGAGACTCCACAGTCTCTCTGGGCAACCTGTGCCAGGGCTCAGCACAGCACATTTTGAGCCAGGGCTCAACTGCACAGTAAAGAAGTTCTTCCTCATGTTCAGGTGGAACTTCTCGTGCATCAGTTTCTGCCCACTGCCTCTCGCGTCCTGTTGCTTGGCATGACCATAAGAGCCTGGATCCATTTCCTAGGCACTCCCACTTTAGATATTTATACACATTGATGAAATCCCCTCTCATTTGTCTCTTCTTGTAGCTGAACGAGCCCAGCTCCCTCAGTCTTTCTGGATAAAAGAGGTGCTCCAGTCTCCTCATCATTTTTGTTGCCCTCTGCTGGACCTGCTCCAGGAGCTCCCTGTCTCCCTCGTGCTGAGGAGCCCAGAGCTGGACACAGCACTCCAGATGTGCCTCACCAGGGCTGAGTAGAGGGGCAGGATCACGTCCTTTGACCTGCTGGCAATGCTCTTCCTAATGTACCCCAGGATGACAATGGCCTTCTTGGCTGGCTTATATACATATGTAGAAATAGAGATTGATATCTGTTTCTACAGTGGCCAAAGGAAAAGGAGAAGGAATAGGAAGAAGAAATAATGAAAGAAACAGAAATATTTCAAAAAATGATGAAAGATCAGATTCTGGTTTACCAAAAGTCAAGCCTGTCTTGACAGTGAAGACTTGGCAACAGCAGGAAACATCAGGCTTTTGTTTCATTGAATCAGTTCCAAGATTATAAACAGCACATTTTCCTAGATGTTCTTCCAATATGAGATAAGCCCGAGAAACAGGCCAGTAAGAACAGTGTTTAGCTTTCCTGTGCAGGAAGAGGACTGGGTGCATTCTTCGAACCTTATCTTTTCACCATGCACTATCTAAACAGAAACATCTTAAGAGAGTTTGCAGTGTCAGGACATCACTCCTGCATCTCCTTTGCTGGTTGTATTACTGAAAATATTGAATTGTTATTGCTACTTCCACACAAGATGTGGAAATGACTGTTCTTTTCATTAAAATGGAAAAAACTGAACCAAGACCAGGCAGGGAGGGTGTTTGTTCTGCCAAGTAGGAGAGCTTAAAATGTGTTAAGCAGACTTTTTTGAAAAAAAAAAATAAATTCCAGCTTCAAGAAGTAGTTTCAGTGATGTTTTCACAAACCCTTTTGCCAGCACTCTCATTAACTATCTAATGTGTCAATCCTAATTTCTGACAAATGATGACCATAGGACTATCTCAAAGGTATTTGAGTTCTCCTCCTCCTTATAAATATTTCCATCACCTAAACAAGGAGTGCGCAGTATGATACAAGTGTTATGTTAGCATGAGCATTTACAGATGCAACCAGTACAGCCATCTCACAATTATTTTTGGAAAAAAAAAAAAAAAAGGAAAGGAATATCCAGCTGAAAATTAGACCAGAAAAAAGAATTTTCTTCTAGTGCACCTTCATTAATTCTATGGAATCATATTGAAAGTAATAAGTTCAGCCAAATCATCATACAATACAATTAGAACAGAAATCACACTTCCCACAATTCTGCTGGTGTCAGAGTTACAGCTGAAACAATTACTGCATGAGATGATTTTTAAGTTCCGTGAAAGCTGTGCTTACTGATTCAACACTACATTTTAAGTTTACAAATCCAGTGTCAGAAATCAATGGCATAATGTTCTTATAGTAATCTAGGGAAAAGCCTTTTCTAAACCTAATGTACATTGTATTTATTCCTAAAAATCTCATCAGCTAATCCTTTTGAAATAAACTCTTGTGCTATAGATGTCACGTATTTTCCTGCCTGTGTTTTCAATTCAAATGAATGCTTCCTTTTTTGAATTCTCCCACAGAGTATCTTTTACCTCTCTGCAGCCAAAGAAAAAGAGTTAACTTTCCAGGAAGATGGAAGACTCCTACGCAGAGTTTATAATGAAAAGTATGGATGCATGCATTGCACACCTTCAGCTGCGTGCATCTTGCACACAGGTCATGTAATTTGTCAACAGCCTTACACTGGGCAGCCAGTCTGCTACAGAGGGTCCAGTTGTGTGTGGTATTCGTAAGCAACCATACCAAAAATTAATCTGGCATGGATTCTGTTTGTAGAGTTCAACAGAGTTTGGATTTGTTTCTACAAGATTTGACACATAATCTCAATTAAAAAAATAAACATATCTTCTTTATTGCCCTGTTCCTGAGAAAAGAGTGGGTAAGCATTAACTCTAATATAATTTTAACCCAAATCACTGACAATATCTCTTTTATATGTCCATAAACTGTCTATTGCAAACACTTGCCACTTATTTCTTGTGCTGAAGATTGCTGCAATCTACTACCACAAGGGACCTATTTTTTCCTAATGCAACTACATCTCAGCCACCTGTTATTTCGTGGAACAGTCTGGGACAATTAACATTGCACAACTAAGACAAAGAACAGGTTTACAGATGGATTAATTTCTGCAAAAATAATCTGAAAGTATTTTGAAAATTCATATGTTCACACACACATGGAGAATCCACACACACATGGAGAGTCCACACACACATGGAGAGTCATGAAAACCTTTTACATTTTGGACTCTGTAAGGAAACTCCCACTAATCCTTAGGGGTGATGCCATTTGCACACCTCCCCAAGCATTAAGCGACCCTCCAGCTGGCCTCTGGTAGTGCAAGCAGTTATCCTGGATGTGAAGCTACTGTGACTCTCAGAAAGGCAGATATACCACAAGATACCAGATGATTTTTCCACTAAGGCTGGTATTTTTCTCTAGCAAATCATAAATAGTCAGTGTCCCACAGAAAAGTAGAAAATCCCATCAGACTTATATGGGATAGAAACAGAAGAATATACCAGGCTGCTGATGAAATTCAACTACCTTCCTAAGCATGAAAAACTGCATGATTACAGGCAATTGGACTGGTCAAGTCTTGAAAATGTAGTTATACAGCTTAGCCAATGTGTTCTCCCCTGGAGAGCAATCTCACTGAGATTTCCTTAAAAATGGCATAGATGACCTGCCATTCCCTTTGTCACCTGTCAAATGTGGGAGCGAGTTCAGATTCAGTACTAAAACGTTATTCTTTGATTAATGGTCATTTAAATCCAGAATCTTGGTTTGAACACACCTCAAAATGGACAAGTGAGTTGCACCACCATTGTCACACAGCACTGATGAAGAGTCATCAGTGCAGTAACTGTTGAGTAATGGTGTTTCACAGAGCTGCTTTGTTGTCCACCATCAGCTGTGAGACCCTGCCTTTGAAAATGGCTTTGCATCACTGATACAAAACCCTGCAGGAACCAATGGGAATTGAATATTTAGTGCAACAAATTGTGTTCTTTGTTGTCTGACAGTAAAAGGGCACTTAGCTCTAATAATTTTCCTAACGGCTTATCTTGCCAGTTGTAGCATGTTTCAAAACTAAACTGCTCTGAGTGTTTGCCAAAATTAACAAACTATGACATCACTCACTTTTGAAAGAGGGGAGCGAAACTTTGCTAGCAGTAAAAGTCCAGACAATTACAATGTGCATTCCAGATAGGATCACAACATTAGCATTGCTTTTCGTGCTGGCTCAGAAGCCCATCTTTTAAAATAAGTTATGTGTCCATCAGTTCTGAATGTTTTTCCATTTTTAAAGTCCTCTCTATCAGGCAGCTTAGAAGCCTGAATGCTTGCACTTCAGATTTGGCCAAAAATAATGAAAATACAACAGATAAAATAAAGCTTAGTGATATATTTGAGTAAAAAAGGGCCTCATATAAAATGAGGTTATCTTGGCTTATATTATACTCAGAGCATAAGTGAACATGCTAAACTTTTTTAGTTGTTCTTTATGCATACTGTTCTTTATATAGTATGAAGGCATTTATGATATATATTGTCATTTCAAGTATTCTTGCCAAGCAGTTTCTGAGTCTTTTCATAAATTTAAAGGAACTACATAACAGTTCAGCACATTTAATAAACATACTTTATATGGAAATAACTTTTTGGAGAGTAGATACATTTGATCTTAGAAAGTTCTGCTTTAGCTTTGCAAAAGCAAGTTAATCATAATCTGATTTAATACCTTATGCTAATGATAACTTAAATACAAATGCAAGCATAAATTAGATGCACTGATAGTCCCTTACTGCACTTTAAAGGCTGCAGATGAATCTGGAATGCACTCAGAGAATCTTTTAGTAAGAACAGAGAAATATTTAAAAAAACCCCAAATTTATAAAAGTGCTGCCATGGGACATAGAATATGAAATGATTAAGAGAAAGAAATGAAATATAGCAGTGGAGTAGGGGAAAAAGAAGTACACTCATTTCAATTCTCAGCTTGCAACAGTTCTCTTGTGCTGACTTTGGTGAAAAGAAATGTGTCTGTCACAGAATTCCCAGGAAATTGAATTCACCCAGTTTGCAGTGGGTGGGATAGCTCAGCTATAAAGCAAGAAGCCTGGCAGAGCGAGCAGCTGTAGCAAGGTCTCACATCATGCTGGCTGGCTTCTCCTCAAAGCCCTTCTCCTCAAAGGTATTGCAAAGTGCTGCAATACCTGTGCAGGGAATGATTTTCCAGCATTGCTTCTCCCACAGAAAGACTGAAGCTCTCACCCTGCGGCTGCTGTGACCCTGGAGCTGCCTCCTTGTAGGATGCTTTCTGAAGGGGATCATTCACAAAATGGGACAGAAGCTCTGAAATGGCAGCAGAAGAAGCAAAGCTGTATATTCCAGGTTGACTGTTGCTAGGAAAGGATCAGAGAAGATGGAAACAACAAAGACTTGTAGTTGTCCTCTTCTTTATCAATAAATTCAATCTTTAGTTATTATTTACTTGATGTGCCCAAGCATACTGGACATTTTAACCTGGATATGCCACATTTGTATGTTTTCCTTTAATTTGCTGCAATTTATTTTTAAGTGTCATGCTGAAGTGTAACTGTATATTTTGCCTCCTGCCTTCTTGCATTTCCAAAGCTTGATTAAGCAGGTTATAATCCTTTAGAAGATGTCTACTCAAGGCTTAGTAATGCCACAATGTCTTGCTTTCTTATGTACTCAGGCAAGCTGGAGGATTTCTAATATTTATTTTCTAACCCTGAGCAAAAAGCATTATGTGCTTTTTCTGGATGAGTCTTCATCCCACCCCTTTTCTCCCAGACCTTTTGTGAAAATCTCATTACAAAAGGGTACTGGGCATTCATCCAGGCTTAGCTATACTTCTTTGTGAACTTGATAAAAGGGAAGTGAGGGCTTTACAGTATGCACCACTGCAAAACATCCTGTTGTGTGGGTTTGATCTAAATTAATTAATCAACTCTCCTGGTTAGAAATTATGCAAAGTCTATAGGTTACTCAGGATATACAGCTTCCCTAGGGATTTGTATCCTACTGCAAATAGAAAATTACATTCCTCGAATTTTTTACAAAGACCTCCCACCAGATGTCCCCCTTTCCCCACCAAAATGATAACAAAATACTTTAACTGTCAATTTAAACCCATCTGTAGTGATTCCGTTCTTCATTGTGCTATATATCCTGTAAAATTAATTATCATACCTGTACTTTGACACAAATAGGGGCAGCTTTTATGCATGATGCCGTAATAGCATCAGCCTGTGGGAAGAGCATGTATAACCTCAAAGTGCGCTTTGTATCTAGAGAACCTCAGCCAGGCACAGCAGATCTCACAGTGCATGAGAAATGATGGGATACTCCAGGTGCCTGTTTTCCAGCGCTGGCAAACTCACTGGGATTGATTTTAGTCAGCTATTTTTAGGGAATTGAAAGAAATATGAAGGCTGTATTTGAGTCTTTTGACCTACCCATTAGGAAGCTTTGACACAACAAAGACAGAATATTCCGAAGGCTTCGAAAAGAAATAACATGCAACTGAAATGAGTATGGTCATGAAGAGGGAGTTTTAGAAATGCCCTTTTATTAACCTACTTGCTGGCATGATGGTCATTAATCATGATGGTGCACAAAAGAGCCTGAAAAATTTTGGCTGCAATTCTCAGCCAGATTTAATTTCAACCATGGCTACAACAATCAAAATCACTCTTTCAGATATAGCCATCTCTCTTTCTCTGCATACACCTGTTTCCATTCATTCTGACACTTTAGTACTTAATGTGGAAAGGGCAGCAGGGCCTGACCATAAGATCATGCTTACATTCCATGGAGTCCGAGACGAACAGGAGAAATGAGTCCGTGACACTTATTTAATAATGAACACAGAATAATGGGATATTTCTGGTGCTTGAGTTCTAGACACTGACAATGAAATGTGAACTCTCATAAGCAGAAGTGTACTTATTTGATATCTTGCCAACTAAACTGTGAGGCAAGATGCAGAGAATTTATTCTCTGGCACTGCTAGTCCCAATGTGAGCCAAACCCAGTACCGAAGTATCAAATGGGGCAAATTTATTTAAGGGTGTAGAAGCCCACAATGAACCTAGCCAGTTTTTAGACATGGCTGGGGAATAGTATGTGCAAGCTACAGATTGTAGTTCCATCCGTTTTTCCTGTTTTCCTATGAGCTGAAACCTCTGTTTACCAGGCGGGATCAGAACTGTAAATACCATCCCCCAATTCCTCCTCATTCCCTAAAAAACCCCCGAACACCAAAGCTACCCGATGAACATACAAAAAAACTCTCTCAAAAAACTCTACTGCAAAAAATAAGGATCATGAAGACAATTAAGTATCTTTACTTTGTATCTCAGCCACATGCATATAGCAGAATTAAGAATATTTCTTAATTTCCAGCTTTTGTGACTCTCCTTGTACATTCCTTAACACTGAGGAGGTCTGAACCTGATAAACACATTGGATGGTTCAAGTGCTAGTAATAACAAACAGAGGGGACAGCTTGACTGACATAATCTATTTACAGACTAAAGGTGTAAGGAGCAATATTGCAGGGTGCTTATCTGCCAGATCAATGGCCAATGCTACTGGGCAGAGATAGTATTTTACAGGCTTAACCTCATAGTTCCCTTCTCACTTTCTTCATGTCACATAAAATCTGACTAAACTCAAAAGGCTACATGAGGAATAAAAAGGGGAAACCTGGTTCATGAAAGGATTTACTTTAGCTATTAAAAATAAATAAATTCCCAAACCTCCACTCGATTGAAACAGACATTTCAAATAGTCTAAGATAGACAAATACTCTGTTGTAGCTCTAATGATTTTGATATGAGCTTATGATTTGTACAAAACAAGCCATAATTACTGTTTATAATACTGTTTATATACTGTTTATAATTTGCAATAAGGAAAAAAGGTATTTTCATGCTTTCCAGGTTTGGGATAAATATAATTGATTTATGATTAACATAACAGGTCTAGGCTTATCCTCCAAATAAATTGTGTTTCACAGAGAAATGAAGATAAAGGCGTTTTTCTCATTTCTGTTGAAACATAGTATTTTCAAGGCAGAACAACTAAGAACAATGCTGATGATGACTCCGGCTAGATGAACATTTGTCATTGTTCATGCTAGATTGAAGTTCATCTGTTGTATGGCAGGAGAAAGATGAATGGGAGGTCAAAAAATCTAAAGAATAACATGAAAAAGGTTTTTAAAGGACACAATTTGGAAAGTAACATGATTGGAAGAAACCTCCTGTCAGTTTACTACAAATTAATTAAGTGACACTGATCACTGGGCATTTCTTGGGAACTAATGGGACAATTAACTATGAGTTAATAGTCCAAGTTTGTGCCCTAGGCTACCAGTTCTTGACAGCTTCTTATGCCATTGAAGTGCTTCAGACCAAGCTCTCATAGTTTGGGTTAAAAAAATAAGGGTGCAAATGTATTCTATATTTTTGAAAGCTGTATCAATAATGGTGCAATAGTTATACTGAAAGGGATGTTGATCTGATCCTGAGAGAACATCAAGACCCACCAAATCCCATCAATCCCTCTGGAACTCTGTTCCTCAGCAGCTGATAAAGGCTTTGGCAAGCTTCCCTGAACCCCAACCTCAATTTGGTGACTCTGGCAGACCGATTTGGATAATGACACAGAAGATAACTACACCTTTAGGCATTTCAGGCATACTCAGCCTCCATGAACACTGCAATCAAATCACTGCAGTGGGTCAAATTTGCCACTGCACTCATCTCCAGAAACTCTTGTGTTACACGCAACCTTTGCCAAAAAAGGTGCCTTGCAAGACCAAGCAAAATCGTATTGCTTCAGAGAAGGTAAAGAAAAAGTTTCAGTGACCTGATGACTGCTAGAAAAGGCCTGTTCCCTCATGAAACCTGGTGGCTTACATTTTAAGCATCTCTCTAGATTACTGAATACTTTTGCAACATCTCTTGCCTTGTTCAGCAACAAAGACGACTCCTTGCAGGAGTAAGATGGACATAAAAAAAAAAATATCTATGAATTCACTGTTAGAGAAGGATAAATGTGATTCTGACCATCCCATGTGACAGGATGAAACAAGCAAATAGTTGTCATTTCTACGTCCACCTGAGCCCTTACTTTTTCCAAAGTTTGGACATATCATCTGCAGCAGGATAACCACTGCATGTCTGTATGCCTGGCTCAAGTGCCAATCAGCTACAGAGCTCCCTGGCATTAAGGATTTGTGTTCAGGGGTGTTCAAATTCCACATGCTAGCTAAACCCTGGCTAAACTGCCAGTCTGACTCTCACTGGCACTGATGACAGCATTGGCTATGGCTCATTTCTTTAAGACTTCCTCTGAAGCTTCCCTGCTGCCCTCCCACCCTGGGTTGATTCCTGGCAGTGCATAGAAACCAGCAATTTCACAAGGTTGCTTTAAACACTAGTCCTTATATCTAAAACCTCTCTCTTGTTAGCTTTGCTAAAACACATGGCACTCAAGTGCTTTCTAAATGGTTATCAATGGATGCTGCACTTAAAGGGCAAATGTAAAAAGGAACAAACTGAACACATATATCACATACCTTTTAGGGCTGAGACATTAAAGAGCAGAAGCTTAATCTTTGGAATTTTTCAGTATAAATAACTGGCTCTGCGTATCCAACTCGAGAAAATGTCTTCCACAGTCTTACGTGAAATCTTTTCAAGCTAGTGCTTTGAGGAAGAAAACTTCTCAACTTTCCACACTATCATTTTTGCTATTTTCTAAAGCACATGTAGTCTATTAAAAAAAAATTTATTCCAGTGTCTGTCAGTCTCTGTCTTAAAATAAAAGGCACTGTGAGTGAACATTCTGCTTTCTTGAAAAATTAGTTATTTGATACAATTCATCTTGTCCACAATTGTTGCTTTTATCAAGAATGACCTTCTTGATTGTTTCAGTTTGAACAAAGTAATCAAGTTGCTAGCAACAAAATAACTCTGTGGGGGTGGCAGCCTGCTCTGTGTGTTCGGTATCTCCAGAAGGATTGAAATTATAGCCATTGAATAAGGGAAAGAGGCATATATAATGCACTTTACTGAACTTTGATCTCCCCATATATTTCAGCTGTCGGTAGACAATGCTTGCACAATGTTTTAAGAGTGCAAAGTATGGTTGAAAAGTCACAGTATTTATGAAGTGTTGAGACATTCTCTAAGCCAGTGTGAAAAGAGATGGAGATAGTCCTTTAGAATAATTGTTCTTGTGTTCAATTTTAAGAGCGGAGTAGACATACTAAAATACATGTGATTATTTAAACATTTCTAGTTAATGCTGTTGCTGCACAGAATAACAGATTCTGTAAGCTACAAGCTACAGCCAGTCAACTGCATGTACTCTGCACTTTACAGCGTCTCTCTTTATTGATTAATAAGATACATAGGCCTTAACATACATTGTTACTTAAACCAAGTTCCATGGCATTTTTTGTGGATAAACACTGCCAGGTTGCATCCCAAAGACAGAGAATGCTTGGGCATTGCTCCCACTCCTGGAAGTGGGTCTGCTGAACATCAGTGCTGTAAGCCTGCCAGATAGAGCTGAGTCTGTCTGTGCTTGCAGAGAAATTCCAAAATGCTTCTTTACCTTTGCAGATGTCAGGGAATTTTCTGAGCAAAGGAGATGCATCCCTTCAGTTGGCAGCTCAGGGATATGACCATTGCTGCTCTGAACACCAGTAACAGCCAACCTCAAATGAGCATGGAGAGCACCAAGGGAGCTGACTTTTGTGGACATCTCTCACATCATGTAGTGCAGTGTGAAGAATGACAGATAGCTGTACTCCCAGCTGAACTGAGCTTCATGCAACTGTGATTTATGAAGAATTGGGTATTTCATTATGAAGTCATCATCTATTAGAAAAACTTGGTAGAAAAAAGAATAACAAAAAAAAAAGAAAATAAAAGAAAAAAAAAAGAAAAGGAGTTGGCCAGATTTGGGTTTCCCTTCTGCTTCCATGCCTAATGGAAGCTGAAGGGTAATGCTATGGTGTCCAACTTAATAAATGCATTGACATGCAAAGTCTGTATAAGATGAATACGTTAGATGTTCACAAATACAGAAAAGTGAATATTCTTTAATGCTTCTGCTGATACTCCAAGATTTTGCTCTGGGAAAGAAGATGTGTAGTAATAAGAAAAACAAGCTATAACTTTTGGCTTGTAATAGGCCTGTGAGTTTTAACAGCAGTGAGTGTTATGCTTTGCTTTTCAATTCACACTCCTGAAAAAGCTTTTTGCTATTCAAAACATTGTGCCTTGCTTTAGCATAAATGATAGATTTAGTACTTATTCCTCACTTAATTTTTTAAAAGTGAAATTCAGATTTTTTCCTTATTATTAGAAAGTGCAGTCAGGAATCTGAGGAAGCACTGGGTACCCAGGAACTGAATTAAAATTAGGATTCTGTGCCTATGACTTTCCTCTTCTATCTCTGCCATTAGGGAAATCTTGACTTTATTTTCCCTACGCATAAAAGCCTATGTATCTGCCAATTTTAATTAGATGGAGTACAACGCCTTCAGGATTGTAAGTGCCAAGCATTATTATAATCTGTGACCTTCAGCTAATGAAGGAGTGTCCTGCTTTCACATAAAGCATGTCAGGTATTAGACTGTGATACCGTTTGAGTGCTCTGTCCTTCTGACACAAGCAATGTATAACATTATACATTGGAAAATCCTTGCCCACATCTGCACAACACTGTTCAAGTTTGTAAAGAGAGTGTTTGGTGCAAGTCAAGCATGATGTGCATGTTGTGATTTTATATTCAGCTTATGCAAAATCAAAGCCTTTTACAAGAAGACCTGTGACAGATTTCAAAGCGGAGGAGTATGATAACCTCTAACTTAGCATATCTCAAATTACGAGATCAAATGCAGATTCGGACATGTTGGAAGAGAAGTTCAGCTCTGTGGGTGAAAGCCAAAAGAATTTATATAATGTGCTCTGATATGGCCTTGGGACCTCTTACAATTTCCATGGAGAGCTACTAATTCTTCTTTATTTCTATCACTTTTTCATGGTTAAAAGATTTTTTTCTTTCTCCCCTAAAGCTCATAATGTGGTAAAGAAGTTGTTGGGAACAGTTAAATCAGTGTATAAATCCCCACGAGAAAGAGTCCATCACACATTTTGCATATCTCAGGGGTTCAAGGACAGTGGGCAGGAATCTGATCTGTTTTACAATAATTTAGACTCTGACTAATTTGAGTGAACTCACCGGCGTTCCTCCAGATGTCAGTTAGAATAACAGAGAGCAGAGTGTGGCTCAGGAAGAGAAAAATAAAACAGGAGATCTGTGTCTTTCACCGCTGATGCTGTAACTTGTGACAGAAACCTTCTCTGAGGCAGCGGTGTGCTGGTGTTCCAACCATGCTGAATTCATTTACTTTGACAGTTTCTTGATTGTTCCACTGTCTATTTATTTGAAATGGAAACCAAGTCATGTTGCCTGGTCCTTCTCCTGGCATATGATTACACAATACATCTTCCATTTTTTGCAATCAGTCACTTTCAGTGCTATTTTCCCATTGTGCACCACATTACCTGGCTTTTGGAGAGGTTTCCATCTGAGTGTAAAGGAAAAACTTGAAAATAAGAGAAAGTGTCTATAAGTGTTTGCAAAGTGTGAGGAATGTCTAAGTTGTTCCATGCATTTGCTCTGTCATTTACTGACAGATGATTTGGAACATATGCTTCTCAGACATTCAGTGTCCTTCTCAATTTTGGGTGTAAGAGCCAGAGATTTTAGTGTCAGATAAGCTAACCCTGTTTTTCAAAAACTCAGGACCTGTCATCGTTATAGACATCTCCTGGTTGGCTAAGCACGACCCCTGTAATGTGACTGTTCAATATCAGAGACAGATCAGACAAATGTTTTGTATTTTCTGGATTCTATTCAAATTGTTCTGCAGACAAATAAAATAAAAACTAAAATAAGGAAGATAAGTGACAACTCACATCTAATGAACTGTATCCAACACTTATTAAAATGGATTTCAAATGGAAAGGAAATGTATTACAAGAATGTTTTGATTTTTATAAAGGTAACTTAGTCTAATTAAAATATGTTTTCTCTCTTCTAAGGGGAAGAGGGAGTCCATGGCTCCCACATATTAGTGGATAGGACATCCTTAGATGAGTTATTTTAGGCTTGCTTTAAAGATGTACAAACCGAGGTATGTAGTGACCAAGATCAACCAGAACGCCGGTGGAAGAACAGTTAATAAAGTTTGAGAACTGGGAATAAAACTGAATAAGAGCCATATTTGGAATGAAAAAGGGTCTCAGGTAGAGAAACAGGTGCCCACTGGCTTAATTCAAATGCCGACAAAGTTCCCTTCCTTACTGAGGCACAGCTATGTCTGCCAACATCTAAGGAAGGGCACAGATTCTGTCAGCAATTGATTTACCTTGGGCTAGTGCTTCATCCATCTGTAAAAAATCTGCAGTAACGCTACCTAATTGATCAACTAATCCCTCAGGCAAAATGCTTCTGTCACCAAGAGTCTGTGATTCTCATTGGGATGGGATTCTGTCTCCTCTCCAAGAAACCACCCTTCTCTGTTTCCTACATGGCTGGTGTCTCTCCCCTCTCTCCATGCCAACCTTTCGGTCCTTTCTTGACACAGTATCTGCCAGTGTCCCTTCCTTGTCACCTTTACCTTGTGCCTCTTTGTTGTTTGGCCTCCAGCCACTGACTCAGGCTGCTGTTACTGTCTCCTCCCTCTTGACCTATTTCATTTGGTAGCACAGAAACTGACCCTATGTTCAGCATCATCAGCTGAACACAGTCCCTCTATCTTAGTCCCTCTATACCTCCACTCATTTTGCTGCTAGAGAACTGATGCCTTAAGGGAGGAGCACTGCCTGATTTCAAGGTTCTTGGGCACTGCTGTTGTGTGGAGGCACCATTCAATGCCTCAGGCAGAGGTGATGGAGGGTTCTTGCTTTGCTCACCTTTGTGTAGTAGCCACAACCTGGTCTGTGGCTGCAGAGCTGTCAAACCTTCATAAGCATTGCAATCACAAATTACTGAGGAGCTATTTTTTCTAAAGCTGGGCCCACATCCAACAGCTCTCTTCTCTGACATTTAAAATTGCGGGGATTGCACATGCTCACCTATTCGAACCGTGGATGTAAAAGGCACCTCAGACAAAACAAGTGAGATCATTTTTCTGGAGAAGACTACAAATCCTAAAGACTTGAATGGAGCAACCTGAAAGACAGCTGACACATGCAGAAGGCTAATCAGGCTTTGGAGAAAAGATTTGCTGTTTTGTTGTCTGACTACCTGAAAATGAAGGGACAGAGCCTGGGGAAATGTAACTTGGGACAGTGCTGTTGCAATAGTGAGAGCTACATTATCACACTTCCCAGAGGAGTGAGTTCTATGTCTTACTGCAATGTTAAACTTTACTGTGGTGCCTGAGTCAAATGAATAAAATGAGTACTTTAAATGGAAAATTAACCAACCAAGGGGAGGAATATTTAAAAAAAGTGTTTGCGGTTAATCCTTTTTATGCTGTCATCAGGGAAGACTGCCGCAGCTGCAGGGCATGTACATCTCAACCCACTGACATGCTTACCTGGAAGTGAAAAAGCAAGAGGTGAAACCTCCACTGAACTGGCATCTAAATTACACCTTATTAAACAGAAAGGTGACATTTGGAGCATATGAGTTGGGACTTGCTTTTTTCAGCGTCTGAACATTCATTTGTAAAACTGGTTCTCTCGTTATTATGCCAAAATGAGAGATTCCCAGCCAGGTAGCTGACAGGTTAAACAAAGAGTCCTGTTCAGTAATAAAACAGTCATTCAGGTATTCTCCAGTTTTCCCTCCAGCATTTGCACAAAGTATATGAGCTGTGCTTGAGCCTCATACACTCGTTCTCTTATCTAGGATTTGATAATTATTGCTAGGGAAGTGGAGAGGAGATGTTTCAACTCGCACTGGAGTATGTGAAAGAAAGTAAGTGGGTCAATAATATTTTGCTTCTCAGGAAGGCTGGTGACATGTTCAGTTTATCCATCTGATTCATTTATTTATCATTCAATTGAAAGAAATGAGTATTGCCCATATAGGTGCCCAGAAAGGTGTGGTGCAGCTCGAGTAGGAGTTTACACCCTGTGGTTACTTGGATGACAACTGCCAAACAGTCAGTCCATAAAGATGCAAAGTGATTCCTTTTTCCTCTCACTCCCTCTTATCTCCAGCCCTCCAGTGGCCCTAAAATTACACCACTAATACTCAGCCAAGCAAGACCTACACCAACTAGAAACCAGCTAGACCAAATAATCCCAGGAATTAAAAACTGCAACCTTTTTAGCTTCTGCAGTGATCTGTCCTCATCAATCGTGTATATGGGCAAAAGTGTGGCCACATGACTTTGGTTCAGACATGCAGTACAGATCATAGACACGAAAGTAAAACAATTCACTGGAAAAACCTTTGCATCTCATGTGTTTTGGATTTCATTGCTTTTGGTGTTTGTTACTCTGGTGAAGATGCAGTTCTGTATAAAAGGATTGCCAAGTGACACAGCAAGAGGATAGGCAGCCTACCAGCAATACAATAGATACCAAAAGGCCACCTTATAATGAGGTCACATTCTTCTGAGAAATGCTGAATCTGATGCTTTAGCAAGCACTCTTAGATTATAACACTACCCAATGATCTTTCTTACTCTGTTAAAAAAAATCTGGTATTTGTTATGCAAGAATTACTGGTAATGGCACAGGCATTTCCACAAATAATTTGAAATGTAAAAGGGAAGGAATTGCTCACTCATGCTTTCAAAACCTACATTTATATTGCATTTATATTTGCAACCCTATCAGCTCAGGTAGCAAGTAACACAACTCTCTCTGAATATCTGCAGGGGAATACTTATTTGTAGTTGACGATCACAGGACTGGGAGTGCCTATACGTACTTTCTCAAATGCCAGAAACCTTTAACTGTCATCAAAGCTAATAAAATAAATCATACATGTGTGCTGGAGGAGTGGTATGTAAGGGAGAAACGGATATAGTGATTAGAGTTCATACTGGTAACAATGGTAAATCTGAATGGATGACGAACAGAACTTGTGAAAACATTTCTAGAGTAATCTCTGTTACGCTCCTCCCCTAGCGTACTAGACCATCTAGGCAAGAGGAAAAATAGGCACTCAATAAACAGTGTAGAAGAGATGAGAAAATACCTTGACACGGTGCTAGAGAACTTTTGATGCTGCATTTAACCAAAGTCAAGCCAGACCTACATCTGAGATAATGGTCTGGCAAAATTGGAAACTACGTAACCAGCAGCTGGGAGAACTTGTCAACCTACAGTGACAATTCCAGGTGAACAAAGACATTTGTCAGGCACTAATGGGACTGCCATAATTTAACAGGCGGTAATAAAAATTCAGACAGAAGGTACAAAAGCCCAGGGGAAGGAGCAGTTGATCAAGTATTACAGTACAGTAGCCACAAACATGTCTTGTGCAAGTTCACATCACAGTGTACAGGGGACAAGTTGCAATGATTTAACACAAATGAGCCTAAAGAATCCAAATAATTTAATGAAGTCCTAGACAGTCACAAAGCAAAAAGTTATGAAAGTAAATGAAAGAATCTAAGACAGAAACAGAATGGTAAATTTTCCTTGAAAGCAATACACCAAGCAATGGGATGTATCAAGGATTTAATTTGATATATTTAGTAAGGATTTGCTTTTCATTTATGTGAACACAAAAAATCCTAGTGCCTGCTTTGATGCCCAGTTAAATATTGGACAAGAAAACACAACCATACAGACATCTGGTAAGAAATTTTCAAGTACTCAGTAATGGTTTAAACCCTGTGTAACCATTGCTGATCTTTGACAAAAATGAAACAAGCCAGCTCTGAAGACTTCTAAACTGGCATCAATCACACAGACAATTACTGCAACCTCCCTCCAAACCTCCTCCATAAAATTGTTCGTACAAAATTGGAGAGTAGTTATGGTCAAGCTAAAGAATAAGAAGCTAGTTATATCTTTTGATAACTTGCAGTTAAAAAATCTACAATTATTTATATACTTAAATAGCTGAAGAGAAATTACAGCATCACTGACAACACACTGTATATCTTTTTCAAGTACATTTATTGCATATTTTAGGAATTAAATGTTTCCAGGATATTTAAATATGTTTTTCCACATTGGGCTATAACACAAAACTTTTTATGGGCATAAACCATAGCTTTGATGTAAAATTAATTCATTCATGAAATTTAAGTACGGTTTATTATTGCAGCTGAAATGTCTGCCTAAAGGAAAATTAATGTATTAAATATTTTTTCCATAGAATAGTCTCCATAAACTAGAATTGTTTGAAATAAGCCTGATCCTAAGGAGATGTGAAGGAGATGCTATTTTTAACATGAGAAGCAAATCATAGCTTCCAGTGTTTGACTTCCTAAATCCCTTTTAAGTTTCTCATTTAGTTTCAGACTGCTCTGTTTACTAGATCTTTTTCTCTAGTAAACCTGTATTTTATGTATTTGCTGGGTTTGTGACATGACTTTTTGATCTTTCTTAATTCCAGTCCAAAACAGCGAGGCATTCTGGCAACTTGAAAATGAATTTAAATGACCCATGCCTTTATTTATAAGAGTATTGTAAATAAATATTTATGCCTTGTTAAAACAAGACACTTAAATAAATTCATAATTAAATCACATCCCTATTTCCTGAACTATAAGCTCTCAACTATGTGGAAAGGGTCTGTTTTCCCAAGTCGCTTTTACCTGTTTCTTTTCTTACTTTGAAATTTACACAGGTACCGGAAAATAGTCACAAAGATGTTCAAGACATGGACTTCCCAGGGCAATCCAGAGCGACAGCACAGTGTGCTGGGCACCTTGGAGAGAGAAGCCAAGTGCATTTGCACAGCTCCAAGGAGCCATGAGGGGAGATTATTGGAGATGATGGCAAACTCCCCGGGCTGCAGAGCCTCAGCAAAGCCCGGGGCCTGAATTTAGCCGCATGCAGAAGTACCTGGGTTTGTCTTCACTGGTTGTGTATTGTCAATGTTGAGTTACAAGCCCATTTCCTCTCTGCGGTATCAGCTCATGGATTTCCTTTTATGTTTGTGATGCCTTGCTAGGGAGCACCTGTCTGTGCTGCTTTCCTCATTTCCTTTAAAATGAGATTAATAGATAGCAGCCTGCCTCTGAGGCGCTCGGCAGGACGGTCTCCTTTGTACAATGCTTAGATCTTGTAAAAGCCTGATTTAATGCTGTCAGACCCAACAGAACCCATTCCTGTTACCATTCGGGGTGTCTTGGAACATATGACAGAAAAAGTCCTGCTCTCAGCCCCACCAGGGCTATTGCTGAACTTCTCTGCTTACAGTAGTGGAATAACTCTGCATTTAGACCCACTAGTTAAGAGCAGGAAACAGGAGTATTGGTTTTTTGCCCGAGTCTCCACAGTTCCTATTTACAAAACTCATAGGAGTGTGATCTGGCCAAATGTTTCTTTAAGAAAAATCTGGTACTCCAGGATTCCAAAATTTAACAAAAACCACAAAAATTTCCATTGTGATAAAGCACTCCAGATCTACTAAACAGTAGTTTAGTCATGCCCAATTTTTGTTACCTTCCAAAAGAGATGCCTTAAGAGGTCTGTATCTGATCTAATACAGTATTTAGAGAATACAATATGCTGGCAAAGAAGCAATTTTCTGCTAAGATTGATGCCAGACTATCAAATATTTAGATTATTCATCATTTTAGAAGTGTACAACAGTACATAAGCATGTGATGTCAGAACTAAAGTATAAGTTATGCAAAGCACAATATTTGAAAATATGTTGCCTACTATTAAGAAAAAGAATCACCCTACACAATTTCAGAGACCTTTTTTCTACAAACATTAAAAAAAAAAATTCTGGAGGAATCGCCAAGTTTACAAATATGCACACACATTCCACATATGGATATGCTTTAGTAATCATCTTTACAAACCTTTTAGGCTACACATGGCTCTAATAAATAACCCATTCACAAACAATATATTATCATCGGAAAAAAAAAAGGAAAAAACCCCAAACCCTTTCCATATACAGCCCAACAGTTCTAGCGTTCACTTTCAACCCCTAGCTCCATGATCAATCATTACGTCAGTGCTCATTTTTCATGGTTTGGTGTTGAACAACAAATGGAAAAGAAAATGACTGAAAAAATTAATATTGTCTCTGACAATGAGCAAAGCTCAAGAAAGAGCTCACAAGCGACAGCTGAGGACAGTCTGCCCTCTGTAAGTTGCAAATGTAATACAATCTGAATGTTTGTTCTCCTTTCTTTTTGAACAGAGTTCATATGGGCCAAACTGCACGATGGGAAGGCCCGCATGTCAGTCCCTTTGTGTAAATAGTAAACAGCTGCAGTTAAATGTTTTCCCCCTTGAAGGACAATACTTATTAGCTCAAGGTTAAGAGCCTTGCAGAAGGTTAGCCCAGCTACTGCAGAGCTGTGAAGTATCATCCTTTGGCTATCTGCTGACACACATTCAGGGGCTGAGTTACGCGATATGGGCAATGCAAGCTTCACCGCTCAGAAGACAACAAGAAGTTGTGTTCCCCAACCGCCAAGATTATTGGGGCAATAACAGCTTCTGAGTGGTAAGACCCTTTCTCAGCCTTGATCCCATGAGTTTTCTTCACTCCTGAGTCTCACTGGCTTCAGCCACTTCTATCCCAAATGTCTGTTCCTTGTGTCTGTGCGAGCCAGGCTATGACCTTCTGACTATGCAGAGTGTTTCATGCAGGGGTGGCTGCAAGGCAGGAGGAGTAGCAGGAGAATCCAGAAGAACATATGGCCAAGTGGCTCAAGGTGTTCTCTGCCTGTGCATGAGATCCTGTGTATCAACCCATGCACAGGCAGGTCTTGTAAGAGGGAAAGCCAGTAGTACTAATGGCAGCCGGGTAATTATGCCTTTCTGGAAGCTTTTTCTGAAACTTGGGTGCCTTTATGGGAATGACTGACAAAGCCTTTCTGTACTGTGGATGTGGAGCTGAGGCAGGAGACAGCGGGGTGCTGGGACAGAAGGAGGCGAGGGCCATAGGACAGCAAGTGCTGAAGACCAGTCGGCTGAACTGGGAGGTAAAGGCATGATCTTGGCTATGCTGTCTGCATTTCCCCCACTGTGGTGATGCACATGGTGGGGAAAAAGTGATAACTCATTCCCCCACCTTTCTCCATTTAAATCTGTGCTTGATTTGTCTAGCCGAAGTGCAGTCTATCATATTCATTCATGGCCTGTCTTAATACTCCTTCTTCTACTAAATCACACGTTAAAATAATAGGAAGGCATAATCTGGCAAATCTTTCTTCCTCAATGTTATTTTTTTTTTACATTTAATGAGGATTCAAATCTGACTTCTCAGATTTGTCAGAGTTAGCAAGAATATGCACCTTTTCCTTGTCATGTAGGACTCAAACTTCTCATCTTAGTCTAAACATGCCCAATTTTTGTTTTCTTCTAGTACCAACACATCAGACATCCAGCCTATCCCAAGATATGGAAGATGTATTTTCCTTGGCAAAGAAATAATTTTGAGCCTGATTGATGCCAGACCCTAGGCAGTACTGATTATTTCTCTTCTTGGTGGTATGCAAAAGTCTTTCATCAAAATTAAGGCCCAGGGCATTTAAATTCTGATATTTTTTAGCTGAATATGATCATGGTTATTTTTCTGGCACACTGAGCAGCTTTTGTCACAAAAATAAAATGTTTGTGTAGCTCTATTTTCAGTCTGTATCATCATTGTTTTTCCAGTGCCTAACAACAGAGTACACTGCCTATGAAAGCCAGTATGCTTAAGGTACAGAGATCATTTTGGCTTTCTACAGCTTTTTGCAAACTGCTTCAGGTCCCATTTCCCATACAAATACTTCTTATTTGATTGATGAAATATAGCTCTGAATGCAGAAAGCAGGCAACACAATGAAAACAATTAATTAATAAAATCTTAAAAAAGCCATCTCCACTGTAAGTCTTCCTATCTCAGAGCAGACCGCACAATGCTATTTCCCGGACAAAAGAGAAAGTATAAAGGAGTCTTGAGCTGCTGAGGTTTCTGTTCCCCTGGACTAACACCATCCTTATGTCCCTCTTCTAAGAACATCTTGGGTTTAGACTGGAATCCTGAGTGCTGCAGCTGAACTTGACAAAAGTAGTGTCTAATCCAAACTGACTTCTTGAAAGTGAATCAAAGCACAAAGGATGAGTTTTTGTTAATGGCTGAGTAGTACCACCCCCTTGTGTAAGTTCAACAGGTATGACAAGGGACCTCCCTGCTGGCAGCAGTCACAGCAAGTTCTCCTTTTCTCCACAAGAAGGGGTGTTAAGGGTCTGGTATCAAGTTCTGATTTTTATAAGTGGCATTGCATTAACTGTAGTTGTAGATATAACTGTAGGTAGTTTCTTATCACTGGTCTCATGAGAAATAGCTGCAGCAAACCCAGCGGCACTGAGCTCTGTAGCACTAAACTGGAATATGGCTAGAAAGGAGTGGGACCCTCTGCCTGTTTTGTGCCGTGCCTGAGCTCACCGCAGTTTGCAGACATGGGATAACGCGCTCCCTGCGGCCAACAGCACCAAGCAGGTGGGCAGCCACATGTCACACTAGCCTACAATTCCAAGTGACCTTCACTAGCAGGCCTCTGCACAACATATTGCATTAATCCTTTCTGGAGGTCACAAAACCATGGCTAAGTGGGCTGCGGTACAGATCCAAGAGAAACAGTTGCAAATGCCTAGCCAGATGCAGATGGAAAAATGTGCTTTTCATGTAGCCAGTTCAGAAGGCTGAATAATTTATTAGTGCATCACATGCTATTTTTCAAAACTATGCCACTTTGAAGGAAATCATATATTTCAAATTATAAGCAGGTCCTGCTAACAAAGTGCATCACGAACGCCAAAGCAGACAAACCAGTGTGTGTCCACCATCTCCACGCCAAGTGACTTTGATTACATCACTGCCAGTGGAGAGTACAGAGAGAAACAAGCACATCACAGAAATGAAACAATTACTGCTGGTTACTTCAAGCACAACTTGGTGTGCTCAAACCTTGATCCAAAGGCCTTGACCCTTCCTGCAGGGCTCCCAGTACCTTCACCCAGCCTCTCAGCAACAGGCTATCAAAGGCTGCATAGTGGATTAATTCCAGTGGCTTTTCTGGAGCTGAGTGAGGCTGACAAATGAAATACAGTTTGCCTGTCTCAGTGTGGGTATTGTTTTCTGCACTGTAATGCAGCACAGGTGTTTCAGGCCAGGAAGGAGATGCACTGGCAGAAGTGTGATAAGGGAACTGGTGAAGGAAAGCATGCCATGGAAAGCTGGGGAGAGGAGGTGAGGCAAAGGACCTGTGAGCCCCTGAGGGTGCTGCTGGGCCCTTGGCATTCCCCCAAGACAGCGTATCTCTAGGTACCATATGGTTTGAGGATGAACTTCCTGTGCTTCTAAGGGGTGGAAGAGAAGGAGGAAGCGCCTACGGATGGAGAGAATAATTGCTTCCCTCTCTGCTTCTTCTCCCCCTGTGCCCCGGGCATCAACTTTACACCACCATAAGAACGAGGTGAGGTCTGATCTGTAAGGAGGCATTTGTAGATAAAACTTTGGCTGAAACTCATGGGAGAGCAGGGGCAAAAAAGAAGACAAGATAGCACCCTAGAAGCACATGGTGTATCTTATGACAACTACAGCCTTGCTGGCATTGGATGGAAAAATGGAGAGTGAGTTCAGAGGGCCTCAGATCATCAGAATCAGGTTTATTCTGGTTTCAAGAAGCATCTGTCCTTTGTTTGCACCACACTGGTTTTGTAGATGTGAACGAGTCTGTGCTTTTGTGGCTGTACAAGCAATGACAGATTTGTTACTATCCACAGTCCAGCCCAGCCTGTCTTATCATACAGCTTTTATTGCCCAGAACTGTCTCAGGAAATCTGTCAGTCCTCACTAAAAATATTACAGTACACGATGAGCGTCATTCACAATTGAAGCATAATGTGAAAAACGGAGGCAATTTTGTTGTGATGCATCGCATTTCCCAGAATATAAGAATCTATGCTATTTCTATTAAGTTAATTAGAATTCAGTTAAATTTTCAGTAGTGAGGATAGGGCACTGAGTCAAAAATAAAAAAAAAAGAAAAGGAAGGAAAGATGAAAGGGCTTGAAGTCTGCAAAAGCAGTAGTCTATGGAAACTCCACCTAGAGGCAGATTTTCACACACATCTGTCAAAATAGGCAGCAGAATATAGGCTCAGTTGAGGCATTGGTGTGGTCACAAAGCCACTCAGTACATGCACAGGTTGATACATTGCTCCCTACCTTCATTATACCCACAGTCTCCACATTACGTATGTGACTCCAGACAATATTTTTTCATTAGTAATCTGGATATGGTTACACAGAGAGCTTTAGCCGTGTCCTAATGAAAAACAAAGAAACCCTGCTGGTGGTCAAAAGTAAACTGGTTCTCAGGAAATGAGAAATTATATGCAGTAGTGTCCGTGTGTCACATGCTTGTCTAACTTCTCTGAAGAAGCTGCTTATTGACAAGCACAGGTGTAGTTCTCTCTTGGGTTGTCTTTTTTTTTTTTTTTTTTCTTTTTTACCAGGGCCAGAATCACACCCAGAAGGGTGTCATTAGTCTCTAATTTGGGTTGAACTGGTAAGATCTGGCCCTTATTCTAGGATAAACATCCCTATTTGAAGTGAAGATCATTCATTCATTTATTTCTTTCAGGAGATAACCTGAAACACAGAATGACAATCTAAAAATCCTATTTCAATGAATACATTCATTCAAATTACCTTAAACTTAAAACTAATAAAAATATCCTTATCAAATAGTACCTCATAAAAAAGGTTATATCATTTTACATAATTTGATACAGAATTAGCTATTCAGTCTCAAGGTTTGAACTCATCTTTTCACAAAAGTTGCAGTAGAATATCTCAGCTATTCTGCTGTGCTTGCAATGTCAAGGAAGGTGATCTTTCTGGGTCACATTTTTAGAGCTGTTCCAATGCTTAATTTCAATGAAACCAACCTTTAAAAAGCTGGCCAACTTCTTTATGAATTAAGGTGGGAAGGAAAGGAAGGAAAGGAAGGAAAGGAAGGAAAGGAAGGAAGGAAAGGAAGGAAGGAAAGGAAGGAGCTGATTTGAGGTGTTTGAAACATGGCAGTGTAGACTCTAGATCTTTCTCTTCTTTTCAACTGCTCTGTTTCAGTGTTCTACCTGGGATGACAACCTCAGCCTTTGGGATGCTTCACACTTCCTCTGAGCAGGATTACCCACTTCAGTTTTCACCAGGGTGTTATGTTGCACTCACACCGTTTGTCTCCCTTTCCAGTTAAAAAGCTCCTTTGGGAATTTACATTAGCGAAGGTGTGACCACATGCATTCTGTGTGCTGAACTTAATTATACATGTCCCAGTTAGTCTTTGGTTTTGCTTTTACGTTAATGTAAGTCAGGGGATTTCTTTGTAGCCCCACCAGAGTCAGTCAAGAGTAAGAGAAGTTAAGCTCTTCATCCCTATATGGTAAAACCCAGGTTTAGTGTCAGATCAGGAAATATGAACTAATAGGAAAGTCAGTGCAGTAAGTCCACACCATATTTTTAGTTTTTGTTTTGATTTTCCTTTTTTTCCCCCCTTATTTCAGTTTCTCTAGGAGCCATACCAAGCCCCTCCCATTGACACCTGTGGAACTTACTGCAGAAATCAAAGTAAATCTACGGCTCAAAAGGACAGTTGTAATCTGAAGGGCATTTTCTACCATATCCCCATTAAAACATAAGTGAACTGTTAAGTTCCAAGCTGATTAAAGGAAGTCCCTCTTCCTACTTGGTTTTCTAAGTATTGCTGTGGAAAGCATTTTATGTCAAGGAAGCATTTCTAAGCAAGATGCACATAAGCTTTAGGCACAAGGATTAAAAAATTAACATTGTCCCATCCTGATTTCTAAAATACAGCTGATTTCTATATTGATTTGCTATAAATTTTCCTTCCTCCTCTCTTTTTTGTCCTCATGTTTTCCTAAGTATTTGGTAGACTGAACATAAAGGATTTTTACAGAATCATTAGACATGTCCCAGATTCACTGTATTAGTGGCAAAAGCCATATTGAAAAGAACTTTGAAAAATAACTTATTTCCAGTGGATTCAGCTTTCCAAATCCCAAATGTTCACATCTCTACTTACTGTTACTTTAAATAGCTTCATTTCTGTGTATGGCTGATGAGCTTCCCAGATGGAATATAAAGCTTTATGTAGCTCTTGAGGTTCTCCTTTTGCTCTTTATGAAGAATAAAGGAAGAAAAATAGCATTCAACTGGTAGGATTTTATGAAAAAGAACTGTTCAGAAAATGGAAATATTTTCAGATAAATGACCAGCTGAAGGTTGTTGGCTGTAAAATATTTGGTTTGGTTCAACAAAGATTTTAACTAAAGATCAGATTATTTCTCTGCACAAAGAAAAGTTAGCAGCATGACAGTACCTGATGGATTAAATGAGTGCATAGTGCACTCTGTTGTTTCACTGCTTTTTCTTAAATCACTTAAAGCACAGCTGCTGCATGCCAAAGAGTTGTGAAGAACATGTTCTGCCCTTGCAATCATATTATTTTCATTCTAAAACAGCAAGTTAAAAAAAAAAAAGGTCATGTTTCTTCTCTATTCAGACAGCTTTTCATTGAAGAATCTGAAAAATAATTTTTCATTGCAGCTTTGGCTACAACCCAAGCATTGAAACCAATGGAAACACTTGCAGAAGTCCAGCCTGTGATTCCACCCCCTGTTTAAAGGGCCTTCCATTTACAAACTGGATTTTTGGGTAGATTTTCTTTGGAGAGTTCTAAAGATTTCCTGAAATTTTTGAAAAAAATAGAAGTGAGAAGAACTGAATAAAGATGGAGTGTTTGTCTTTTACTTCAGAGAGAGCAACTAAGTCAGAAAGATGTCATCTGGCTAAAAGATGTTTTTAAGTGTCATGGTTAAAGGGCTTGCTCAAAAGACCACTGAAATGAAAAAAAAAACCCCAAACAACCCTTAGAGTCTTTCATGCATTTTGAAGCAGGACAAAAGCTTGAGGGGAAAAAAATACTAGAGTTGCAGACTAATCTTCTGTTCACATTTGGGATTAAACTCTGCTCCATATGAGACTGCTAAGGTCCATAATAAATAGTTTGAGGCTACCTCAGAGATGGAAAAGCAAGGGAGATTAGGGGCACTCATTTTTATTTCATTTGTTCATAGCATAGCCTGCAAGACAACAACAGAAATGGGAAACAACTTTGTATTTATTATTATGGCTGAGCGGCATGTAATAAATTATGGAAGAAAAAAAGGCTGAGGGATAATTGACTGAAAAAACAAATGTCAGTTAAAGTAAACACAGCAGTTTCCACTGAACCTATTTGTAAAAATGTCAAAGGAGTTGAGTTGTTTTCCTTCACAATATTTGTGCTGGTATAAAGGGACTGTGGTTTAATTAAATTTCCCCACAGAGACTAGGTATTCCACTAGATGTCACTTTGAGACTTTGCTAAGATGAAGGACAGCATCCTGATGAACGGATGCAACAACCCCCCCCACAAAGAGCTGAGAGCTGTTGTGCAGCAGGAGCCCCTGGTCAGGATGTAATGCTGGGGTATATTAAGCACAATGGGACTGCTTACAGGTGCATGACTGCCTGCCAGGAGAAGAGCTGCCATCTAGACATGTGTACTAGCAAAGATTATCCAACCACTAAAATCTTTTTTACTGCTCTCAAGGGAAGGAGTGAGAAGACCACTGTCTTTGCCAACATTCCATCCCGTCCTCCCTTGCAGTGACAGTGAGAACAAGGTCAGGCTTGGTAGGAAGGGGGATGGCTTTTGAGCAGCTCCTCTGGGCTTCCACAGGAGATCTGATGGATCCAAACAAAGTCCTGATCCAGAAGCTGCCCCAAACGTCTCTCATCCCTCACTAACAGGAGCCAGGAACTAGCCCTGATGTGGGCATGTCTTCCCAGACCACATTACAGGCAACAGAAAGCAAATGAAAGCCATCTCCAAAATAAGGATGTGGATGACTTGAACCTAGTTTTGGAGCTGCCCTGTCCTTTTGGCAACCAAACATTTATGTAACGTGCCAAACAAAGGATGTCAACGTTTCTCTAAATATCATATGCAGAATATTGAATAACAATAGGGAAAGAAAAATATAGAATGCTTGTTCTTTTAAAGGTAGGTGAAAAGTGAATGACATGTCCCTGTTCCCTGTAAGGCAATAAAAGGGTCACCACAGTGGCAGAACCCTGCCTTTTTAGCCCAGTCTAAAAAGGCTCAATATTAATCAAAAAAAGTGAGAGCAAACCTAGACAAAACCCACTTCATACCCTTTAACAATGCTGGCACACAGATGTCTCTGCATGGAGCAGGACATTGTGTTTGCACCTACACTCTGCTGTGATAATCACACAGAATAGGCTTCTGGGACAAAAAGATCCAGGAAATGTTAAAGGAAAAAAAAAAAAGAAAAAAGAAAAAGGCAAAAAGCACAAAGAAATATGTCTGCGCATTAAATACGCTTTACCACATCTACTGCCAAGGGTGCCTGCCCAAAGCTCCGGCAAGCTGCATACTGTTTGTGTTGTCAACAAGCAGCAGCTTTTGTACCTATGCACGTTTGTTTACTAAATATATGAAAACAATGGAGCTCAATTAAAAGTAGATTAGGCACACATGTACCAAAGGAATGTGTACTTAACTGACTGTGGTGAATCTGGCTCCTATTCAATCCCCTGGAGAGGCTGCTCTGGCATGTCTGCTGAGGCCTCATTGGTCTCCCGTCTAGGCACAGCGGTGGTTATGGCTCCTCGAGAATATATTAAATGGATTGTATAATAACCATTGGGCAGATGTTGGAAGAGCAGAAGTTTGCTGCAAAGGCGCAGATGGGGCGGCAGATTATCCTGGGAAGGCAACCACGAGCTGATGGGTTCATTTCCATTATTGCTTGGCAACGCGCGGCGTGCGTCACCAGACAGGCTGGAAAACTCCCTTCAAGGAACCAAAGTGAACGCTTTATACAGGAACACAGTCAGCTGTGCAAGCCTATGGGGAAGAATGGCTGAGGGAGTTTCTACTGAATTTATTAATGAGGAAAAGAGAGTGTGAAAGCAAGTAAAATAGGCTATATGAAAGCATACTGGAAAAATTATAGAATTAAGTACATTTCCTGCCAAAGTCTTCAGGCCCTCAGTAACTGAGTCATTCTAAATAATAACCTGAATTAGACCCGTGTCCAACATGGTCCCTTTGATCTAAGCAATTCCTTCAGTCAAAATATTTTAAATCAAAGATTTTAAAAGAAATCCTAGCTTTATGCTGATTTAGGTCAAAATCTTTCGGTAGTTAGGTAGGTAACTGATTTAGGATTAGCAGCTACTAGTTTGAGATCGACAAAAGCCACTTCATTGATTTTTTTTTTTAGATTCTGTTGCAAAGGGCTCAGAGAAATTATATTCCACTTTATTTTTTCTTTAAATTCAAATCTATGGAAGAATGGCTTTAGATTTATTTTACTCACCAAACTCATAACCTCTATTACTTAGAAATATAAGATTAAGATATTAATTTTGGTGACAAATTGATATAAAAAATACAGAAACTGTATATGAATTAGATAATCATCTCACAAAAAGGTTTTGGCTTTTTTTTCTTTACAAAGAAAGCTGTCTCTTGAGGAGATGGCTTCAAATGTGAAAACATTTTATCAGCCATAATTAATAGTTTTGTTGCTTCTACTGGTGAACACAGCTTCAAAAATGATCATGAGGCCACAGATTTGTGTGGCACTGCAGAAGTATTTCTTATATGTGACAGCTGGTTCATTGGGGAATGCATCCCAGTTTTTGATAATAAAATTACGACACATGTCTACAATGCTATATTTGAAGCACTCTACAAAGAATTAACTAATCATTTTAACAACCCTAACAAAATGGTTTTTGTCTGTCCACCCAACTAATGCAGATGAGTCAAAGAGATGTTGGGGGTTATTCCCTGAAAGAACAATTCAGTGTTTGATAGATGTGTAATCAGAAACTCATACTAGTGGTATCCTTTTCTAATGACAAAAATGAATTCTCTTTTCTTATTAAGGTAACTAAACTAGACTGTAATATTCTAACTTAATGTCCATAAATTCCAATAATTATTCAATTTTTTTTTTTCTAATGAAAGCTAGTATCATTAGCTAATGTCATTACCTTTGGTAAAAGTCCTGTAAGCTCTAAATAGAAAGAAATAATTTAAAAAAATCCCACAAACCTAACCTTTCAAAGAAATGCTCAGTTATCCCATCAATATAGTTACAGAAGTACTTAAATTTTCTAAAATTCAATTATTTTGCCAAGTGTTTCTATAATATGGCAAGAAAATGATGTAGAGGAAATCCAGGCTCCATGTAAATCAACGGAAATTTACAGGCTCCAGTGGAGCCAGAATTTTACCATACTAGGAATGACATCTCTAGGCATGTATTAAATTTGCATGCGGATTGTTGGGTCCACATCCTGTACCTTCTATAGTGCTTACTTTCCTGTAAACACTCAGTTTCCTTGGCATTTGGCACAAAGAGTAGATAGTGTTTTGGGGTATGGAGGGTGTGGGAAATAGAGTGCATTTGTTTCATAAGATACACAAGCATGTTCCTATTTTCAGATTAGAAATAGTCCAAATAATTTGATAGGACTGGCAATGTGTGGAGAGAGATGGTGAAATTAGAACGTTTATGAAATGAACTAAAAGGTTTCTTTGTGCATTACCACTTTCAGAGAAGCAACACATGTATCTTTTGTGTTATATTTTGTGCTCTCGGTTACCTATCTCATGTCTGATGGGTGCAGAAAGCGACAACTTACAGAAAAGAAGGATGGTTCATGTATACCTACACACACATACACACACACAGGAGAAGATCACGTACATCCATTTAATAGGGAATCTTGCAGTACTTCAGAATAAGTGTTCTGATAAAATCTGACCGGCAGGATTAGTAGAAAATAATTATGATGACAACAGACTGTATTTTAAAATGGCAAATATACTGATATTTGACTGACTAATATATTCAGTTTTGTTTATAATTCTGGAAGTTATTATATTATCCACTACCAAATATCCTGTTAAATAAACACAGATCCCTTTTGGAGGCTCTGGAGGCAAACTGTATTCCAAAATGCTTTCAGGTTAAAAAATCAAATCATTTCACTGGCTTAATAAGTGCCAGTGGGAAGAAAAAAACCCATAAGACAATAGAATTACATTCTACTGAATATCCAAGGAACACCTCATTTACACTCCTGCAAGCATGTGAAATTATGTCTTTCATTCTCACACTGAATGTTTGTCAAAAGGCCATTCTGCAGGCCTAATTTTGGGAGATGCAGCCTCTCCAAGATTTTTAGATATTTCATCTCCTGTATGTTAACATTTTCTGAGTGCTGCCTCTCTCACTTCAATCATTTTTGTTTAGCCACATAAAAATTTTAAAAATTGATTTGGCTTGATTTGTGCACTTTGGGATCTGTCTGCTGACAGAAAGACATTTTAGTGGTGGCAATGCAGTTTCAGTCTGATTTAGATATAGGTAAATGTACCCCTGTCGTGCATCGACTTTGCCATTGACCTACCGGAATTAATTTGTTAGACTCTTGGTTCAATGCCATTGATTTTCTTTCAGCTTAACATATCTGAGAAGTGGTTATATGAGACCATTACACTGGTTTAACTGCTAAAAGTTAATGTAAACTGCAAAATGCTAACAGGTCTCTGAAAGCTTTGGCTGTGCTATGATTGTTGCATTTTTCTTTTTTAGCACAGGGAATGATGCCTGAAGATGGAGCTGTTTACAAACTTCTGGAGGACAAAAGGGAACATATCTAGTTGCAACACAAACTTAACTGAAACAGACACTGTAGTTACTTTTATTATGTATAAATCTATCTGCTGTTTTCCTAAACACTATAGTAAATTTAGAAAGTATGGGTATACAATATATGCAAGTTTTCCACAAGAAATGAAGAAGTCAATGAAATATTAAATGAATGTTAACTGACAAGAGGTTTGATTTTTACCAATCTAATGTTTATATACGATTTCTAATAGATCTCAAAGTCTTAAACTGAAGTTCTTTATTTTTCCATATTTTATGCCTGGGTATGGTCATACTGATTAGATTTTGTCATCATGTCATAGTCATAGCTGACCTCTTTCTGTTAATCATTCCAGAAAAGCTGTTATGTGCAGCTACAGATGTCAATCTTTTCTTGCCTTCTGCAAATCCAAGTTTATCCCCATGAGAGGGGATTTTCAAAGCTGGTTCAATGTAGCCAGAAAGATGCATGCTTGTATAGGATTTCTTTTTTTCAGCACGGCCACAGGTACACCCTTTTGTTTTTGGTGGACTTCCATAATCCTTCGGTGTGCAAAAATGGCTCACATTCTCAAGATAAGCAGTACACAAATACTGGAAGAATCAGGGCTAATTAATTATGAAAGCTGTTCAAGTACACAAATAAACATGATATATGCACATTCAGCATAGTCTTCAGTATGTTCTACAGTATCTGCAAGAGCACCTATGTCTTCCTAGAAATGTGAAGGGTTTGCTCAAGTCCCTGCACTGTTAGCCAGTCATGTGGCTCTCACCCCCCCTTCCAACGAAATTAGCCGTGTAGGCACTGCCTGAAGGTGCTCAATCCATTACTTCCTTTAAATGGATTATCTACCTGGATTATCTACCTAGCTGATGTACAATTACTATTTCTTGTTGTGCTGTTAGACAAAGTTTTTGCTTTGTAATAAACGGTACCAATCTCACACAAGCATGCACTGCCTTTTTTTCCAGTTGTACTAGTTTAATAAAGAGATTTTAATCAAGCTTCAGTGCTGTAATCAAAAAAAAAAAAAATCTTACCTGCCTATATTCATATAACAAGCTGTCAGCTAATTTTTTATCAAACTTTTGAAAGAGCACTGCATAAATAATTCAAAATACCATCTACACTTTCTCTAATTACCAGACTTAAATCCTGAGGCTTCATCAAGTCTCAAAACAAAAACAAAGAAAGAAACAATACCTAAGATGGTCTTGCAGTCTTTACTCTTTAGGATAACTAGCATCAAACATACCTACCAATACTTTTAATTTTGGACTACAAAAATTGCTTCTATTTTCATGTACGGGACCAAGAAGGTCCATGGGTCATTGCCAACATTTGGAATAGCCAGTGAATATAAAAGGTTAATTTGGTCAAAGGGTTGCAAGCAACTACAAAGAAAATTCTGAATTTGGATCCATGCAACGCCACACAGTTGAAGTTTACAAGAGGTTTTAAACTGTACCTTTGGCCTTTCTGGCACTGGCATTTCTGGCCAATGTCCTTCACAAAAAAAATCTGGCAGCAGTTGCCTACTCTGATTTAATTTGCCAGCACCAAGATGTATAACAATAGAGTACAGTGACAGGAATGACTGCTGAATGAAAGACAATTAACTGCTTAGGGTCGACTGAGAAAAGACAGTACACAAATCAGAGAACTGGTACCACACGCTGCAGCAGCTGTGCCAGCAGCCTCCTGGCTTTCCGTGGTGTCCCAGTTTATGCACAGTGCTAGAGTCATGCAGCCTACACTGTGGGAATCCACTCTTAAACACAAGGAAGATGCAGAACACAGCAGGATGATCCATGTCTGAAAGGAAATGTTCCACTTCATCTACTTCCCTGTCATGCCCAATGCTCTCAAGGAAGTTTACAAGCCTTAGTTGTACCTTTGGGTGGGGGCAATGAGATCATTTCTCTGCATGTTCCAATATGCCTTGCAGATTTTTGCTCGTCTTGTCACCACTGAGATGGTTTGCTCTGATTCATTCAGCAAATGAGTGAATCAGTGGTTACTTGGATTGACTGAAGAGCAATCTACTAACTTCTCATCTTTCAATCTCCTCATCCTACTGAGTATGCTCATTACATCAGCAATCTACTGTGGCCCTTTTTAAATGTTTTTTAATTTTAAAACATTTTTTTACATTTTCTTATTTCAAAACAGTCCTGAAAAATCTCATTTGCTCCATCATATTTTTTTTTTGTATTCTACAAGACCTCTTCAATCAGTGATATCCTTAGGTTTGAATAACTGTTGTCCTTGGGAGATTAAAGTGGGGAGAGAGAAAAGGGAAAAGGAAGAAATGACTTTTCATAGCAAATAAGTTACCAGAAATCTAAGTAATTGAAAATATCCCCATAGATTTCATTGGTCATACATTCAACAAAACTGTAAAATTTCCTCATAATTATAAACAGAAAGCAAATTCTATTGTACTAAGAATCTCTGACCAGCTGTTTATTTTGACTGTATGTGCTTCCTCATCTCAGCCTTTGTGAATATTTATCAGATAAACATTAAGATAAACAATTTGTGCAACACTCTCAGCTACTGACAGCTGGCTTGGGTGTAATTGATTGCAGGTTGAACTGTGTGCTATAAGCCAAAGGTGAGCCTTCTAATAGGGTCAAGGTCAATGGCATTATCGCAGGAAAAGATTGTTGTTATTTGAAAGAAACACTAAAGAAAATGGTGTGGTGTCATTCAGCATCCCTAACAAACCTGTACTCATATTTGTCATGCATAATGGCCACTGGTAACTTTTAAACTTTGCTTCTTTCTGACATTTTTTTTTGAAGCAAGCAATAGATAGTTTCAGTGGCCTGACGTGCATGAGAATTCACTAGAACCAACTGACCAAACAACTGAGAATTTCCTCTGGAGTTCTTTAAATTGATGTCGTATTGTACAAACTTCTTCCTTGTGAGCTTTATGTCCACACATGGGTTTCTAACAAAAGTATCTTTGGAAAAATATTTGGATCCCTAGTTTAAACCCAAGACCCTGTATCTGACATGATGCAGTTCTATTAGTAGGAAGGATGAAGATTGAATTACAGAGGCAATTATGCTATATTTTAATCCATTGCTCACAGATTCCTCAGTTATATGGCAGGTGTTAATGTCATTGCTGGATTTCAGCTGAAAACAAATGTGGTTCCAGGCTTACAAAGATGCCTACTTACTTCGCTGTATGTGGAACCATACGTGTTGCTACACCTCTAGGGAAATTTTTACTTGCTGGAAAAAAAGCTATTTGGCATGTGTTTTATAGTATCAGAAAATGAAGAGTTTTTATCCTACAATGATGAGTTTTCAATTTAAAACTTTTAGTTCATGCTATTAGAGAAGGATATTGAGGCTTTAGGTAAAAATGAAAGTGAGCCAGCAAGGTGTGGATACCAGTTTGCTGCTTTTTTTTTCAGAAAATACTTAGTTTAAAGAAAGTTCTTTAATCAGAATCCCATTAGACAACAGTTCTGGGCAATCTACTCTGTCTGATGAACAATATCTTTCTTGTGTCCAATGCTGAAACCTCGTAATTCTTTATATTTTTCGGCATTCACGAAGGAAAAAAAGTCACGTCTTTTCAAATTTTAAATACATAGCAGAAAGAAACTTTGATGGTCATCATGCATTTAATTACAACTCAGATGTAAATACAATATTGTACATGTTCTGGCCCATGAAGTACTGCAGTGTAGTGAGTAACATATCTCATTCTTTAAAGAGAATGCTGTTAATATAACTGATGAAAAAGTCTATTCTTGGTAGACTAAATTTTGTGGTTTTACAGACAGATTTAATTGGCACTTGCCAGAATATAGTTTGAAGCCAAAATTAGTTCAGCTACTTTGAGAACAAGTCTACCTTTCTTTTTTCTTCCCCACCTGAGCGCTGTGCTACAGAAAGAGGCATTTTTTCACAGTGTCCTCTCACTGTGACAATACTGAGCGGTTTCAGGCAGAGAATCAGTACGGGATCGTCTCTCTCAATGCCTTTCCAAAGCTCTTTTTCTATCCATAGATTTGGTCAGCCACTCCTATACTTCCAGATAAACTCTTTCCCTTATCATCTTAACTCTCCATAGACTCTCTAACTTCCTTCTTCCCTCCATTGGTTATTGGATTAGGTTCTTTCCAATTTTCCATGCACCTGTGGGGTCAGCTGAGAGAATTGAATATAGCATTGAATATTGATCCAATAGCCCCTCTCTTTCCCCCCAGTTTTCACCACCATCCAGCAAAGCTGTCTGGTGCAGCTCCCACAGAGCTTCTGACAGACTTGGAGTTGAATGACACTTAGTAGAATGCAATAAAGAAAGAAATTTGATTTTGCTTGCACTATCACACTGAGGGTACTAGGCCCGTGGTTGTGTCACAACAGGAAAACTCCAGTGACCTTTAGAAGAACACACAGGCTTGTCATTCTTTTTGTCGTGGAGATGACAATAAGCGTTAAAAATCCAATAATAGAGGAATGAAGAAGTCTTTCCACTGTGGGCTTAGTCTTGACTATTGGCTATCAAAACCGAATGATAGGTATTTCAGATAGGCTGCTTTGGAGAGCTGCCTCACCACCACCTACTGTTAGGAGCTTAGCTCTTTAAATGCATGTTTACCTGCATTGGGAAATAAAATATTCTATTGAGTTACTACTATACACCTTGCACATGAAAGATATTTGGCCATTTCTCTCCATACAATCATTTTTTTGTTACTTCACAAAAAGTTGTTTCATAAAGACTATAACTGAAAAGTTATGCTGTTTGCAAAAATTTGGTTGTTATGAACCATATTATATTTCATTTCAGACCTTATGAATATAGGATTAATCCGCTCTCCATCTAATAAAGCACATACTTTGTAAAAATGAGTTTTACATGAGAATGTGTGAATCTCATCCTGAAACAACAATTAACTTGCATATTTAGGTAGAAGACTTACTTTTAAAAAGGCTGTTAAGATGAGTGATCAAAAAAAAATTTAGCTTTCAAGAAAAAAAATTGCACCCACTTGTCTGATTTCTTAAAAGCAATCACAACTTGTAAGACTAAAAGAAGTTATACCTCCTTTATTTTATACAGATACACCTATGAAACTGCAAGATCGATTTTGCCAGTTTAAAACCACCAACTGCCAACACACTGTTCTTTCACCTACCTTGCAGTTATTCTATATCTGAGAGTTCTACATTCCATGCATATGTATTTCTTTTTCAATGTTGACCCCAGTAGCAACAATAAAGGATAGAATTCAAAGTAGTGGAACCTTACAAGAGCTTTTGAGTGCCATTTCTTTATATAAGTCCAGGAAAAAAGACATGTTTTGAGAGTATTAGTTGCAAAATAAAGTGATCAAAATGATTGATTATGGCTTCTACTCATTTTTATACAAATTGTGCTCAGTCCTTACCCCTGCAGTCACATAGATATTTTCAAGTCGTACTTTGTTCACAGTAGGTTTGGAAGGACACAGAATTTCTGGTTTCCCTATGGTGTGTTCCACTGATGATCAAACAAAAAATCTCAGTGAATGTTCTGAGTGTATATTTGGACTCACAATGCAACTGGAAGGATGCCTATTTTTATACACTGTGTACTAGATGTTCCTGTCAAAGCTTACAAGCTCTTCGTAAGGGCAGCAATTTTGAGATGGTCTCTACATATCCTCTGATCTTATATTTTCTTAACTTTAAATTCTGGAAGAAGAAAAGAGTACAACACATATGTTGCGAATCTCAGTTACATTCCCTGTGCAATATCCACACTACAAAATGGAGGTTCAAATGTTACTGATGGAAATGCTTATTTCTGTCTTTTTATATGATAACAAATGTAAGAAGAGTTTGTCCCAAACCAGGATCAGATAGACATTTCCTAGGCAACATTTCAGTGACATGCTGCAGTCAAAAGTACAGCAGGTACAAACAGGAAGTAACTTTATATTTATGAAGTGTGTGTGCAGCTGAGCAGCTATTTTGATACAGATACAGGGAGCTGTCTAGAAATGTGCATTGGACAACATTTCAGGATCTGGGAAAGTGTCTTGGGGTGATGCACAGAAAAGTAACAATAGAAAAAAATAAAGAACAGAATGAATTTTTTTTAAACTAACAACTCTTCTTTCCTTTAACAACAGTGGCAGGATTTGTCCTATTATGAATATAGCATATATTCATTTGGCAGTGTGTTTTTATACATGAAGTCTTGCAAGCAGCAGATAGAGAGAAAAAGACGACTGACTCCCTGCAAAGTGTTACACAGCAAGAGGACCCTTTACCTTCAACAGCAATTTTAAGCCTTACACTAGTAAAAGTTAGAGAACTCAGGAAAATGGCAGAACACCAACTATAAATTTATGTAACCTGTGTAACTTTTCTCTTAAGGTTTTTCTCTAACACTTCATTAGAGCTAGCTCATATTTTCAAGTTTGATTTTTGTTGCAGCTTTTCCTCTACTTCCCATTCCTAGCATAGCAGCTATTCTGGAGTGGGGCAAAAAGGTTATACCATCCACAGGCAGTCACAGACATCTGTGGTTCCGAAAAGGGGGAGAAATGTTTAAATTTATCAAGAATACCACTCCTAAGATGTCCGATTGCCAGACATTTGTTTTTCAGCAAACAGGGCCTCTATAACCAAGCCGCACCTTTTGGAATAACTGCAAACTTGTCCCAGCAAGGCAGGAGGGGGCAGATCTAATCTAACTTGTTCATAGCTTTGATGGTAAGGTAATTGTTAGGAAATCAGACTTAGCAACACAATCTGAACATTACTGTATTAATTTCCAGAATGTAAAAAAGTTGTAAAGAAATGTCTGCCCTTCTGAATAGTGAATATTGATTGTTTACAGAAAGCATGTACAGGTGTCAAATGGGACTTTTCTGCTGTTGAGATAGGAAAAAAATATTGACATAGGAAAACCCTGGAGGCAAAGAAGAAACTTTTGAGATTCAACCACCACAAACCCTATAACTAAATATTTTAATTTGCTGAATAGTAAAGAAATCAAATATTTTGCCCTGGTGACAAAGGACAGCTCTATACCATGAAAGCATTGGTCCTTTGCATATCAGAATTTTGATGGCCAGGCTGATGACCTCTGAGAATACGGCCCTCTCTTTGGCTAAAGAGTGGCAAGCAGAATGAGAATTCTGATGAGAATTTGCCATGTTGCTGCTAGATCTCTGGATCATGGCCCAGTTAAACACAGTCCCTGTGTTTTGTTAGCATGGCTGCATGCTTTACCAGTGAAAATGAACTTTATCTCTTCCAGAGTATTCTTTCCACAGATGGTCAACTGAGACATAAAAGATGTACTGCAGAGACAATACTTCTCTATGTAAAGAATTGAGTCCAAAGGTGACATAGTTAATTCAAATCATATTTAAAAAACAAAACAAACTTAAAATATCTCCTTTACAAATTAAAATAGCAAGACATGTTGCTATGTTACTATGATTAAACCTTAAATATGAAAAAAAAGAAAGGAAAATGTCACTTCCAAATCCTGTTGTGTTCAGGTTCTTCTTCCATTCCTATTTACATAGTTTTTGAGGATGTTTTGTGCCTGAGATCAAAATATTATTGACCTTCAAGGAATCCTAGAATATTTCTTGCAGTGCTTAGAGTCAGGCCGCAATTTGCTTACTGTGTTATTTCTGGTCCTCGTGTCCAGACAAATAAGTTTTTGATCCATTTTCCCAAGACCTTTCTTTGGAAGAGATGTGGATATTCTAAACTCTATGCCTCTCTTCTGCCATCTGAGCCATCTGCGTACGGCAGAAGAGAGGAGATGAGAAGGAAAGCCCAATATTAGAGGTGAAAGAGATTAAAATGCAAATAAACGAGAGCACATTTTAAGACTGCCATGGTAGCTTGTATTTGACATAAAGGCAGCATGGCAGGTTTTCCCCTGTTACTGTGACAGGTCACCATTTCTAATCTCAGGGTCATGTCCAAGTTCTCTCTTTTATAATTGCTTGGGCTGACATCTATTTTGACCTTTTTTTTATTCCAGCCTTCCTGAAGGAGGGAAGTCACAGAACCATAAAGAGGCCGAAGTTCCATAAAATGCCATAGTGATTATGAAATGGGACTACTATCCCTCTGGCCTTTGGTATAAATGTATATATAACATGTTATGATATTTTAACCCTTGAAGGTTGCTGAAGCACACATATTTGCCCTGTTTTGGTACAATTGGAGAGTGCTATTTGTTTGTGATATACCATGAAATATGTACTTAACTATAGTCTCCTTATTTTTAATAAGGAATGATAGTAATTATAGCTATTATAATTTCATACAATTATTCCTTTTGCTGTTCTGAACAGTCCCAATATCTGTCTTGACAAAAATCCACCCCATTTTGCTTTACTCAATTTTCTATTTAGAGGCATTAGATCTGCAGTGCACTGTGAAACATCTCTGAAGCTGGAAGCTGTAAAAGCATTACAATGACCAAAATGCACAAAGAAAAATTGAATCTCAGCTAGGACAACTATGATGCATAAGCTCTTCTTTTTGATTGCTAGTTGCACAGTTTTGTCTACCATCTTTTTCACACGGTATTGTGATAAAACTCACAGCCAAATATCAAGCTGATGACAAGTCACTAAATGGGACTGTCAGTCCTTTGGTAAGGAATCTCTATAAAATTAGTGCTTAACAAAAATATTGTCACGTATATCTATCCAGTAATTTGAAAATGATATTTAAATTAGTATATTACTATATAGTCTTATCCAAGGAACCCTCTGTAAGTCATTGACTGTTACTGGTAACAGTAATTGGAAAATATAAAGACATATACAAACTTCTAAATCACAAATACTTACAATAATAGAGTCACAGAATGGTTTGAGTTGAAAGAGACCTTAAAGATTATCTCATTTCAGCCTCCCTGACATGGGCAGGTTGCTCAAAGTTCCATCTGGCCTGGCCTTGAACACTTCTAGGGATGGAACATCCACAACTTCTCTGGGCAAACTGTTCCAGTGTCTCACCACCCTCACAGTTAAGAATTTCTTCCTAACATGTTTCACCCATTACAGTGCTACCTGAATTCTGGAACCCCCTCTTTTTACTATGTGTTTTGCTATTAATACTATTCTCTTTTAAGCTGGCCTGTGCTAGTGATGCAGCTTTTATGATTTTGATGCAAATTTTGATCAAATTTTGATGCATTTTATATGTATCTGAGATGTAGATTTTTAATGCCAGAAAGGGCCAAGGGTTTGATCAGCTAGGTACTACAGAGCAGGAGGAGGATGAGATTTTCTCCATGAGAGGGTAGAGCATAAATCCAGGGCAGGGCTGTGGTTATCTGATGACTATGAGAACATGGTGAAGGGCTGTTCACATGCCCGTGCTGCTGATAAAGTACATGCTAAGGTGTGACCATGACACCGTCACTGGGAAGGCAGCTCCAAGTGAAACTGAGGCAATGCAGCAGGGTGCTCAAGGAGGAAACCAGTATATGCTCTCACCCAGCTGAACAAAGAGGAAGGATCTTCAGCACTGCCTCTTTTGTGCAGCTTCTCTTACTGCAAACATGTAAAGTTGAGCAAGATGAGTTTGGGCAATACAGAAGTAGCTCAGCACTTGAAGAACCTTCTGTCTTCACTTTGGAGATGCATTTAGCTTCTCAGAGCTTTAAACACAACCCATTTCATTCTGGTATTATTTTATTTCATCTCTCCTTTGCTCTCTCTCTCTCTAATACCATATACTAGTAGTAAATAGCATTATTATAACCCAGAAAAATAATTTTCTATCATAGACAACTTTAAATCCAGCAAAACCAGAAGGGAATTAAATGTTTTACAATAGTAGAGTCACCCAGGAAATGTGTACTAAGTCTTAGATTGTCCAGCAGGCAAATAATATCCTTTTTAATAACTGTAGTGCTGAATCAGTCATCCGAAATGATAAACTGAGAGTATTATCTGCTCAAAACCCTCTTTTACTGGTATGGTATTTCTCAGACCAAGAATAGAAGTTCTTGGGAGGTGTAGCTGCTGAAATGAAGTCTGTGAGATCTGCATGCACATCAGGTGCTGACACAACATAAACTGATGTAGTTCTCCTATAAACAAGGGACCCCTGATATTCTGCGGCCAGGAGCAGCCCTGCCCGAGATCTGGTAATATCCTTGACTGCCCATGTAGCAAACACACCTCTCTGTGCTGAAAGCCAACAGAGTAAGTGAAACCTCCTTTCCTGGTCTGTATGTCAAATTGCCTTACTTTTTTCCTTTAATCCTATACGTAAGCAGGTAAATAGTCGAAATTTTTGAATTTGGTTTTTACTAGTTCTCAGCTTTACTCTGGAAGAGTTCAGTGTTCTGATACCACACTGGTATAGTCAGCATAGTGCACAGATCATTATGCAAATCCCTTTGCATATAAAATTTTAGTAGCTTTTAGTAACACTATATGTGGAAGCCAAATGATATTTTTTTCTTAATAAAAGGTAATTTTGAAATATGTTGGAATAATGATCTATAGGTTATGCATGTATTGTTGTTTAATGTCCTAGCCATAATTTCCACTCAGGAAAATATGGAAAGGATCACATAAAGAGTGCTGGAAATACAGGATTTTTAAACAATATAACTCCAAAACTTCAGCCAAATAGGGGAGCAAGATCTTTAAAAGTCAGTTGGTTTGTCTTGGAACTATAAAGCAGAAATATAACTTCATAGTTTCATGAATATGTTATTTCATATCATATTCTCTAAGGTAAAACAGAACTTGGAATGGAAATAAAACATTTAAAAAGGTGAGATACTACATCCAACCTGTATTTCACTGAAAAATCTTGCCTTCCCCAAGAGGTCAATCTTAAATGTCCAAATTGATTCAAAGATGATGGAATAATTCTTATGTTACAATGATTTTCACAGTTCAGTTACATTTTATCAAATATATCTTTTTTCATTTGTTCTAGTCATGTAATTAAGCACCATTAGGTACATTTTTGCCATTTGATTAAGTCATCCTTAAGTTAGTATTGAAAATAAGATGAATTGCTTTCCATGATTAAAATGTCAGACCCTGACAAGCTCTGGGAATAGACTTCCTGAAAGTACATTTCTCCTCTGTGAGGTCATAAGAAACAATGTAGGGACATTAGTGGAGTTTCCATGCAAACATACTAGGACTTTAAGATTACAAGGCATACCCACTATTTTTATAGACTATACAATACTTTTCACAGCGCAGCTGCATCCTGAAAATTACTTGCAAATAGTCCTTGCTTGCATAAATAGCTCAGCTGGGTTTCTCTGTAACAAAGACACAGTAGTCCTTACCCAGGTGACAACCCCCACTGATCCACACAAGTGGTATTTAGCTAGGGTGAGACCACAGACTTTGGAAAAAAAAAAAAAAGAATAACATATGTTTGAAAGATGAGTAGGTTTCAGTACAAAGGGTTCAAATCTAACCAAACTTCGCAGTACAGAAATAAGCACAGCTGGTTTTACACTCTGTACCTCTGGTTAATGTTTAAAATAAATGAGCGCAGAAAATATGAAGATAAAGTAATTCTGAGAGTCTCTTAGAGCTCTGTCACTGTGAACTCTATTCTTTCGTCTCCTCCCAGCCTACATATTAAAAAAGGAATTCCATATTTGTATGGCGTGTCATTCAGTGACAGGTTTTATAGAATTTGGTGAGGGCAAAAGGCTGGTTGAAGCCATTTTTTTATACTTTATAGGCATTTTTTGATTAGAAATAGTAATCCCTGAAGAAGATGGATCGTGTTATGGAAAAAAAATCCCAATTTAGTCTTTCTTGCAAGGTTAGCTTTGGTGATTATCTCTAAATATTGGGCAGCAGGTTCACTCATGTAGCATAAAGCTGAGTGAATGTCCTCCCTTCCACTGGGATTCAGAACAAGCCTGCTAGGGAGCTATAGCTTTTGTGGGGTAGACTGCAACTTTTTTCCTCTATATAGTAGGGCTCTCTATTTATTTTTTTATCTCCAGGAGATTGCAGGAGAACTTGTTGGCTTCTGTGGAGCACAAAAGGAACTGTGGGAAAGTGGCAAAGGACTTTCATCAGACAAAAGGATTATCCTGTTTTCTGCAGTAAAGCAGGTGGCTGCCAGCTGAAGTATGTGCAGCATTTGTACTCTTAATTTTTATTGCATCTAGCCAGCTAGCTAACTCAAGTGGGAACTCCATGATGTTTAAGTGAATTAAGAGCCTGCATCTCAACTCTCCACTTCACCTGACTGATGAGCATCCAGGAGCATGAACACTCATGTCATCTGTACTGTTCCTAAAAAGGAAGTAAGCACTTGTGCTCTGGGGGATCATAGGGACACACTTCATTGCAAGCAAGTAATCCTAGACAAAACACAGTCAGGTGAAGAGACATATTTCAACAAGCAACTGAGCATTTCTTAATGAATGAAGTATTTAATTTTAATGAAAGAAAACAATGCCTGATGCTGAAATCATACTAAAATCACAAGTAATTCTTATGAGATCTGTCCATAAACAGCAGGAGATCATGCTTTTATTGATATAGGTACCCACAACTCTAACCTGTGTAGAAGTCACAGGGAGAAGATAATTGAGCTCGTCAGGATCTATGTCTTCATGCATTGTCACTCTGCAGGACCTTAAAAGCCTGCTGTGCCAACCTACTCACCAGGAAGTATTTACACAAATTTTATATGCCAAGGAAGTTGAGGCTCTGTCTTGACAGAAAAGTTTCAATAGCTGTTGAAAATCTGTACCACTTTACTTCAGCTCTCCTGTAGCCATACAATATGGTATTAGTCTCAGTGTCACTGTTGAGTGAGTAGCTCTAGGCGTTGTTATTGTGAATGCCATTCTTGATTTGATATGTATTCTGAATGATTTATTTCCTCGTAGTCCTACCCATACTGTATCCAGCTGTATCACAAATATTGACCTGTCATTGCAAAGGGAGGTGAATGTGAGGTAACAATATACATTCATGTGCTTATCCAGACTCTGAGACACTGGCTCTTGGTTTTGCAGTGTACGAGAATTGTTTCCTCTCTCCTATAGTTAGGTCTAGCGTGGAATTCAGATGCACTCGTGCAAGCTCACTATTTTTACAAATTAGACCTCAATTTTCTCTGCTGTATTTCTAGAAAGTGAATGAAAAAGTAGAAAAACCTGCTTGTAAAGTGACTTTCTTATCACATTTACTCAGGAGAATCCTGTGGAAGATGCAAAAATAAAGGAAGATTATTCCTTCTTGTTCAAGGAAGAATTTCCCTACAATAATTAATTTTTACTTCTAAAAACAAAAGAACCAAAGGTTCATTCTGAAACACTTCTACCAACTCATTTCTTCCTTCTCTGAGGTCATTTCATATTTTCAATGGACCAACAAAACCAAGTGCCTCTTTCCCTACTCTCTAGTTGTCTAGCTGCCTTTTCTGTCAGTGTTTCTGTGGCTTGTCACAGAGATGGAGCTTTAGACCCTCTGTCCAGACCCAGTTCTAGACTGGGGTAACAAACACTAGAGTGGGTTAGGAGCCCCATTTTGCTGATGCTTGCAGAACACAGAAGAATGGTAAAATATTGGAATCTGGAGCTCCATTCTGGTCCATGGGCAATGGCACTGAACTATTGTGCTGACTGGAGGAAGCCCAGGAAGAGGTAAAAAGCACTGAGTCCATGGAGTTATGGGAGTTACTCTGCCCCATGTTCTTGCACAGGCTATAAAATATATGCAGGGCTGCAGTCCTCTATTCAGATAATCTCAGATCTTGCTTCACTTTTTTTTTTTTGAGCACCACTTACCACAAAAGGCCTCAGGATTATGTGGGGTCACGGCTGTCTACTTATCTTCAACATGGCCTTAAGATACAAATATTTTGTAATAAAAACCAGCTGGAATCACCTATCAATAATAAAAAGCTGTTTATACTCTCATGCACTGCTATTCTGATAATGCTGAAGTAAATGAGATATCCACAATTGCCATAAGTAGACTATAAAACCAGGTAGTCAACTTCCGCTTACAATGAAACTTAAAAAGAAACTAGATAGGTGATAAGGAAGTCTGCTATGCTCCTGAAAAGTACTGTAGCTGAGATACCATCATTGTGGACAGCCCGGTTCATTCGAAGCCAGTTTCTTTTATTTACAGATGTCATACATCAAAATGAGAAAGAAGTGGTTTTGCCACTGGTTTTTGCTGAAATTTTCCTCTTTGAAAAGAATGCAACTAACCATCTCAAGGTACACTTCCCTTAATCGTTCTATCCACACAGAACTCTCTGCAGTCAAAATGTTTCATTATTTTTATGACTGTTTTGCTTAATTTAACAGGTTCTGAACTATTAGGAATGTTTTTTAAAAAGTATCATAAAACTATTGCTGTCAGTGCCATGATGTTGCATGCTAAATTTTAATATGATGCCAGTGATTGCAGAAATGTATGAAACACAAGTAATGCATTGACTTAGGACCTGCAATCAGCTGTAAATGTAGCCCTTATTATTGTGGTATGGTCTGTTCTCTTGAATTTTCTGACAGAAGATGATAATAATTAAAGATGTAGAATAATTAGTTTTTGTTAAAAGTTGTCCTCTCTACATCTCGGAAATAGTTGGATCTTCATATCTTTTCTGTATTGCATGTATTTTTTCACTCAGTCATTTCTATCAGTGTAGATTACTGCAAGCATAGCCATAAAATAAGATCATTTTTACAGGGCAGAATTTCACACTTTTTTTTCCACAGGCCACTGTAGAATTGGCTCTGCAGGTATGTCAGGCTGAAACTGCACATCTGTGAGCCTAGAAGTACAACCTTTGAAAACAGGTATCTGAATTTGGCATCCAAAGTTCAACTGAGGAAGAAAACCTAAATCTGGGCACTTAAATCAATTGACTATTTCCAAAATTTTTATATAAGAATCTCAATTTTAAAAGGGTATAATCTAAGAAAAATGTTTATAAGTGAAGGATTCCTATTAACATTTAAAATAAATGAGCATTATCTCACAAAACCAGTCAGTCACTATGAATCTCTGCAAGAAAACCATGCAGTGGAAAGGTTTTTCTTTTTTCATTTTCTTCTTTCCCCACTCAAAACCAAATAAAAAAACCTCACTCACTTAAGAAGTGATTGTCTGTAGACCTTTGAAGCCAAGGAGGGTGACAGCAAGGGCAAGAGGCTTATTTCAAGGGTCACATTTCATTTGCATAAGCAAGTAACCATAGGGCACTGTGGAATGTCTGTAAATGGATTTCATTACAGAAATTCAGCTTAAAGGGACTATAAATAATCCTCTGACAAACAATGTATATTGCTTCAAGTTCTTCTGTAATAAAAATATTTTAGTAACACAACAATCCGTGAAAGCAGGAAATGAAACAGGAGGAGCTGCACATCTTCCCATTTTCTCTCTCAGGGCAACATTATATTGTAATATGTTTTAGAGGAAAAAAACGTACATTCATATTATTTTAGCAAAGTAATCCTACAAAAACAAGGTTATATAATTCCATATGTCTGAGACAGGGTGGCTAAACAAATAACCAGATCTTTACGAGCTCTTCTCCCCTGGAGATCATCTGTCCAGCAGGACAGGTGTGCAGGCTGCATGGTATTCTGCCCAGAGGAACATCTCAAAATATATTAGAGTGTGTAAATCTTCTTGGATGAATTTCAGTGGAGAAGCCATTTAAAGTACACATTTTAATGGGTTGACCTTTTTTTGCCCATATGAAGAAGCAATGACTGTCTAAGGCCCCAGTTCAGCCAGAGCATTTCAGCAACTCCCCAGTTTGGTGTATATTAAGCTGCTGTTTCCTTCAGTAGGACTTAGCTATAGGGTCAAAAGCTTTCCTAAGTGGAGAGAGATGGACTCCAACATTAATAGTGCATATTATCTGCTTTCATGCATTAGCCCCCAGCACTGCAGCGTGTTCAAAACTAGATGCAGCTAGGTGGACATCAGACTCCTCGGCAAATTTCACTTTAAGCACTTAACTTCTGTTAAGGTCAGAAAGTTACTGGGACTTTTTTAGTTTTCGTATAGAACTACAACTACTCACTGCAGTATCCCCTTAAAGAGACTTGGCTTGCCATCTTCAGAGAGGAGTTTGGGGTACTATCTCATCACAAATTCATCCCCTTTGGGGTACTAGCAAGGAACAGCCCTATTCTGAAGGGCATGGAAGCTCTCCTCTGCACTGCTAGTCACCTCCGCAGGAGAATCTTGGCAGTGTCCCAGTCCAATAGAAAAGGTCTCACCAAATAGTCTGCCTCTATTGTTTCTAATAATATACTTGTGAAGAAAAAAATATAGAGATACTTCTGCAAAAGGAAGGAAATAGCAGGCCTTTAAAGCAGTAACTTAATTTCTGTTGATGTTAATTTTTGTTTTAGATTGTTTACCTTTCTAATGACTATAATTATTGTCACACTGGCATTACTGTTTTCTCTGGAAAAGATGTGCTCACAGTGAAAAATCCAATTGAATCAGAGCATGTAACGAGAAAATGTAATCCATCGTTATTAAAAAAGGCAGCTTACCTTTATCTGGGTGTTAAATAGTACAAATCCATGGGAGTCAGTGAGTGTTTTGAAGTAAAAACGAAGGGCATTATGAAGGCTGAAGTGGATTTGTCACTGAATTATACGTATTACCTCTGAAATGGCCTAATACATGGTTGGGGAAACTATGTATTTAGCAGTGGGAGAAGAGAAAATAAGCCCATTTGTTCATTTTGCACATTTCCAGATATACTGGATGATGTTTTAAATATCAGACTATTTTGTGGAAAACTGTAAGAGAAAAGGAAGCCTGTCCCTGAACAGAAATCACAGTTGTTTCACTGTTTACACCCGTACTCTGCTTCTGACTATCTGTGTATCAGGAAATGTGCACCGACTGGCTGCACGTGAACTTCGGCAGCATGGTCACAGGTACTGGCACAGAATGCCAAGTTTGTCAAGGCACTCCCTGTCTCCAGCTCTCCTGACAAGTTGATCAAATCACTTAACCATCTTCTGCTTCTCCATCTTTAGGGAGGTACTATGAGTTACTCCTCTTTATGACATATTTCAAGGACTACACACCACAAGAAAGCCACAGGGATGCTTCACGATTTTTAGCACTTTGGGCATTTGTCATCCCGAAAAAACAGTTGCTGTTCTCAGAGGAATACACTTACTGTACCTCTGCAAATAAAAATCTAGTGTACTTCATTCTTAGGTAGAGGCTGTAGTAGAACAGTGTGAAGCATTTATTACAAATTGTGAAAAGAAAGCAAAATGGCTTCACTGGAAGATTTATTTAGAGAGGCCTCAAGTTACATGGCTTGAATGCTTGTGATGCAGGGGGTTGCTCTGGGATAGGGTTTTGCTTGAATTCACAGTTGATGCAAAATTGGAGCTGGAGTTCAGGTGGAGTGAAGCACTTCCTCAGTTTTGAATGAAAGAGGAGAAATTTACACAGAAGTCCTTTGATTTGAGATCAAATTTTCAGAAATGTTTTCTAACCTGACCTACAAGCTCAAAGCAAAAATCTGCAAAGAAGACAATCTGACAAATGTTCAGTCACATGGAACACACAAGCATGACAATAAGTGTTAATCCACAGTCTTCTAATGCCACACAAATGCAATGAACGGTTGCCAGAAAGAACTGCTGTAAAAAGCCAAAACTTAACCTTGTCTCCTTCCTCACATACTGAAGATCCTAAACTATTATCTCTCCAGATCTGTTGGCAAAGCAGTGGTAAACTTGCCAAGATGCCTGTGAACTCCTCTTGTTATGGTTCAGAAACAGCTCTTTGTTAGGCCTTTTTTTTCCCCAGTGACCTCAAATGATGTAGCCTCACTCAAAATATTTCATGGATGTAGTGAAATAAGTATGTGTTTAGTTTTCCTACATATTAAGGCTTATACTCCACAGTCACATAAGGAAAACCTGCTTACTTTAAATCACTAAGTAGCTGGGCTGACTGGCAAGGTATGAATTTATAAATACTGAAAGAAAATAGGTTGTGTGTTTCAGCTGCTACCCATTCAAACACTAGAAACAGCCCTAATAACTTCAAGACTGAAAGAAATCTAGGTCTCCCAGACCAAGAAAGATTAACAAAGCACTGAATTTTACTTAGTCTGGAGGAGAATGATATGATTAGGTCTGAGTGGAAAAAGTCCTTTCTAGTGGAGAAAACTGCAATTCTCAGTTTTATATACATCATACACACACACACACACACACACACACACATATATATATTCTGTTCCTGGTAGGATAAAGAGACATAGAAATTTGTTCACTATAAGGAGTTCTGGAATGGTTTTGCATTGACAGGAATGAATATTAATGAAAAGAGTAATTGCACCTTATATATTCTACAATTAATTTCTATAATTGATCTAGAAAAAATATACTCCTAGTAGCGACAGGGTTCCCCCCAAAATCTTGTTTTTACAGAGAGTTCTAGTATTTTTGATCATTTAACCACTGAAGAAAATAACAAAATCACATCTTTTCTGCGTGCCGAGTTTCAAACACACAAAATGAACACTTAGATTATCTTCTAATAATATAAGCTTTTTCAATAGATAATAGATGTCTGTAGTCAGCTCTAAGGAAGAACAGATACCAATATTTCTGTGGCAAAGTGTCCTTCTGATCTCTAAAACAACGTACATCATTGTATCCTGTGTTCATTCGGATGGTACAGAGGAAAAAATATATATGACTCAAAATTAAGTGACAGAATCATCTCCCAGAAAGGAAAGGTAATGAACATAACCATGACAGGTTGGTACTCCTGGAGCTTTTTAAGATCTTCTAGGGACCTCAAAAGGCAACTCGGACACATGGCCTTGTTAGACCTGGCAATGCATTGGACACACCATGATAGCCCATTTATTCTCCCTTTTTCAAGGGTAATTTTTAATTAGTTACCGTTGTCTGTGAATCAGAAGGAGGAAGTGTCCATGGCACATGCATCTGGAAAGAAAATAGAGTACATAAAACTATTTCTGAAGGGAAATGGCAACAGTGATGCTGGAAATCTCTGATTTAGAGAACAGGAACCATGAAGAAGTGGTGCGGAGTGAATGTGGTCAAAGAAATGGTTTTGTTGAAACACGATCGGCTCATGGGCCATTTAGAAAAACAGGCAAACAGTGGTCAATTGTTCACAATGAATTATTCACCCCATTCTATTGGAACACAACGATCTCAGAATGCAAAATTAGGAATTAATCAGGATGCAATCTCTCACTCCTCCTGTTTGGCATTGCCATTGACCTTATCGCTAGAGAAGATGTAGATGGATATGACACAGAAATAGCAAAGCTTAAGCTGTATGCCAAAATATTTAGATTTTTAGCTGGCAACATACCACCTATACGTAAAAGTCATCAGCAAAACAATGACCAAAAAGCTCTGTAATATTTAAAGAAAGATGAGGTTTATCATTAACGATAAAGAAAACAAATTCAACAAAGTTAGCAATCCCTCTTCCAGGCATTTTGTAGAGGTATCAGTCCACTGGAGATAAGTAAATACATTTACATTCTTATTAGTGCGAAAATCTGAGAGAATAACTAGAAAATTATGTAATGAATCTGCAAGGTGAAAATCATTTGAAAGTTCGACAACTATTTAATATCAAAAATTATCTAGGAAAAAGGTAGAATTTTTTCATATAGAAATAAAAACAAAGCATCTGCCATGACAGCCTTTGGCTGGCTAAACAGACTCTTCCCTGAGCAGGATGCACAACAGGGAATCCAGTGGGACTTGACAATGCACAAGGTGTGCAAAGTGCAGCCACAGGACACGCAGACTGGCAGAGCATTTTTCACGCCCTAAGCAACGCTGGGTTGTCCCAGAAGTATCCAGCACCAGATACCAGGAACACCTCAACACTGTTCTTTCATGTAACTGTGGTAGAAACTATACCAAGTACACATGATGATGCTTTCCAGATATGACGGCCACTTCTGCCTAGACTGAACTCTTCTGTATTCTAAAGCCTGTGCTTATTATTTTAAAGGCCTTTAGTGCTTATTATTTTAGAGGCCTAAAGTGCTTATTATTTTAAAATATCGGTTTTTCAAGAAGCTGCAAAATGCCTGAATTTGGATTTTTAGGAATAGAAAGTACTCAATACTTTGATTATTTCTGTAAGAAACATTACTATTAATTGCCAGAAGGCACTCCTGTGTTTGCAGCCTCATCTTCAAAGATGACATAGATTCCTATTCGTATTTTGACTTTAGGAAAAATAAAGACATTTCTACTTCTGTATTTACTGAGTATTCTTTAGAGGGGTAAGGTTTGCCTGCATAAATCCTGACCAGCAGACAATTTTGATGGTTTTTTGGACAGGAATGTCACTGATATTTCACCCGAGCAAAGTTTCTCACTTGAGTGGGATCTACAAGCACACATTTGAAGTAAGCCAGACTTAATGTCAAGATGCCATTGCTTACCTCTGCTACTTGGGCTCTCAAGTAAAGAAATGCTTTTAATTCTGGTCCTCAAAAACAAACTACTAACTTGTAAGTCAAATTGTTTCTTTTCTAATTTCTGAGTACTCAAAAGCTCTTTCAGAAGGTGTTACACAAAAGGAAAGGGTAAAGAAACATTCTCCAAATAAACAAGAGAGAACTCCATGTATAAACATATTTATGCAAACAGGAAATAGTGACCCAGAAGGTATACAACAGTCCGTCTTCCAGGCTCCACTATGACACATCTTGCCCAAATCTCACTTTCCCTAAATTGTACTCTCATGTCAAGCCAGCTCTCAGAGAAGAAAGGGGCAAGGTTGCTCACCTCTGCTAATCTTTGCTTCTCATGGCTGGGCTGTTCTGCCAGGTTCTGTTTGCATAAGTGGCTTCAGCTACTGATTCAGCAGAGGGCTTGCTCTGTTGTGAGAGTATAGTTACATACTCCCAGTTACTCCTGGATTTGGAAAACAAATAAGCTTTACTCTTTTCTGCTGTCTGCTTGCCCACGTGTCTTTGTGGAGTCATGTTTTCTGCTTTACAATCAGTCTCCTGCTGGGTTCTATAATTGAGCTTCCAGATAAAATAATCTAGAGTGAATAACAGCTTGGAAAGCATTCTTAATCTTCATTTTAGTGTTGCATCTTAAGACCATTTCTTCCTTTTCAGCTTCTGTGATCAGGGCAAATTTCCTGACACGAGCTCAGAATGTTGTTCCACCAGCATATATATATATATATATATATATATATATATAGCATACATGAGCAGCAATCATCATTACTCATTATCACTTATAATAATTATAAGCAGAAGCTTAATTTCTAATTTGAGGGTATAATAGGTAAAAAATATGCTAGTTAGAACTAGTTTTTTCCTTTGTCTCCAATGGATGAAAAAGGATTTTATGTAATTGAAGCTTTATCATACACACTTGAAGAGCATCTATTCACAGCAACTTAGGTGCTGAACCCAAGAGCACCATTTTTTCCTCTTTGTGTTTGAGCATTCTACAGTTGCTTAAATATAAAAAGTTAAAACTGCATTAATTTAATCACACAGCAATTCTAAGAGCACTTTTACATTATCTATTCCAAGGAAAGCCACACTATGTTCTTAAATCAGTAACTAAATTCATAAGTCAACATAATTTTGTCTTCAATAGCCTTCTCCTAATAAACATTTTTTACATATCTACTAAAGTCCATAACAAAAATAAAGTAAAAACATGCAATGCAACATTGGAAAAAAGTCCCAAACAAAAAACATAGAATTTTTAACCACTGGAATTTGCTATGCTTATACTACTTGGTGCAAAAAGGGAAGCATAAAGTCAAATGTATGAAGATATCTAATTGGATTACTTTTATTGCAATTTAATGACCAATTAACAGTTTAAGAAACTTGTATTAGCTAGTGACCTTGATCTTTTGTCTGTGCATACTAATAAGGAAGTCAGGAAACAAACCTCTTAACACTGCAGTTGTCAATTTTATGATAGGGGTACATATAATGCATTCGTTCTATCTGTAAGGTGTGAACCTGTTCCATGTAGGATTTTCCATGTAAGCATATCTGCTGTGGAGACACCTATTAAAGGATTCATAGGCAGTAAATTAAACCTGACTTCAAAGACAACCCGTTCTCAGACAAATTAGGCTACAGAGATAGAAAAGGGCAGGAGCACTCATTAATCTATTGAAGGCCACCTTCTGAAATGTACTGTTGTTTCTAAGTTCAATGACCATTTTAAGATTAATCGTTCATAATTTTACAATTTATCTTTGTAAATGATGCACTATTAGGTCGTAAAATATTGCATATCAGAATCAGTTCTCCTTTAGTCTAGTTATCCTAGCAAGTCAATTGCTTTAATTTGAAATATGTACAGCGTTACTCTGAAGTCCTGAGGTTTAGAAGCTAACTTGAATGAAGTATTTTTCACAGTGAGGTTCACAAAGTCAAGTTTCCTGTGAGATGTTGTTTGTTCTAAATTAATTACTTTACAGATTTACTAGTACTGCTTTTCTTGTCATTTGCACCATAGCTTAGAGCGCTATAAAGGAGGAAAGAGCACAAGAATTCCAATTGTATTCTAATTCTTAGCAGAAGATGAAGAACTGGAATGATATTTTGAAAGGTGTCTTTGTCCAACCTCCAAAATTCTGTTTCATGCTGAAGAAAATATGAATGATAGAATTATGTTAAAGATGAAGCTTTAGGTTTACTGGCTGAGATAAATTACCATCTTATGTTAAACCATAATTTTTCCCCAAACAGTTGAATAAAACAGAGCAACACTCATCTGCAAAAAACTTTTTTAAAAAAAAATTTACTGTATTTCAGCTTCAAACCTTTCAAAGGGTTTTCTCTTCCTTTTTTTCTAAGAGTAGGTCAGCTTCTAAAACAAAGCCTTGCTTTTACAGGACTTATAAATCTAAAGATTTCATAAAAATAAAACCCTGGAGAAAACTGAGAGACCATTTGTTTATGTACGATGCAGAAAGAGAAGACATTTGGCAAGAAATCCAGATCTCCCTACAAGCCTGGGAAGGATCATCTGGGAAGGAGCACTGAAGTGTCAGGCACACCTCCACTCAAGGCATGTGAGTTGTGTCCTATGAAACGGTTACTCACCCATGAATGTCTAATGTGGGATCTGGAGTCATGATCACCATCACTTCCCAGGCTGGTGAATGCCTGGGGAAACCTCAGCTATGTCAGCTGATTGGGAAAGGAGCTATGGGGAAACCCATCACAGAAACAGAAAAGGTGAGAGCCAGCACTGTAAGGTGTTCTTCCTCTCATCTGTAATTGTAAAATGGGTCAGGTGCATGATGGGATTTTAGGACCTTTGGAAGAGTTTTTTTAATCCTTATAAATATAACTTTACATATATTAAATATTGAAATATAATTATACATAATATATCGTAACACTTATATCTGTGATTTCTGTTCTTCAGCAGGATATAAGTTTTGTACACATTTTGGCAAAGCTTTGCTATATTATAATTTATTTCTAATTTAAGTGACTCCCACTGCCTGTTGGTAGCTTGGGCAAAAGGACTGAACTGAAAGCAGCATAAACAGAACTCCACTGCTGAATATTTTGTTTTATAGGAGGTGTTATTTGCAGGAACACAGACTGTTTGCTGATCCACTGAGTGAAAAATATGAATGATAGCTAAGTCTCCATGAATTTTAGGATTTCACAGTGTTCAATGGTGGAACAGCAGAATGATGCTGATTTGGGCTGTAAAGCATGTTGCCTCCATTCTGCTTCCCCCCAGTGTTTATATTAGAAAAACAAAGCTACAAGCTTGAGGCAGTACCAATGCTGGCATATTTGTTTAGTTGATCCAAAGATGACAATACAATATTAAAAAAACCTACCTCAGCCTATCATATTTAAAACAAAAGGGACTGCAATTTTCATTTGCTCTCCTAAGTCATGTCAGTGAAAATACAAACATTCCTTAAAAAACTCCTGTGAATTAAATACTTAGCACATGAATAAGTGTTTTTCTAACCTTGACTTAATTGTTTGTTATTTAAACAGCTACTTAAAAAAAAACTTTGACACTTTTTAAGAGACAATTTAATTAAAATATCAGCAAACTCTACCTACCTAACTGCCCGTGCAAAAATTATTGAAATCTTTGATTTAAGCACTATTGCTAGCAACCTAAATATTTTCATTTTTTCTCCTTTAAAATTTGAGTTGTATTAAGCATATCATGAAAGACAGAGAGACAGAAGAACATAAAAATATATCACTTCTCAGGCTCGGAAATGTGTGTGCGTATGTGGGTACTTCTGCTTGCCTTTGCCTGGCCAAATGTCTTCCATACAGCTTTTAAGTAAAAGCTGAGTAAGTAGAATTATTAGAAAAATGAGAAAAAAGATACACAGGGTGCACTACTGACAAAGGTGGGAAAGAAAATACTGTCTCCCAGTGCCCTTTTCACTGGAAACCCTGGGTTCCCCCTCATTCCCACATATCTGGTAATTTTTTTTAAAACTAAACATTTTAGGTAAAATACAACGGTACTCACAGTAGGTGAATTTGTACTTCTGGCGTATCCCAAAGACCTTGATGGCCTACAAAGTGCTTCCTTTCCAATTCCATTCGGTATTTTTAATGTGTTGTATTTATTGACAAAAAAACCCACTCCAGAGATCGGCAGCTCTATAAAACTTGCCACACATCTGTTGGATTTTTGTTTATGTATTGAAATGTAATTGGGCAACTGGAGAAAAGTGGATTTGTGAGGTGTTATTTTCCTAAAGATTACATTTAATATTGTTGGTGTACCCTCCATAATTTAGTTGATTAATAATATTTGATCTAAACCCAAATTATGACTTCCCACATATATGACATAACTAATGAACTGTGAAAGGAAAGCTGTTCAGATGGTCACCAATAACCAATGCTTAGTTAATCCTTTAAATAAACTGGAGCTCACAATGTGTCCCTTTGAAGTCATAAATAATGTATATTTTTCTTTTGACTTTTAATAAGCCAGTGGAGTTCATCTCACAGTCTCCAAACACATATATTTTATTATGGGCCTCTGCAGTTTACTTTAATTAGTGTGTCTGAGTGCTTTGGGAGACTTAGCCCTACTGAAAACAAACAGAGTCTTACCATCTATAAAACATTAGCTCCCTTTGGTTTATCCTGATACAGCCGAGGCTCAGTGAGAAACACATGGTGTAAGTAAACACTCATAATTGCATTAGAATTCCCGGGTGTATTGGTAATTCAAACCCTGTTCCATGATATTGTTAGAGCAGTTAGAGCAGGTTTACCAATCTCCTTGCCTTCTGGGATTTCATGAAATTCCATTTGGAGAGAATTTTAAGTGACAAATCTAATAGAAACAGCAACAGACAAAATAAGCCACAGAGACTCTGAAAAGGAAGCACACAGCTAAAAAACCCCCTTGATCTAAGTGTGGTTTGTCATGTCTCTGAAATTTCTCATTCCTTTAAGCTCCTTGTTGATGTGTTAATTTTTGTGTAGGATGGGTATGCCTGTGTTTTCTCCCACTGCTCCCTGCAGAACTTTTGGTCCAGTCTGTCAACCAACCTGATATTCCGATATCTCAGCTAATTCTCCCAAAAATGCTGCAATCTGTTCCAAAATGAAACATATAAACCAAACCAAACACTATGGTTTTAGTAGTATGTTGAGCTGATAACATGTACAGTTTTTTTAAAAAAGGAAGAAATAATTGTTGAAGGCTTTCCATTGTAAGGAAGATTTAAGTAATTAAAAGTCCTTCAGTGCCTATAATTTGCAATTCCTTTTCCCAAAAGAAATAAGGCATCCCTATGAAACAGATTGAATGAAAATAGAAGCAGGCTGTTTTGACTGCAGAAAAAAAAATCAGAGCTATTAGACTTACACCAAATGTTATTCAAATTAATGCTGGTAACAAAATTACACTGTACTTAGGCCGTTACCGCAAGCCCTATGTGTACCATTTCTGTATCTCCCGCAGTTTTAATGCAGTAATTTTAAAGAATGAAATGTTCACTTTCTTCATGTTCCTTCCATAATATTGATGTAGACATGGTGTGACTGCTTAAACAGCAGAACTATGAGTTCAGCGTAAAATGAATTGCATGGAGTTTTACTATTTGCCTGAAAAATATATTTTAAAGGTACAGCATTCCAATATTTCTACAACAAAGCTTTCAAAATACAAAAGGTCTCCTCTGAACTAAGATTTTTTCAGTAGCTGATTTATGACAGTAGGAATGGAAGAAAAGAAACCTTTCTATTTAAAAAAAAATCATCATCTAATTTTCAAAAGCAATTCAATGTTAGGAATGTATATCTTCATATGAAGTATTCTATCTTGGTGGGTTCATAATGCAATATCTACCATGAACAAGTAAAACCTGTCATTTTTCTTGTAGACTTACTCAAGAAATACAGAAATATTTATTTTATTCAAGTGATAAAGTGTTCTGACAAATAAAATGAAAAGACATTTCTTTCTGCTGTTTGACCTTTTGGATCCACTTGAATCATTTGTAGTTTTCTACTTGTACAAACCGGTCCATATATTTCCTGGCACTTGGTTTAGCGTTGGCTTTGTTGGCTATTGTTTATTTCTTTGGTTTGCACCTTCTGTTTCTGCTCCTATGCAACACACCTCTTAAACCTGTTAAGACATTTCAAAATCTAATAATATTCCTCAGAGGATGTTTATAAACCCATGCCACTGTTTTATATGATACGATCAGTGCAAACAGAATGCTGCCAGTAAACCCTGAGCTATATGCACTGAGGGCCTGAACTCAGAGATTGCTGAAGGTGAGTGGCTGGAATGGGCTTCCTGCAGTGCCCCAGGGGGAGGATTAGCTGGGACTCTGGGGTTACCTGCAAAACACATCGAGGAGCTCTGCCAGGCCAGTCTTGCTGGCCCCCGAGGCTGCCATGGTAGCCATGAGTTGCCCTCCTGCACTGTAGAGCCGCAGAGCTGTTTCAGAGGTTTTAAGATGAAGGCGTGAATAAGAGTTCACTGCTCATTTTCCCCTGAGAAATGCGAAGCTGCTCGCTAGCTGAAGCCTACATGCGCAGAGCACAAGTTTGGAAGATTTACAATGGTAGTTTAATGGTGACGTTTTGCTCACCCCGCTACCCTGTCAATAGGGAAACACGTGCAAGTGGGTCTTTCAGCCCTGTTTCTGTGTCTGGAAAATCAGAGCTGAAAATCATTGGTAAGCTGCTCTAAACAACACTCTCTGCTGTGGAGAATTGGGTCATCTGGCCCAAAACCTACACCAGTTTTGCATATGTATTGAACTAAGTGATTATGGCTGGATGAATCCAGCTTGTTCTTAAACATCAATTAAACTTACATAAATATACAACCTCTGATGCTGAGACTCTAGCAAAGCTACAATACTAATAAGGTCTGCTGAAGTTATAATTCCAAACCCCTCTGCATGGAATATTTCCTCCTTATTACATTAATCTACTGAAGTTAAGCTGAAATTAAAAAAGGACAAACCAAATCCTATTTTGTCAAAACACACCATATTTATAATATTAAAAAATTGAAGCTATAGGTAAATATATACAGTGTCGATAAAATTGAATTATCAGGCAGAGCATAATTGGGGTTTATTTAAACTCTGATTGACTCCACTCATCTGTTATTCCAGTGGATATATAAAGATAAATTATTTCCTCAGAAATTGAGACACAATCTTTTTTTAAAGATATTTTTCTTATCAGGTTTTCATTAGACAAGGCAGCCTGCTTTATATGTTTGTACAATTTAAGTAGGCTCTTGGTCTGTTTGTTAATACATCATGTTTATTTAAAACTCCTGAAGGAAGTTATTAATCTGTCAAAACTTTAAAGATTTGAAGTCGATAAATAAATGAACAATGCTAAATAATTCTTTGTGTTGTCTACAAGAACACAAAACAGGTCTTACTGTTCTTCTCTAGAAGGTGAAGCCTGGATTGCTTTGAAATTACTCAATATTTGCCTATAATACTCAGTTGCCAAAGCCTGCACTGGCTGATAAGTACACCCACTGTCTTAAGCAAGGTGCCTTTCTGACCAGAAAGGTTGGTCAAGAATCAAAAATATGCTTTAATTCAACTTTCAATTTCATATCACAAGAGGTGCTATGGAATGATTGTCATTTGCAAGAGAAAAAGACAAGCACAATTAAAAGCTGAATCTCTAATCCCTCTGCTTATGGCTTAAAATGAGAGCCAAAAGAAATATTGCCTTAACAGTACATTTCCCCTGAGGGGAAGCACACCCCCGACCACCTAGCTGGTGAGATGAAGAGATAATAAGATGTTCGGGTGTATCAATGGCCAACAAATTGCGTGCTGGCTTCTGACGGAAGAGGCTGGAATGAGTGGGTGGCAAACATGGGCTCTGTTTACTGACAGTGGTTATTCCAGCTTGGTGGCAAATCCAGGAGTGTTATGTTTCAGCCCCTGTCTCCACAGCCAAGCCATTCTGGGCCATGAGAAGATCTGAGTGTCACTGACATCTGTCTAAAGAGACATTTGAAAGTGATTGAAGGCCTACATGAACTGCTAACCACTAATTAGACTAATTAATAGTAAGAGTGGAAAAGAGCTACAGCAACAATACTAATAATTTTATGCTGTGAAGACTGAACCTATTTAATTTATCTATTGATAAATCTGAATCTATTGAATATATCTATTTAATACTTGAGAAGAGTGGCCTTAAAAATATTTTCTCCAATTCACTGAGGAATTCCTCTGTCCCTGCAAACATTTTCCTTACCAGCAGTAATGCAGACATCATAGGTGAAAGATTTTACTTCCTTTTAGTGAAAATGATTTTTTTTTTTTAACCTGGTCCAGCTACAAGATAAAACTGCAAATGTTTCTATTTGTCTAGATTAACACACAGACCATCCATCTCAATTCAACAGGGCTCAATATTACGTTTCCCATGTAACTTCCAGCAGAAACAGAGTGAGAATAAATTTTATGAGCAGGCTTTGGTGCGGTTTTCAGGATACTTTCTCATGGCAGAAACTGTGAGCATTATCTTCTAGACATTACAGTATGGATCCCTTACGACTAGACAATGTCACTATCACGTCAGAAATAGGCAATTGTAAGAAATTGTATCAGGTGGAGATGGTATTGCCATCTTCCTCAAGTTTTTCTTGCAACATCTATCATTTTTTAGAGCACTATCTCAACATGAGAGAACCTTAGCTTTCACTTTAAAATGCAAGTTACTACACTCTGACTTCGGGATAAAAGTTTAAAAAATGCAGACCTGAAAGGTTCCTAAATTACCATGGAACTCCTAATACTACCTGGATACACACAATTTAGGTACAAAATGTAGAAGTATGACACAGCTCTTGCAAAAGCACTGCTTTTTTTTTCCATACGATAGATTGTTTCTTTCCTTTCCCAAAGTATCTGTAAATAGACTGGCAGTTTTTAAAGCTTCCTTATTTAATGATGATCAATAACATGATCTGTACAACAGAAGCCTCATGTTGTAATAAATGAACAACTACCTGTACTGAACAGGCCTGTACTTGACCAGTTGTGGTTGCTCTCATTTCGCAACTCAGTTTCACACACCACACCACACACACATCCCCAGTTTGATAGCCATAACTCTGACACAGAAACTGTGAAAATTGTTTAACAGCCAAGAAAGAGACAGAGAGCACCTCAGGCAGCAAGAGAGAATTCGTTCTTATACTGTCTCTCTATGCCTTTCTCCCTTTTCGTATGGTACTGGCCTTGGACCTTACACCTGCTCTGTGAGATTTACGAACATACTGAGGAGTTAAAGTAACAGTTTCTCTCCAAAATTCCCAAGAAATAACAGTTAAATCCCAGTATTAAAATATTTGCTGCATTCTTAATTCTAAGCAAGCGTGTGTATGTGAAGTCAGAAGTGGAGCCATTTCAGAATAAGAGCATTCTTCACTAAAACTCTCTTGTGGAATTGGTCAGCAGTGAGCCTCAGGAATGTGATGTCATACTCAGCCTAGATTGTGAGTTTACTGGGATGGAAAGAACTCTGTTATTTGATCTCAAAGCCATGTTTTGCCTTTGTATAAATAAATACTGTGGGACTCCAGGGTCAAAGGAGTATGGTCTCAGCACATAATGCAAACCCCAAAGCTCAGTCAATTTAGTTGTTTTTCATCTGTGCTTGGCGGTGTAAAATATTGTAAAATATTGCCCTTTTTCTAATGGTGCACATTATGCAGGTTACATTTTGGTAGCACCCTATTAAAACAAATACGAAGGAGTGAACTTAAGCCGAATCCATTCTCTTTCTCTTTCCATCTGATAAAAGACAACTGCTCATATCATGCTTTCTAGTTTAAGGAAAACATCTGTTTAAACTAATGCGTCCCATGCCATTTCAAACTACCTTAAGATTTTCTTGATTTCAATCATATTGCACTGACATGTCCGTAAACAGGCATTTTCTTGAATGTTCACTGCTGTAATTTACTGTATGTTTATACTTACATATAAATCCCTTTTTTTGCACTTCCTGTCTGAAATGGAAGTTTCCTCTCAATTATATCTGCATATATCTGCTGTTACTTAAACAGGCAAAGAACCACAGCTCTGTTAAACTGACATACTAAATTTATCCTGAGCTTATTGAATTGGTTTATTAGACATAACCATAACACATTCCTAGATAAGAAGGGGCACTGCTTTGGCCTGGTTAAAGGAGTGGTGTGTTTCAGCTATTTTATCCTGACAATGCTTTCAGGCCAGAGTAACATGACAGTTCTTTCCAAGTGAAGGCTTCCAAATGGTATGAAGGCAGCACATAAGTCCTTTCACAAGTCAAGATTTTATTGATACAGATGACAGACATTGGAAGATATGCTTCAGTCTATATTCTGAAAGACCGCTTCGGAAACTTATGAAAATAGCTTAGGCTTTATCAACAGCAAATGGAAATTAATAGCTTACTTTATAATTCTGGACAAATGACAACACAATTAAAATCCATGGGAATTTTATCACTCATTTCCTTGAGATTGGAATGTGAATTTGCCTTGCAAAAGGAAAATATCCCCAAATCCTGTTGTGTTCATATCAGGCAGAGGGTCTTGCAGTAATTTTCAAATATGAATATAACCTCTGAACTTTCACCTGGGACATTTTTTCACATTTTACAGATGGGAGTATGTAGGGAAGCTGAAGACCTGGTGCAGAATAGCATTTTGACACCAAAAGGAAGTGTTAAGTGAAAGTTAAGTAAACAAGATCAAAAGCTTTGTGAGCTGTGGTTAATTGGCACAGCTTCTATATTTTTAACCCGTAATTTCTGAAAGGAAAGGCCCTTTTGTAGAAGGCCTTTCAACAGACTCTAGCATCATCTATTTCTTCAAAAAAATAAGTTCAATAAGGACACCCCTTGTCTAATATTTTGACAATCCAGGATCAGTTCTCACCACTAAGAAGATTCAGTTCTGTTGCTGACAGAATCAACCCTCCCATCTCTCTAGGTAGGGCTGCTGCCTGCTCAGTGTGTCTGTGTACCTGGGCCCCACTTGGGGCACCGTTCTTGTTCTGTGGCACAAGGATTCTGGGTTCAGCTTCTGCCCCCAAACACACAGAACTCTGCATAAGTCTTGCCCTAAGGTTTCATAGCCAGACAGTGATGAGGCAAGAACTAAAGACCACATTTCCTTGTCAAAAAACCTGGTTTCTAATGATTTGATCTCTAAAGACCCTCTTGCTTTGTCTTTGCTAGGCTTCGATTCCTACAATCACTTCACCCCAGAAATCTATGTGAAATTATTCTAGAGGCTTCAGCAAGCTGAACTACTTAACAGAGTATTCATTCTGATTTTTACTTCAGACATTTTGTTGTGTCACAATGGAGTTGGTATGAAAAAATGTAGAGAATTGGTAACATTTGTGACACAAATGGGAAAAAAATTTTTGCTTCCTTTTTTTTGAACAGTAAGGAGTCCTGATGGAGCTTGTGTAACGACTTGAATGCTATAAAAATGAAATTTAAAGCTAACTGGGGATATGCTTCTGCAGCACAAACTGTAGTGAAATCAGACCTATGTCTACATGACTGGTTATCCTCGATTTCTCATGTTATTTCTGACTTCAGTAGGAATGTTAGGTTTTCTGTTGCTAATTTACTAAATAAAATTAAGTCCTCAGGTTGCCGGCAGAATTTCAAATCCTCAAGGTTGACCCTGTAGCAGCCTGTACCTTGCAATAATGAACAGACTTATGATTTTAAAGGCAAATAATTCTACCAAAAGAGAGAGAGTTGGGATGTGATCTGGGCTTGAAGTTTGTGGACACTATTTCAAAATGATTTTTTTTTTCGAGACTAGCACATTGCAAATATACCTCAGGACATGATCTGTATCTTGCATTTTTTTTTCTGATTTACAGCAGCAATAAGGGCAGCATTCTTAAAATATTAATGGAATTATTCAGATAATGACTTGGATAATAAAAGGGATGATTTATCCTTTGTTCACTCTGGACATCACTGTCATTAGGCTGCTAAGACTTTGAGGTCATTCACTATGATAAAGGAATGAAAAAGGTAAAAAATGGAAGGAAAAAAGAAGGGGCACATTCAGTGCAAACAGTAACTATGAAATTTAGGACATTAATGAAGTGATCAGTTTTTATGAGTTTGAGAAGTGGACCTCCTCAGCAACATCTAGATTTCCATAGTTCATGCAGCAGAAGGGAGAGTGCTCAGCTCACTGTGGTGTTTCTGCTCAGACTGTCAAGGAAAACGGCTTTTGGCTGGAGGGCTGGAATTTGTGCTGAGGTGCTGCTGCTCAGTTGGCTTGCCTGGGTTGGAGGTTGTCACAGAAGGTGAAAAATAGGGCAGGAACAGCAACCATGGCTGTAATACTTGCAAGAGTTCACACCTCATTCCTTGGAACACCAGGTAAGTGAACGAAGCACTGGTGCTGTCTGTAGGTAGTTTTTATTATACCTTCACTTTAAAGACATGTACATGTGGGATAAAATATTTCTTTCTGCTCTCCACAAGGCAACAAAGGAATCATGGTAATTCCAAAAATCCTTTCTTCTTCAACCTTTTCTAAAATGTATATTTCTTAAGGCATGCACTTAGGGATTAAATTTGAGATGATAGGTAATACTAGGTGAGCATAGCTCAATATTTCCTTCAGTCTATCAGCCTGTACACTACAGCCACCTAGAGCCTTCTAGACCAAACAGAAAGTAGGTGTCCTCTAGGTCCAGGAGTGGAGTGGACTCTGATCGAGTTAGGGAGCTGAGTGAAAAATAACACTATAAACACTATGGATGTCATAGCAGCAAAAATCAGAATAGACAGATCTCTAAATTTTACTCTTTTTCATTTGTGTGGGGCTGGTTTACTGAAGTAAAATTTTTCTACTGAAGTATCAGAAGCAGTCTTGACATCTAAACATCAGTGATGTTATGTCATTTTTCTAATTCATATTGGCAGGTATGGATACAGGTATGGATAACTTCAATCCCAGTTGATATGTCATTAAAGGCAGGCAGAAAATAGAAATGTCTGCAAAAAGAGAGAAATTATGTTTAAAAGTAATATCAGTGGTTTAGGAAGATTTTTCTCTCCTTTTGCTGATTTCCATGCCTAGGAGAAGTTGCCAATAACCAAAACTAAGAAAAATATAACAAGTTGAATGCAAATTTTTTGTTTTGGAAATTCATGAAAGATTCAGTCTGAGGTGTTTTATTTAAATTCATGTAGAGGAGAGATATTTTTAACTCCTATTTGCTTTGAAGAAGCAGTAATTTCTTCATTAAGGTAAAAAATTTCTGGTATTAAAAGCCTTCAGTTGAAAGAAAAGAGGAAACATTTAGTAAGAAGAAACCTTTAAACCTTTTGAGATTTCATGCACTCTCCAGTAAGATGAAAGCAACATTTTTAAGTCTTAGGCTCACTTAGAAACATTTTGAGGTGTGCTGTTACCACATCTCATCAGCTTTTTGCATTTCAGAGCTATTTCAAATCTTATTGTGGTATGTTTGGCAATACACTTAAAAGATTACCACTTAATCTAGTTAAGTAAGTTTGACTTCAAGCAAGTGTCTATCTGTCCATCCAGCTGCTTACTGCTTTTTGTTTCTTTGGGAAAGTAAGGAAATGAAAATCATTGGGAAAAAAAGGGACAACAAAGTCTGATCTTATTCAGGTTTATTTTCTTGCAGCTGTGACTTTTTCTAGACAGACTTTTTAGCAGATGGATTATTGCCATTAATTCCAGCAGGAGCAAGGCTGTTTCCGCAATGGCTTATTTGCTATGGCTGACTTTATTTTAAACGAAAAATGTTTCTGGCTTTAAAGAACCAAAGTGAAAGAAAGATTTGTCCCCAAGTTCAAAGGCTGCTTAATGGGATCTGACATGCCACATGCCCAGTTTCTGTGGGGATGAAGAGAGCAGGTAGAGATGCACTTTCAGAAGGAGATGGGCACCTGAGGTATAGGATCTCGCTGTGACAGAGGAGTAGCCACCCCCCGGTACAGTCGTCTTCTCTCTTGCCTTTCAGAACACAACCCTGCCTAGTCCTGATCTCAAACATACCATCAGTTACTGTGGCCTGTGCAAGTTTGAAGTTCATGGATAAGTACACAGCCATTCTAGATTTGTATAGAGAAGCCACAGCCAGCTGTGGCTGTGTGGAGTCAGAACTCCAGATTCTCCAGTTGCTCGTGGAGTTTGCTAGACATTCCACTCCTTTCACTTCACAGCATCGCACTTGCAGAGACAGAGCCCTAATGAAAGCCAGAAAATAAATAGAAGAATAGAGAAAGAGGCAAAATATTCTAGAGAATGGAAGGAAAGTTTTATGGACTGCCTTAACTCTAGCATTTCTTAAATTTTCACCTTACATTCTTCTGTAGAGTCATTAATTTCCTAGGTTTATTGCAGTAAAAAAGATAATTAAAACTTGAAAAGGTGGCACTGATCTGTATGGTAGGAATAGAAACAGCCACTAAAATTCTATTTGTTAGCTCTGAAGACAGAGCAGTAGCACAGCTTCTGTTGGTCACAGAAAGGTTGATTCAGAGTCCACTAAATATGATGTCTCCAGAGGTGTCTAAAGTTTTTCTGCAAGCGCTCAACTTTTAGTATTCCTAATTTATAACACAGAATAGTGAGAAGTAAATTTCATTTTTTTTTTTAATATAAAACTTTTGGCATGGGCCCAGGGTACTTAAAATTTTTCTAACCTTCAATGGATTTCACCAGAACACCAGCAGAGATAATAGAACCTAATTTCTGCCTTATGTTCAGCTTTCATACTTTGAGATACCAGACTTCTTAAAAAAGACCAAAAGAAAAGAATTGCAAAGCTTTTGTAACCAAAAAAAGTGTGTGTTTAGTCTTTTGTTAAACTAAAGCAGTGGTGAGCTGGGAGTTTTCTGTTTGCTCACTTTTAAAATTGAGAGATCTTAAATTGTTTGGCACAGGACGGCAATATTTTATAGTTGGAGAAACAGGCAAGGTGACTGCAAACTCATTCAGTCAACTGAAAAGTGGAAATAGAATCAAGGTTTAATAGATCCCTTCCTGCAGCTCTGACCACTAGACATTGCTAACAGTTCACACTGAGGAAATACGTAAGACAAGTTAATTCAGAATTAAAAGTGCAATTTCTGCAGGGGGGATGAACCAGGCCTTGAAAGTTTGACAATGCGAGAAATGGAAAAAGATGTTTAGAATGGAAATTTTTATGCTACTGTTGCTCACTGTCTCTCTATGCACTAAGGTATGTCTTCAAATAGTTAAACATATTTAGGTTGTTATACTGCTATTTTAAACAATAACATTTCATTCGCATTGATAATTACCTGCATGTATGTACATGGTGTGATTCCTGCAAAACTTACTGATTGTGCTTGGCTTAGGCATCAATGACAGTAAAACATTGCCTGAAGGAAAGATATTGAGTTTGAAATTATTATGCTTAAGCAGAATTGACCTGGTTTCAGCTGGGAGAGAGTTAATTTTCTTCTCAGTAGCTGGTGCAGTACGGGGTTTTGGATTTAGTGTGAGAATAATATTGATAACACACTGATGTTGTAATGGTTGCTGGGCAGTGCTCCCTCTAAGTCAAGGACTTTTCAGTTTCCCATGCTCTTCCCATCTGAGGAGATGCACAAGAAGCTGGGAAGCAGCATGGCCAGGACAGCTGACCTGAACTGGCCATATGAATATTCCATGCCACAGAGCATCATGCTTCATATATAAAAGAGGGGGAGCTGCCCAGAATGTGCCACTTGCTGCTGGGGCATGGGCTGGGCATTGGTCAGTGGATGGCAAGCAGATGTATGGTGCATCACTTCTTGGCTTTTTATCCTCTCTCTCCTTTTCATTACTTCCAATACCTGTGATAGGAATCTGTGATGATGTTCAAAGGTGCATTTTCTGCCATAAAATCCCACCCAGTAGTGAAGAAAATGGAAGAAACAGGAGGGAAGTAAAAATAGGGCAATGACACTAAATGGAAGACTTGTAATAGCAAAGCAATGACCCTAAAATATCTTCTCTCATCTATATGCTAAACATTTGGATTGCATTTTGAGTTAACAAATTCTTGGAAGCCTCTATTCAACTGTAAAAATAAGCACCACAAATAAGCACCGCTAGCAGCCAAGCTAGTCCATTTAAATAAGCATGGAAATGAGACTATTTCAGCAGGTAGATACATATTGTAAATATTTATGCTTGTAAGAATAATAATGAAAAACACCCACAGAAATCAACTACAGAGACATTTCATGCATCCATACACACGTGTTTTCACCTGTGGTCTATAGCGGATATTAATAGTAAGAATGTATTGAATCTTAATTGTTACTACTGTCCTTATTCCGGATCTCAAATAATAAAGGAGACCTGAATTACCTGGTTGATATCGGATTGTAGGAGAGCACTGCAGGCTGAAATTGCTACCTTCCTAGAAGCAGGTTTTATTAACAATACTGGAAATACTGAACTAAAGATATTCTTAACAAATGTTCCTCTGGTGCCTTCTAAGAGGAATTCAGAGTCCTACCTTTTGACTCTACATAGAGCTCTAGAAAACAGCCATCATACAACCCCTCAGTTTGGTTTTGCCCTGTTGGACACCATATTGAACATGAATGAGCCCAAAGAGATTTCAGACAAGCAACTTTTCCTTTTAGAGTTGAAGGCAGATTTTTTTTTTTTTTTTTTTTTTTTTACCCTGAGAGCTGGATTTGGCTGAAGAGATGAGAATTTTTAAGAGAACTTGCTCACTTAAAATAACATACTCTGTTAACTTAAGTTCTTATACGAAAAGTCAGATGGGCTTTGGCAGTAAGTTCAGACAGTCTGTGTTGTACTGAAGAGCACATCCTGTTCTCTTCACTGAGATATCTAACATGTCTGGACTCCTATCTCAAAAGCTACTGTATGAGTGTCAAAAGAATGCAGGATACTTTCTTACTTTTTGTAGGAGATGGAAATGAGAGAAAATAATTGAACTCTTCCAGTATATACTATGTGTGACTGAAGTCTGGAAAATAGCTGGATAGGTCTTGTACCTATAAATAATGAAATTAAATGATCTGATCTTTTCATTATTAACCAAAAATATCAAGGCATTTTCAGTATCCAGATGCTGAACTTCATCTCTTAAAAAACCCTAAGACATTACAAAAGCCACAGGAAGAAGCACATGGAAAAGAATCTTAAAGAAGAAATATGTGAAAAGACAGTCAGCACTAAAATAATAGAAAAGGGAAAATGGAAATTTAAAAGAACTGACAATTGTACTGATGCTGTTATAGTAGGTGATATTCACATGGAAGATTAAAAGAACAGATGGCAGGGAGAATGCATACAAAGCCATTCAACAGACACTTATTTGTGCCTCTAGAGACTATTGATTTTTTTTCCTTATGCCCTACCACTGAGAAGGATAGGGATACTGGTCTTCTCTATCTAGCAGAGCTATCAATATTAGAGACAGGCCAAACTGATTAAGATCATGATCTGGTTTTCAAGCATTCAACTCTTGAACTATGATTGGCAGGGGGATTTCTCTATTCAGTGATGTATGAAGTTTATGAACATGGGCAAAGTATGAAACTTAAATCTGGGTTTGAACTCTGATGGTAGTGTTTGGGGAGTGAATAGGGGGTGTACATTTCTAGTTTGGTCCAGACTCCTTTACTCAATGCAGATATATATGGAAAAACAACATCTAACAATACATAACAGTTTATAAACTATGTATCTTGATTATTTTTTAAAATTAGAGAAATGTAGGTGCTACATCAAGAAGGGACAGAGGGACCCTAGTGCAAGAGCTGTCCCTCTCAAGAAATGGATCTCATAAATACTTTCCTGGGCGTCTAATGCACTGGTCAGTACATGGCATAGGATAACCTGAAGTGACAGGGGACATCTGGTCTGCAGTGCTTGGGTTTTAAAAAGTGGAATTAATTCTGGTTGAAAAAAAATTACTTATAAATATATCTTTATGTCATGTTAAGCAACAATCCTAACCTGCTTCCTCCTCCTTGTCCTCCCCCCTAGAAAAAAAACCTTAAAGAAAACAAAATAATCCCTTGGGTGCTGAGATGAAGCTACTGTAATGAAAATATGCACTATTTTATCCAGTCCTTAAACATTTGATGGAAATTTCTCACTGTTTTCTAGAACCAGCTGACTCATAGGAATGGGGAAATAAAAGCAAGATGGCAGTGAAAGGTATTGCAGGCATCTGTTAGAGATATTTCTGCTACTTACACCGTTACTAGTTGATTCCTTGTGAAGGGTTGATTGTTCACATTTCCAGTGGCTTAGGAAGATGTTAACCTCTTTTGAAAGATCTGCACTTTTGTTAGCCAACACTAAAAAAATACAGATGAGACATGCTAGGAGGGAGCCACCTTACCATATCTGAAAAGCATTTCTTGGAGCAGCTGAGAACAAATGAGTGACACTCAAGGGCTAAAATACAATTTTCCGGATATAATTAGGTTGGGAGCACATTGTGAATTACATTTTAACATTTATCTGCCCTGCACTCTCCCGATGGAGCTGTGATTCTAGTCTCTCTTTCAGTAAGAACCAGCGTCGTTCACCTGTATGTTCTAAAAGGAGGGTAATTAAGGTGGTGAATTGCCTTAGTTCCCGTGAAGACCACGAGAGGTCACTCCAGCTATCCAGACCATAATTTCTCACAGCGTTTCAAAGGATTTGCTAGAAAGGACTGCCTATTCCTCTCTGTGCTGGGGAAAATTACCTTTTCCAAACAAACAAATGGTTTCCATCACCCGAATGCATTTCAAAGGTTATTTACAATTGATTCATAAAATAAAGAAGCTTAAGGAAGAGTTTGTATGTTTTAAATATTTTACTGATCCAAAAAAACAAATGAAGGACTGTACAAATATGAAACACTTGGATTTGAATTCTAACACACATAAAGGCAAGCATCATGTCTTCAGACCTGAAGATCTCCCTTCCTACTTCTCTTGCTCCCCACTACTCTTTACTGCTTTGGACACCCTTGGCAGAGGTTTGAGAAGAAAGAGGCTGGCAAACACAGTGCTTTTTTGTTCCTTTTCTGGTTCCAAGCAGGATAAGAGTTGGTGGCTGTATGAACAGCCTCCAGTGATTCGTGACAATCAGAAGTTTTTCCCAACAGGAAGACAACAGACAATGTTTCAAGTTTTATGTCTTCGAGGTGCCTGAGCAGTACAAAGCCAACAAATCCTTTTAAGACTCACCCCTTTAAGAGCAAACAAGCAAGCAAATAAATTACATTCTAAACAAATCCCAAAGCTATGCTACTGTTCAAAATCACATCTAGGGATGCTTAGAGCTCAATTTTTGTCTTAAGTTCGATTTGTTGAAGCATCACTTTGATCACTTACCAGTTATACTGTGAATTTGCTGCACTGAAAAGATAGCAAAGTCCTGGGCTCCTGGGCCTCTGTTTGTTCTGTGAAGCCTTCTGTACACACAGCCAATGTGCCACATAGCTTACTTAGGAAAACTCTAACTCCGTCCTACTTCCAGTTAGTCTTTCAGACTTGCAGCTTCCCACGATACTGTCATCACATCTGCCTGCCATGATGGTGAGCTTCGCAATGCGCTCAGTTGTCTGCTCACACTGAGGTCTCTGGCCAGAAAATAGTCTGGCAGTGTAATAACATGGGGTCATTGAGCTCCCCACCAACAGGCACAGCATTGACCTCTGCTTACCTGCACAGCATAATTTTTTCTAATTTCTGATAGAGCAGACCATCAGATATGTTTGATAATACACACAATCCTGAAAGAAAGATTTCACATGAAGAACTCATTACAGTTTCAGGTATGCTGTGGAAAAAGTGGAATCCCTAGTTAAAAAGCACACATTAGTCCCAAGTTGGCTGTGGTGCGAGACACTGAAACCCACTCAAAATCTTTGTTTAGTTCTCTCTGTGAACCATTATAATTCTTCAGTCAGCATGATCTACCTGATAATCATACCACATCTGCTGCTCACCTATAGTTCTGCATCAAGACTGATATTAACTTGAATTTTTTTAAATAAAAATGAAGCAAAATATTTCTTTTGTGAGAGAAAATGCCTCCAAAATGGCACAATGCAAAGAATAAGGTAATGAGTTTGCCACTTAGACATGAGACTCAAATAAAAATGGATTCCTAGCTTTTGAAAACACCCAGAACTAGAACTCTCTTTCAGGTTTCCTTCTATATATTGCACCTTGTGGTTTGGAAGAAAAATAGCTTAATTCTAACTACAATCATACAGAGTCATCCATGAATAAACACCTCATAGAATGGCAGGTTTAGGTTGCTTCTTCTGCAGGTAGGATTGCTCTCACTGTCCAGTGTAGCAAACACTGTGGCAAATAATGCACAACCTGGCACTACTGGTGAGCAAAAGACAATATGAGAAACTACTGAAGTTTTATTTCATAGAAATGTTTCATTTAATAATCCCGTATTTGCCATTGTTGTACAATTATACAATAGCAACCAGATGTGAATAATGGATTCTGGGTTTTTTTGTGAAATTGATAAGTACAACTTCTTTTAAGTGATACCCTTAAGTAATTTTTTCTTTGAAATTAGCTTTAATGCCTGAAGAACATTTAGTATTGTAAAATGAACCGAATGAATGTGGACTAAAACTCCCTGTATCATATGAACTCTATATATCAAAAAGACAGCTGATGAATAACTCTGATAGAGTGCATATGGCAGACATGGCAACCACTCAACCCTCCAGCACTGGGTGAACCTCAGAACGTTTGAAAGTTTCGTTTTGATCACCTTCCAGAAAGTGAAATTATTATCCCAATACAGCACAACCTCTTGGAGTCTATAAATCAAATATGTTGTGAACGGGTTTTCTTGTAACACTTTTGACACTTCCTGGTTTCAGAGAAGTTGAAAATGCCACGATAAGAGTCTTAGAACCAGCATGTTCTAATTTTTATTTTATTGGAAATTACTCATTTACCAACACTCTGGATTTAACAATTTTCATCTCATGTTGTGCAGGGAAGCAAGGAATTCAAACAGGCTTTGACTACTGAGATTTCATTTGGCCCACAGGATTAAAGTCCTGTGCAGTTTAGAATTTTTTGGTATCAATGAAGCTCACAATCCTGTACAGTATAATGGAAATGTTAAAAAAAATTGCCAAGAGAAGTTACCAGTCATATCTAGTTTTGTGGTAAAAATGGTACATATTTTTTCATACTTTTTGCTCATAAGCAGTCAAGTTTTATCTTAGATTTTATCTAAAACCTTCTGTACTGAACTGTAATCCTGGGAGATATAATTGTCAGACCTATCAGTTCTTCCTTCCCACCTTCCTCATCCTGCTTCCCAAGATGTACTGTAGTTCGTCATTCTCAAACTACAATGGCTAAATTTTACCTTATTTCTTCCTTAATTTCCATAGGCTGGCTCACTCACATGCTATTTCCTGCTCCAGAGAAAAAGGAACTATTCTTCCCTTTGCATTTGTGCCCAAGAACCAGAGAGCCTGTGTGAATGCAAGGGGAATTGCCATGTATACATCAGCAGGGTTACAATAAGCTGCAATCCTCCTGTTTAGGTTTTCAACTTCTTTTCCAAACACTGACCAGACAAAATCCTTACTAACCAATGCACGTATGGCTGAGTATCAATAAGGACAAGGTGTCTTACAGAGACAGGACAACCTGTTTTGTTGAAAAAGCCCCAACTTAGTGTGCCTGTAGAGCAAAGATGACTTGCAGTTGCTAGTGGCATCTGCAAAAATACTGCTGGGATGAGTGCGTTTAAGAAAATTATTTTCACTAAGCCTAAAGAATGACTGCAGGATTCTATTCTCCTATAGCAGTGATCTACCTCTTCTGTGAACACTCTTCAAAGGCAACGATCAGCCTTATTCTGTATTTCAGAAGATATATAAATAGTCTTGGAAAAATCTTGTGCTAATTTTGCTGTTTCCTTAGAATGTCAGGTTCAGGCAGCTCTCAAGGTTGCTGCTCACATCTCAACTGAACAGTAAAAGTTAAGCTTCTCAAGGCGAGCACAGCTGTAATCCAGCCTCTGGTTTCTAGGGATCAAAGGTCAGCACATTAATCTATTTGGGATAATTCATAGAACCTCTTTGGAGAAAAGAAAAACATTAACATAAAAATAAGCCACGTTTCCTGAAAATGAATCAGAACACTTTATGATATAAACCAGTATCCCAATGATTACCCAGAGCAATTAGTTTAGTGTGTTCAGGCTCAGACTTACCTTACTCCATTTCACTCTGGGTATTGCAGGACTTTTTTTACAAGAATTTTTTGGAATAAGTAGTTTTTGCCCTGATTATGAAGTCAATTGCTTTGAAAAGTAGGAAAAAACCCTAAAGAAATATTTCTGAACAGCTGTGATATGAAAATAATCAAACCACCTCCCACAGCATCATAAACAGCAACAAAATATTTTATAACCATAAAAATGTATATGAATATTTGCTGTCATTTGAAAAGGATTGAAATTAGTTTGCAGTGAGTGCAAGAGGTTTTTAACTAATGATTTTTGAAGTAGGTGTTAATAAAGCATTACACAACTTTGCAGAGCTCAGCCTCAAATATCTATAGGTTAAAGTTGATCTAATTTATATAATTTACATCATAGGGAGATTATTCTTGGACAGTATTTTTGCCTAGCCCCACTTCTTCACTGAGGTTTAATTACTGGTTTTGTTCTAAATATTGTTTCTTGCTACCTTTGCATAACAGATAGAGGTAACTGTTTAAATGTGCAGTGATCCAATTTCCAGTTTATGAAACAAGAGCTGCCAAAAAGATTGCAAAGAAATAACCTTTAAGACTTTATGAGAGTGTGGAGGGATTTTAATTTTAAGATGGTGGGTTTTGCTCATGGCAGTTCTCTGCTACCGCATGTGCATTTCACGTACTAACAGAGACATGGAACTGATTTAGATGTGAAGTTCATTGTTAAGCTTGGGATTACTGTCAAATTAATTCAGTTATTGCTCATAATGTTAATTGCAGTGATGTAAAGAGCAGAACTGAGAGAAAGAGCAAAAAGATGAAGCATGTGCATGTGCATGCATGTGTGTATTTTTATCTGTTCATGCACATTAAGGGGACTTTTTAACCTGTCCAGGTTTGTTTTCTCAGATTGTGAAACACATGTGATAGCTGTCACACTCATACTATTCCCCCCCACCCCAAAATACTAGAAATGGCCCAAATGATATATTCTCCTCTCTCATTCTTCCCACAAATTCTCTAAAAACTCTAAAATCCAGATCTGGGTGAGACAAAAGACCTGTATTGACACAGGCACAACTGAACAGGCACATGGCAGGAAGTCTAAAATACTTTGGAGGTTTTGTGGGTGAATATTTCCTTCTGACTTAAGAGTTGTGGGGGAAAAAAAAAGTAACTCTGCTTTAAAACCATAAATCATCGTGATTCTGGTGATGGGAATAAGCCCATTGCAAAGAGTTGATGACCCAGAGAAGATATTTTTCATAAAAATAAATAAAAGAAGTACAATTCACATATTTCCAAATCTAAGCACTGAGCTCGTGAGGAACTGTACAAGTCCCGAGGAACATCAGGTTGTATGCAGGGCCATATAAGAATACGCTCCGTGCATCTATTACAGATTTTGTGGAAATGTTCCACATGCACAAAGTAACTGCAGCAGTTGTTCAGGGACTTGATTAGCGTGGATTCATTGTCTCCAAGGTCCTTGGCTGTGCTGTGTTTTTACTGCTATGGAGAAGGACTGCTGAGAAAGCATATTCTGGAAAAGATTCCTTCTGCTGTGTAGTACCTTCCACAGGGGATCCACTAAGTCAATGAGAATTTTGCATGGCACAGCATCATTAAATACGAGGATTAATTCAGTTGCCTCACTATGAACTTGGTACAACTATCAAGAGAAATGAATAGTGAAGATGACAGAATGATCTTTTCTGAATCCCTGTGCTGTCATGCAATATGGATAAATAATGAGAAATAAGTTCTTGGCAAATGCTAACTTTGGCTCCTGAGAGCTTAGACATAATGGTAATATGATATTCAAAGAGTGTAGTGCTCAGTCAATTAGACGAATAGCCTGTTTTTGCTTGTCCTTGTCCAATAAATTTGAGAACAAATGACATTAAAGAAACCCAATTATTTCTGCAAACTAGGTACTGGGACCTAGCAGATGACCGAGTGATATTAAATGATCTTACACAGAGGTGGTAGTTTGGTCAGGGAAGCTGTTTGATTGCAATGCAGTGTTAAACAAAGCAAGAAATGCCTCCTGTATCTACAGAGCTAAACCAAGACCTTGTTTTCCTGCCTTTTCTCTCCTGAAAAGCTCAGTTACTTATTAGCCTTAAATCAGACTTACCAAAATGCAGAAACCTGTTGGCCTTTTCTGCCTAGCTCTATGTGCTGTATAGAATTCCTGTTCTGATGCCCTAAAGATAGCACACAAATAAGCTTTAACTAATAACATTTGATCAATACACTTATATGAGCATGATCTCCTGGAACTGCCAGCTGCCCTAGGGCCACAAAGGGCAAGACAATATGAAAAACCAAAATTGACTTGTGCTAATTCCATATTAATTAAGCTTCTCTTGACCTGTCTTGTGCATTCTTAAGGAAACAATGGAAGATCTTTGCATGCAGAGCAGCAAACATGCTCTTTTGGGATAATTTCAATAATCTGACTATACCAGGAAGATTCATGCCCTGAATTCATGCCCTTAATCAAGTTGCAGCATGTTAGGGCAATCTAGAGAGGGTGAATAAAGCTATTATTCATTTCTGCATGAAAGCCAATATTACAGCTTAGCACAAGGCAAAGGGTACAAATTTATATGTGCTCAACTACAAGCCTTTTTTACTTCCACTGTACAGAATATATGATCCCTATTTCTCTACATTCTATAATAACTTTTTAGTCTTGAAATATTTTCCACAGTTATTGACATATATATTATTGTAATAAATGCAAACTGAGAATTCAGCTATCAATAGGCCAATCTCTTAAAGGTTTGTTTGTGGCTGAGGTAAACACATCAGCAAATATAAAGCTGTCAGCTTCTATGTTGCCAAAACACCGTCAACTAATGCCTCCACCTGAGGTAAGGCAGTGGCCAGTTATAGTGATTGATTTGGGCCATTAGCTCCAAATCAAAGTCAGTTTCAGTTCATTCATCTTTCTAGAACCTCAGCAAAAAATGTTATTTGAAAATAAACACTGGCTCTTTTTCTCCTTTTTCAAAAGAGCAGCAGGGAGCTGATCGACATGTCACTAAGCACATCTCAGTTTCTGCTGCTGCAGCAGCAGTGTCCTGGAAACTCTGTTGCTGAATTTGGGTATTTCGTCTGTGTACAGTCCTGAGGTGCAGGTCTGGAGGAGGAGAGACTGCACTTCTTTCCAGTAGGACTGAAAAAAAGGTTTCTCATAAAGTCTGATGAATGTAAAAAGCAGACTTTGATACTTAATCCCTCAGCCCAGCTGACCAACATTTGACTCAAGATCAGGAAGTGGAGAGAAAAAGTGTTTTTAAACCACTTTTGCAAACCCTGTAGTATCAAAGCAATAACTGCCAGCAAAATAAAGCACCTGGGGGATAGCTCTAATCTATAGCAACATGATCCTGATCCTGCTTTGGGTGCTGAACACACAGGGATTCACGGGACACCATAATCATGGTATGACCTAGACCTGATTTACAAGGGAAATAATGGTGACCTGGAATAGAAGTGATTCTTCGTCCCTTGAGGATTACTTTAACAAAGGATAGGTTTATAAAGGGTTGGTAAAAAGGGAGTTAGTCACTGGAGACTGTCTAAAGGCCTGTCCTCAACATAATAAATTCAGAGCAGCATCTCTGCCAAATCTGTGTTTGCAATGATAGACTTGTAGCATCAAGTGTTTATAGGTGCCTGAGTCAGGGAGTAATTCTAGGGACAAGACTTAACATTTGTTAATTACTTAAGTTCTTTCTACCATATTGTAGGGAAGCTGAATGACAGGGGAGATTCAAGCCTAACTTTAATGGATGCAGAAGTTCACTGACCTCTCAGTGCAGAGTTGTGTCATGTGCTGAGGTGAGGCTTCTCTCTAAAACATGTTTCATGACATTTAAGACATTCTTCTTTTTGCTCAATTATCTTTTAATTTAGAACACAATATTTTCAAAAAAAGTTGCTCTTCTGCTGCAAGCACCTGAAGCTCAGCGCACTTTTGATTTTGTTAGGGTGTTTTGGTTATAGTTGTTCATATTATGTTTTCACAAGTTTGACTAAAAGTCTCCTCTCAAAAACCATACAAATCAATACTGCAGTTGGGTATTCAGATGTGGGGGGTTACAACAGCCCTTTCCTCTCTAATATGTCCTTAGAGCTGGTTTTCTATAACTTGCCTCACTTTGACTGCCTTCCCCCAGCTCTGACCTGACCAGAAGCAGGGGGGCCTCTGAGACAGCGTGGGTTATTTGAGGACTCCTTCTTCAGAGTTTTACTGCTAAGTGAGGGCAGTTTACACTTGGGGAAGTATAGCAATTATTTAAAAGAAATAACTTTTGATGGGATCTTGTTACCATAGTCTTTTCCTCTTTGCCTGTCTTCATCAAGAACAATGGCAAATTTCCAGCTTTTCATCTTTTGACTGTGAATACTCTTAAATCCAAACAAGCTAATTATTAGTAACTTCTGATGTGAGGAGCTAAACAAATGTGGTCGGGGAAACCACCAAAACTTAGGCTTAGTTTTACTGTTCAGGCATTAGAAAAAGAGAAGATTTCTTTGTGCAATTTGTTGGATAAATATATTTTGTGAACTGCAGTCAATATTTTTCTTTATAATTTTAGGAGCTGATAATTGTTAACAGAAGGCCTTACAAGGGAAACTTCAATGATATGGCTTATCCTCCTGGGCTACTGATTGGCTTGTCTCAGCAGGAAGGCGCGGAGAGGCCTCCTCCTGTTTTCTGTTGAGAAAAGTGAGAATTTAGTACAAATTGAGAAGTCATCTCATACAGAGTGTCAAAAGTGACCTCATTGTAGCTGGTGCAGCCAGCTGAAGTCTGATGGACCCTGCCATAATTTTGATGGGTCAGATTTCTCACCTTTTGTTATTTGAGCTTCTTTCTGAGAGCCTGGGCTGCCTAAAGGAGTAACAGGACATTCCCTTTCTTTGCCCTTTAATCCAATCACAGTGGCCTTGCTTTCTCAGAAGGCTGGGATACACACTGAGGTTAGCTGAGCAGCCGTGAAAGTGAGGTTAAGATTAAAACTTTGCCTCTGATCATACATTTCAATATGAATGAAGCCAATGAAAGGGAGATTATCTTTCTTGTTACTTTTCAAATTTCTTATCCATGAGGCAGCACTGTTTACACAAAGCTTGATGCAGTTGACAAATCTTTGCTCTATCAGGTGCAGAAACTTTTGGTCTTCATCTTAAAAATATATTTGGGGAGAGTAGGAAGGAAGGAAGAGGAGAAAACAGGAAGAGAAAGTCAGTTTTGATGGTAGCAGATGGGAACATGTCAAGCAAGAAACGCAGTAAGAAATTCTGGTTGCAGTCTGGCACTTCAAAGCAAGATGAAGAGGCATTTCAAAGAGGATACACATTATTATTTGATTAAGATTCAGCTTCCTGGATGAAATGTGCATGCAATTATTAGCATGATGATAGTAGGTTTCATAAGGAAAGTTTATTGTCTCTGTTATTGGTTCTTACTAGCAATGGGTTCAGCCTCCTATCCTGTGTATGAACTCCAACTCTTTTTCAAAATTTGCATGTATGGATGGGGTGTCCAAAACTGGTTGTATCCTTTCAGTTTTGGATACAAATCAGAATCTCATGGGAGGTCTAACCCCAGATTTAGGGTGTGTAGAGAAGTTGTACTCAATACTTACACAGCGCTGCCTTTGCATGTCTTACTGATGGATTTCTTTCCTCCTGCCCTCTTAGGATCCAAATCTTATAAGACTGGTGACACACTGGAACAGATTACTCAGAGAAGGGATGGGTGCTTCATCCCTGGAAACATTCAAGGTCAGGCTGGATGAGGCTCTGAGCAACCTGATCAAGTTGAAGATGTCCCTGCTCATTACAAGGGAGCTGGACTAAATGACCTTTAAAGGTCCCTACCAACACAAACCATTCTATGATGCTATGAAAAGTCAACAAGCATTCAAATATAGGACTTCCTCACACTGTTACCAAAAGGATCAGGAGGAAGTTTTACTGTCGATATAAACCAGGCGGATTCTACATGACTTTCTGTGGAGGTCACGAATAGCCTCCCTTTGAAGTTTGCCAGGGACTTTTCACTGCTTTTCACCCAGGTAAACAGATATATTTTCAATTAGATCACAGAAGGAAATTTAGGAATACAAATCTTGAACATAAGACTGCATTTTTCCACAGTTCAGCTTGCAAATTATGTTGCAAGAACATAATTCTTAAAAAATGACATGTTATCGCACCCTGATCACAGTGAAAACAAATTTCCTAGGAGTTTAGTGGAAAGGCTTTTGTAAATTCAAACTTGAGGCCAAAAGGAGAGACAATCCAGTTTTTACACATTTTATGTGTGTGTGCCCCCAAAGCCTTTGAAGAAAATTATGAGAAGTGTGAGACACAACACAGAAGTTCTCAGTTTGAACCAGACCAGCAGTGAGTTCTGCCCAGAGCCATTCCCTCAGCAGTGGTCAAGATCACAAACTCTTTCTAAGGGAGAACCAGTTGGGAGTCGCAGAGAAGTCCCTGCCATAGAAAACTGCCGCATAACCTCTGCAACTTAATTATGCCTAAAACATGATTTTCTCTCTTTTTTCTTTGTCTTTTAAAAATGTTTACTATTGAAAACAGAAGTATTTTTAAATGCAATAATTATTCACTTTTCCCCCCAACTTTTCTGTCTTATGGAAAGGAGTTTCATAGATTCATTTTAATCTTAAATTAAAAAAAAAAAACAAAAAACAAAAACTTTACTGGCTCTAAATTTGCTGCCTTCTGCTTCTAGAGAAGCTCCTTTACTCTGATATCATGAAAGACATGATTGGAAAAGTTTCTCATATTTACAGAGATCACTGTTTTTGACAAGTGATACTTAACATACTTTCTACTCTTATCTAAAAAGCAAGAGTACAACTTTAAGCGGCCGAAATCCAAAGATGCTCTGTTCCTGTGTAGGTGCCAATGGAACTCCATGAAACAGACAACTTTTTTTTTTCCCAAAATAGTTGAAGTATTTTGAAAAGCATCTGTAAAGTGACTCTATTCAGACCTGCCTTTTTACCACGCTATCTGCGTGAACACATTCTTGTGTCCATATGCAGCTTAGATTTACGATTTCTGGCTTGATACTATGGTTAATTTTGTATTTATGGTTAATAATAGTTAATTGGATGTGATTATCACTTATCATCACTTAGACATGATTTCCTCAGTTTTTTCTGTGTTTTGTTTTTGCTCCTTGTTAAGATCATGTGTTGCAACTTTTAAGACTGGTGCCATAGGTGGGCAGGTTTTAGATGAGTGAAAGAAGCCACGGGAGTTTGATGGAAGTCATATAAGGCTTATGTTTGTGAGATCCCCTATTAGTTCTGCACCTGTCTGGTCTCTGGCCTGGAGTTCTTTGGATTCTCTGAAATATGGGTATTTGAAATGTCTGCTAAGTGAACTACATTTGAATTCACTGATTTCTATGTCAATCGTCAGTAACAAAGTGGTGTTAGAAAAAAGACGCTCAATGGGCGTTCTTGGGCATTGCGCTAGGAAAGAGGAAACCTGTTTTTAAAAACTGAATCTATAGAATCTGGAAATGCAGAATGAAAGAATTAGACTATGAAGCATACTGAGGGCTGGACAGAACAAGAGAAATACCAAAGGAATTAATTTTCGTAGCATAGCATTATGTCAACTCGGAAAAAAATCTCTCAGCTGCTTGACTCAAAATAGCTGGATGTGAAACCACTGGTGCCATCCACTACTTGATCCCACTGACAGATTTACTGCTTGCTGCAGAGTTGCTGCTGTCCATGATGAAAATGGCAGGTGCACTCTGCTACAGAAGAGCATTTCTGTCTCAAAATTCGTCTCCATGCACCTGTGTGACTAAGAGAAGCTAGAGGTCACAGGGGGACGGTTCAGTGTTTGGAGTGACTTATGAAGAAATGTTGCTACCTTCCCAAGGACAATCTCCTTGCTATCCCACAGCTGTATCCCAGGGCAGGGAGACTAACCAATTCAGTGCCAGCTGAAATACATTAAAAAGTAGTAATTATTGGACAAATAAACAGTACACACTGTGTACTATTCACCAAAGATAAAATATCTCAATATGAAGGAAGATTTGGTTTAAAAGCCTACTAAAATTTTATACAGAAAATTTCACTGGAAACAATGAAAAAACTCTGAAATGTATTAACTGGGGCCAAGTCCTAGCCAAGCTCTAGATAACCCTAAAGGCTTGTAAGTGCTATAAATCTGAACTTGGATTTAAGTGATGATATTAATTGAAGGCATCTCTTCGTTACTATGTAGATAATTACTGTATGTCAGTATGTATCTCACAAACTAGACAGAGTTCAGTCCTATTTTTTCTGAAATATTTGACTGAGCTATGACTCTTTTGCAGCTGAATGTCAGCTTGAGCCAACTGAAAAATACCTTGCCTTTATCCCAGCCTAACTTAGCATCCAGTTTGTAATTTCACTGAATTAGAAAGACTCTAGTTGGAGTGAATTAGGTTGAGATTGCTCTATTTTACTTTTTATGTTAAAATAAACCACTAACTCTCAAAACACTCCAAGTCTTTTGAAGAGACACTGAAGTCTTACATACAGAATTTAGGACTACATCTGGGTTTCAAATGCCCACCATTTGAAGTACAGCTACAGAGTCCACTGGAAAGATTGAGTGAGTCAAATGGCCTTATTTCTATTTGAATCTGCCCAGGAATTGCCCAAAGACTGGTTTCTATAACCTCAATGAAATCTTGAGGCCACTTTCGTAGCATAGTGATTCACTGGGACCATACTGCAATCACCAATGATACGGTTTTTTTGGAAAGGGTAATATAAGAACATTCTGACAGAAAATGATAATGACATTTGCATACAACATCCCCAGTGCACAGTGTCAGCAATCTTGCTGAGGATCTCCCAATTCCAGGACATTATATAATCAAGCCATGCAGTCTTGTCATTACCTCAGCTAGCATCTCTTGCACAAAAGGGTAAACCTAGAGGTGAATTCCCAGTGTAAACCTGAGGTCCAATCTTACAGGATCTTATACCAGTTTTATTTTACTATTTTCAGTGCAGTTTTTTTCTACAAACCAATTCAGAAGGACACCTCTAGATTTTCAGTTTGTCATTACATTACCCTCTGTGGTTTAACATACAAGATACAGGTGACTTGTGTATGTTTTCAATCCCCATGTAGAGTTCTGTGATTGGAAGGAGAAGGCTGCTTGTATTTGTATTGCTTCTCTTTTGTTTGTCTCCTCACAGGCCTTCCAAACACCCGCTGCTGCAATGAAAATGGTGTGAGCAGCACGAGCGTGGCTTAAAAGAGTACTCACAGGCTACAGAAAGAGGGCAATTTGCTGTGCCATACACTCACTTTCTGTTTGGCTTTACCCTCTGTAACGAGTCATTTCCTTCCTGAAACTCTGTCCTCCATTCATTACAAGTTTTCATACGAGGTGGTTGCCTCTGCTTGCACTGGGACTGTGCGGTACCACCCCAGAGCACTGAGCCATTGCCAGCTGCCCAAGCGGCCGAGGCTTCCCATGTGGCTTCATTGCTCTCCGTCAGTGGATAACTGTGCTGAAGTACAAATCCCCACAGCACTCCCCTTTCCTGAGATGAGGGAAACATGCAGCTGACTTAAAACATGGAGTCCTGTCGTGACTGGCAGTGGTGGCAAAGAAGTGACTGACTGTGAGACGCTAAGCTGTAAAACAGTCTGGTGGGTGGTGCCACTAAACTGGCCCCATTTTTTTCAGAAAACATTATTTGTTTTCTCCATTTCTGTAAGCTAGGGAAAGAGGAGTTGCTTTCCTTTGTATAAATATTTCTTTAGCAGTTACCGACAAAAAAATACAAATTCACCTTTGCAAAATCTACATGAAAAGTTTTATGTTTCTCATTATACCATTGCCAAACTATGGGAAATGAAGAAATTAAGAGAAACAGGGAAACTGCTTGCTTAAGAGGAATGCAATCATCAAGTTTAGATGCAATCATCAAGAAGGTCACTTTGATATTCTCTACCCATCCTCTGATATAATTTATTCCCAGGAAAAACAAAACAGCAGATTTCATGAAAAGAACTAATGCCAGAAATGAGAATATGTCTCATATTTTCTCTAGGACATTTTTGTTATAAAACAGAGACAAATAATTTTTACACCTTTCCCCTTAAAAATTGATCTATTCATACCACACATCTTTCTGCCATGTGTCAAACCTTTTCTTTCCATCTGCAGCTACCTAAGAAGGATCTAACTGACCTGGGCAGTAAACTTTCTGTTAGTAGTTCCACAGCAATTTCCATGCAATACATAGAGCGTGTTGATACTTTTCAGCCTGTTTTGATTTCTAAATCTCCTTAAAAAACCGATGCTAAATTTAGAATAATCAGACATTTCCAAGCATGATCATGATAAGTACCAATATTTTGCAAATGGTATGTGGTTATGTGCTCAAGGAGAAAGGCGGCTCTGTTCAGCTAAGCAACAGGTTTTTCAAACACAATCAAGATATTCATAGGCAAAATCTGAACTTTTTATAGCCAAAGGAAGTCAGGAGTTGACTTCCAAACCTAATTTTGGACAACTTCAAACTGTGCTTTTTGCTATTTTACAAATAAACTACTGACTCAACACAGAGGAAAGCCCCAGAGAGAGAGACACTTTCACTGATCACTCTGAACTGATAATTTCAAACTCTACCTGTAGGGCTCATAAGCTGTGAAAAATAGGCTGAATTTTAAAAGAAAGTGGTAAAGAATCAGTGTGTACCCATGGGAACACCCGTTTGCTGAAGAGCTCTCCATCAAGAACCCTCCTGTGTGCTGACTCCTCTTACCTCTGAGGCGGGTTAGGGCTGAACTACCCACTCTTCCAAGATGCCTACGGGCATGAGCTAACAGGATGTTATCCTATTGCCATGTCTGCTCACAATCCTCTAACCTGGTGCATTTACAAATAATGAAAACAGATTAAAAGATTTTAACTCCAGAAGTGACCATTATTATCATTTTAGTCTGACCTTGCGTTCTAGTAGGGGTCACAGGATATTACAGAGTTTTGTGCCAAGAATATGGCACTTGAACTGCATTGAATTTTGCATAAAGATGGACAATTTTGCTTAATTGTTTACGCTGTTCTTAACTCGGTGAAAAATTGAAATAGGAACTGATCAGTGGAAAAAATCTACCAGAGCCTGCTACCAGACTGTATTGGGAATATATGGATGGGTGAGTACTAAAAGCAAAGGCTGCAATGACAATGGAAAATGGATCTCAGCAGGTTCTTAGAAGCTAACCTACAGAAGCAGTTCCTCTCAAAGGCCAGGGTAATGCTATTTGAAAACAGTGACTGATTCACTAAAGGAATGACAGAATTCCTGCTAACAGCAATAGCTGAGGCCACCATTTTTACACCATGAAGTAAGCATAAGGATTAATATATGAGTAGGAGAAGAAAAGATTTTTCTTTTTTTTGGTGTGGTTTTTTTTTTTTTTTCCTCAGGGCAGAGTTAAGGATAAAGATTGTGATCACAGAACACATGTAATGCCACGTGCTTCACAGTCACAGTAAATGCTTACACAGGATTGATTTAACAGAAGATGTATTAAACTGTATTATGTAATAAAGCTGATATAACATACTTTGAATTCTTTGAATTTCACTGACCTGTCTTCTTCAGAGGTGTTCATTTGTGGGTAGTTTTCTATCTGCAGTTAGGAAGGTTTACTGTGAAAGTTTTTGCAAGGGGCACTTGAAAAGTAAGGGTTCAGTAATGCCCTGAAGAGGCTACTCATGTGAGTAATAGTGAACACACGTATGCTGGATCTTGGTCCAAATCCACAAAATCTTCTTGTACTGTGAAATACGAGTCTCTATGCTTAAGACTATTGAATTTATATTTTCTTTTCCCTTTCTTTAGATTTTGTAATAGTCACTAATTCACACTGGTTCATATTGAAGATACAATTTTGGAAAAAAAGAGAATATCACTAACTGCAAATAACCATACCTGATTAAAATAAAATATATCCTATTTCAAGAGCACTGGATATAACAGAAAGTTGTATGATGCCAGTAAACAGGAAATAAAAAGAGGGATGTGGACAGCCAGAGAAAATTCAAGTCTCATGAGACCAATACATAAACATAATGAAGTGCTTGTGGCAATTTGGCATTTCTTTAGCTTTGGGGAATAGAAGGTCAGGGGTCTAATTGTGCTGCAGGGAGGAAAAGGTTTGCAATGCGGGGATGTGTTAGAACCTGTCTTAAGATTTGGAGCTAGGGAATTAGTAAAAAAGAAAGAGAACCAAACAAGCTAAACATCAAGGTAATGAAGGACAGCGTTTTTTTGTGAAGGGCTGAGTCAAACAGGCAGCCATTCAATAAACATCAAATGTCCAAGATATGGAAATGTGAATATACTGTTTAGACAGAATCCTAAATTGAGATTAGGTGGGTCTGTATTCTTAGGTATGCAACTAGCTCCAAAACAGCCCTATTTGCTTTTAGCATGCGGAATCTGCCTTGAGTCTTCTTTTGTTTGGGCGAAGTGCATCACCCAGTTTTTCGCAGACCTTACGAGACGCTTGCCTTGATTTGCTTCTCTCCGTACACATAGTCTTGTTCAGCAGTTCCTGTACCCAAACCCAATTCCCTCAAAGCACAACCCTGTTGCATGTTGTGGCACACTTCCCATAAGAGGTCCTTAGGAATATACATACACTGGCCTGGAGGAAATCTTAACTAAAAGCATGCATAAATTTAGAGATGGAATGGAGTGAAGCAGAGGGTACCATAGCAACCTATGCCAAGAACAGAGACATGCTGTCTATACTATTCCTGTTATCTGCTGGCCAGTGATACTTTGTATGTACTGCAGATAAGTGCATAGAGATGGTTGCTTCTCCAGAGAGCTTCTTTTCTTAAGGATCTTTCTCAAGAACTGCTCAAGTTGATTGAAAATGTCTGCTCTCACCTTCCTCTGTCCCTGTTGGAAGTTACCTGTGCTGCAGGTTGCAGTAATGGGAAAACTGCCATCTTTACATCCATTCTGGCCAATGGCTGTGCCCAGAGGTTAAAAAAGCAGTCTCAGCATTTGTTGGTTTATCCTTGACATATCAAGAAAAGAATAATAATTTGTAAACCCTTTCTAAAGAGGGAGTTTTAGAGGTGGAAGAAGCAGTTTTGCTGATTTGGAGATCTTCCTCTGGTCAGTCCAAAGCCACAGTCCCATTTCCAGAGAGATCTGATATAATTCTTTTAGACTGGGAATAATAAAAATATGGTTAATGTCAAGAACAGAAGCCTTCCTTTCATTTTTTAGTAGGTGCATCAAACTTGATAGATGGCAAAAGCCAGAATAAGTTTCTAAAATATGCAACTAGAATTCCTGCTTTTTATACCTTGATCCTGTTCCCAAGCAAAAATCAAGAGGAGTTTTGCTGCTGACCTGTGCGAGAAGAGAGCAGGGCCTTTAAATTGCATAGCATAATATTCTTTATTCCTTTCTGTTTTAATGTCTATATAGATGTAGGCTGGAGTAGGATGAAAGTGTCAGTTTTTACATTTAAGGATTTGTGCTTTATGAGCCTTGATATGTTAATGCTTCCTCTGGGGCTATTCTGGATGAGTGCATTGCACAGGTGGCCCACTGCAATTTATAGACACAATAATTGAACAAGAGAAATAAGAGACAAGAGTGTTTTCAGCACATGGGATGCAGCTGGTTCAACTACTTTAGCAGGAGGCATAACTTTTGTATGACAGAGTCCTTTTCTAAAACATAGCAAAGAGGACTTTTTTCATGGAGACCCATGTGCTGCTTTTTGCACTTACCCAGCTTGCTTCACATACCAGAGCATGCTCTGAGAGTTACTTTGTCATGCCCTTAAATGAGCAATTTAGTCCACTATAATTTATACTGCTAAGGAACTCTTAAAACAAACATCTGTTAAACCAGAAGTTGACTTGAGAAATGCATAACTCCCACGAGCTGAACAGTCCCATACCAAGGACCATTAAATTTAGCAAAGTGATAACATAATGCAAAAAAGCAAAACAACTATTACAGTTACTATTCAATAAAGCTAAGCTCAAAATAACATTTTCATTGCTCTCCTGTTAAATGTTTACATGGTTAACCTTGACTTTCAAAGTTGCAAACTGAATGTCTTGACATGTGACAGAAATTTCTCCTTAAAAAACTGGAGGATTCTCATCTACAGCCATTTGTGTTTCTGAAATCTAAAAATATGAATAAACAAACTACTGCTAATGTTGCACACAGAATCTGCTAGGAAAAATTCTAAACTAAAGAAGGATATGGAGCAAATACAAGAAGCATTTAGGTTTCTGCCCTTTTTAAAGAAGAAAATTAATTATATCTCAAACCTCCTGTAGACTTAAAAAATGAAAAAAGGTTACTTTATTATATTAAACAGTAACAATTAAAAGATGAAAATCAAGTCTTGATTGCCTAATAGCATGTGTTCTGATACTACAAGATTCGTGGTATCTTTGAATCAGGGTTTGAGAATGATGGAAGTTTCTAGCATTTATGTGATACAAGTATTTTTAAAATTTAGTAATAGATCTAACATGAAGGTATGCTGCCTTCAACAAATATTCCGGTAATCAGTGTCCTTTATTGTGTCTTGATGTATATCAGATACAATTTCTGTTTGGGATGTTTAGGAAAAGAAACCTTAATTACCATAATTCGGTGCTTATACACAATTTTTTTTTTAGTTTAAAAGATAATTTAACGCCATAGTTAGCCAATTAGTTGCATTTCATTCGCTGTTTATCCCTCTTAAAAATTAATTAATACCCAGAAATTTTTATTTGCTTCTTTACACGTTCTGCAACACCGCAATTTCAAAGTTTTCTATACACATATTGGAGACATTGCTCAGCACACATGGAATGGGGCCATGAGTCATTGACTATGGTGTACTTCTGGATTTAGGCAGTTGTAAACAGCCATCGGTGTAGCCCATATTCTTATCCCCTCTGAAACTTAGTGCCAAGATTCACAGTCTTAATTTTGGCCAATTTTAATTATTATAATAACCACATGAGGTATAATTTCTTCTGTTTGACCACAGTTTAAATAAAAATGGAGGGAGGAGGTGGGGTGAGAGAAACCCTGTTATATGTTTTTGGCATTAAGAAAGCACTTACATGTACGCATAAGAATTATCATTAAAATATACATTTATCACACAAACTTCACTTACAACAAAAAATTCTGCACACCACAGTCAAAATAACACTGACCAAGGTGGGAAATTTGCACACACTCCACTCCTCATCTCTTCACCACAATACAACAAAATCTCCTCACTATTATTTAAAAGAGATTTAAAACATAAAAACTGTTACCAAAGTCCATATGCTTAAACATCTTACTGAACTGGGATTACAGACAAGGAACTGAGTTTAGACAAAAAAAAGTATGCATAACTTCAAAGCAAACTTTTTTTTTAATAAATAAGAAGAATTTGAAAGAGGCATGTCACAAACTTCCACAACAAAACGTATTTATAATTTTTATCAGAAAGATTACTGCATTCTCCTATTTACTCCTCTATAGCAATTGTTCTGTCCTCTCACTGTCAGAAGGCAATGGAAAATGAGGGCCATAGATAATACCCTGATAATCTAGAGAGATCTAGCCTATCCTATCAGGATTTCGATTTTGTGATTTTCAATTTAATAAAAAAGTAATTAAGTAAATGAAGTAAATGATCCATTGAAATGATGCATAATCATCCAGGAGCCTCTACAAATGTGATGGAGATTTGGTAAAGGTCTGTCATTAAAACAGGAAGTTAAGCATCACAAAAATGCCCAAGAAAGGCAAGAGGATGTCACCGTGGTAGCAACATAACTGGTGTTCTACGAAATTCCAAATAACTCAATTGTTTATGAGACCACATTTTGACAGGGTACTCAAGCAGACATCTACTATTAAGCTCACAGCATAAATGACACCTGCTTTAACATCTTGCTGTCTCCTATACAAGCTTCACTGGGCACATCATCCTTGGCAGTTACAAGTAAAAATCACAAGTTTCCACTCTGTCTCCAGTGTTTATATGGTGTTCGTATTCCACAGGAACAGTCTTTGCTGCACTATCCCAACTGGGCAGTAAATGCTCCAGTTATCCTTGGCAGTTGCCTGCACAACCAGCACCATGACTTAATTTTCAGCAGTTCCAACCTCTAGCAGTTCTTTTCTAACCAGAAGTAAGAGGCAACCTATTTCTGTTTCTCAGGGCACATCAGGTAGAAAATGTCTGCTTCTTCATTTGTTGTCAATTACTCATTTTAATTTTATTATGTGCCTTAGATAAAGGCTGAAAATTTTATACTTCCTAGTTTTTCTACAAGGCCGCAAGCATAGGGACTACACTGAGGCTTACTTCAACTCATATCATGCTTAAACCCACAAGATTTAATTTCTGTTATGTGTTTATTATAATCAGAACTAAAACCACCTTCACCAGAAATAGTGATGACATAATTATATTGTCATATATCCCAGCATATCTGAATTTCTTTGAGTTCTGTAGTCAGCCATAAAGTTGGAACAATGTATGCCTCTACGTCTGAGCTCGCCTAATTCTAAAAATAGATTCCTCACATTTTTCCATGTATTGCAACAAACTTACAATCCAGTTCAATGCTGTTTAGAGAAGAGAGATGAAAAAAAAAATTGCTCCATCTCCATGCATTCTTCTTGCTCGGCCTGAAAGCAAACAATTCTGCTTTGCTCATTGATTACCAAAATAGTTTCTTGATGACTTGTTAATTTGATAGGTCAGGCAATTTATTAGGTGTTTCCTGTGTTTCCAGCTACAGTCTGCATTGCAAGGAAACAAGTAGTGTCTGTGGCATGGAAGATGAGTCTGTGTCTGATGAGAGCCATGTGTACCAAACTCCCATTTTTCATAAGTGCTGTCATTTTACAGATGTATGACCCTCTTCTCCTGGTTACAGAGGAGGGGGGCTGGGGGAAGATAATGTACAGGGTTCAGTAGAGAAACCCTTGTAGGCAGAAACACAAATCATGTCATGCAAACCAGAACAGGCTACAGGAACATCACATCTCGTTGCAGAAGACAATAACAGATAGGACAGAGAAAGATGGAGTCTAAGATGATTAGGAAAACAGGAATGGTTAATGGATAACAGCAACGTGGCGCCAAGCAGTTCATTCCATGTCATAAAGATATGAGGCAACACAAACAGAGAGCAGGTAAAAGGTCTTTGAAATTCATCCAATCAATGCAGATGCAGATTTGTGTTCCCAGTATACTTGACAGAGAATAATACAGACTGTGGAGAAATTAATGTATTTCAAATTAAGTCTTTTGTTTTCTTAGCATCTCTTATTGTCAGCATGCAGTATATCATCTCCAATTTGAAATCACAATTTTGGTTTCGTTATTTTTTTTTAAACATCTCTTCTCTGCAAACTCTAATCACTGTCTTTTTCCTTCAAACCCAGGGTTAACATGTATTTTAGGAAGATCATTTCTCTTTTACATCAGACCAGTAAGCTTGAGAAACACTCTGAAACACATGGCAGTAATTCCACCCCACTCTTCACCTCCTGTGGAGGTCCCTACTGTACTACTGTTGCTGCAGAATTTGACTGGTCCCATTGCGTGCTGAAGGCATAGAGGGATCAGTGCTACTAAGCCCCTGACCAAGAAGGTTCTCAAAAGTCTATTGTATACATATACGGGGCAAATTGAGATATTATACTATCTCTGAAGATTTAGAATTAGTAGGGAAGACAGATTAATCTCTAATTCTGCTCTGCTTCATTTAAGGCACCTATTTGTGTTTTCTGTTTTAGTACGAAATTACTCATAAGCTCTTGCATTTTGGTTGGCAATTTGTGGCAGCAGCCCAGTTTTGCAGTACCTGGCACACGTGTCACAGAGTAATAATCCTGGACGAGTGCTCAGAAGCTAATTTGCAGTGATAAAACTGGTGAGAGACCAGTGTTCAGCACGCTTATAGACAAAAAGTGCGTGAGACTAGGCTATAGCTGATGTAGCCTGGGCGTCTGACGGAAAAAAGCTCCCTGACATCCTCACTGTTCAGAAGCTTGAATCCCTGGCATGCACAATTTTACAGGTACATCGTGGATTTTGTACAGCCATCAGGTTCTCAACAGAAAGCAATAAGAAATGAAGCAGGGGTATGTCAGCATGTTTTGAATCAAGCAGGATTTGTCTGAGAAACCAGCTAAAGAGCTTCAGCTCTTTCTTTTCACACAAACACTCCTTGTAAGAAAGGTGGTAGTGTGTAGCTGCTGTAAAGTGACCAACAGTAAGTGGATGTAAGTAACAGAAACCTATTAGTATTGGACAACTTTCCAAATATAAATGACAGAAAATACAGGAACACAGCCAACAGGCACTTCAGCAACGTGCTTGTTTTTCACTAAATCATCTACTTTAGTTGCAAGTGTTTATCCTTACTCAGGCAAAGATTTCATTGACTTCAGTGGAAATTCTGACTGTATGAGGAATGTAGAATTTTTTTTCCTCCTGTAAACAGAGTTTCTCTGGAATTGCAGCCTGCACATAATAAACCTCTGAAACAATTCAGACCCATCATTCTATTTCACTGTGAACAGAACTCCAGTATATCTCAGTTAACAATAAACATAGGCTCTCCTCCCAGTCCTATTGAAATCTATGGCAAAACTCCCAGTGACTTCAATAGGAGCTGTAGCAGACCCTGAGGCTTTCAAAGACCAGACACGCAATGCTTTAGTGTTCTGCCTCCTTTAGCTACAGGTCAAGCCTTTGGCTTTGCAAAATAAGGAGAAAAAGAATGTATTTTCTGCCTGGTTGATGAAAAAAAAAAGTAAACCAGCACTAACAGGCATTCATAATAAAAAGTGCTAAATGGAGAGCATGAACCTCATCTCACACAAAATCAATTTTATATACTCATCCTATAATAAAATGCAGTCAATATAATTCTTTCCCACATGTTCCAAATCACTAAATGACAGTTAAGTGTCATAATTTACTGAAATCAATTACATTTAACAGACAAATAGAGCAAAATAAGTTACATCTAACCTATTATAAAATAAAGAATGTTAATTATTGCAGAGGTAAGACTAGAATTAAACAGAGAATGATGTGTTTGCTAGATAACAAAGTTAGGAAAACAGGACTAAATCTCTGTATGCCACAATTACCTCACATTTGATAACACTGTCCAAGATGCTGTTGTTTATTCTTTAGATAAATGCCCTAATCAATAGATACATGAAGACAAAATAAGAGCAATCAAGAGGGGTGTATTTGCCCCTCTATTGGCACATATCTATTGAAAGCAAATAGAGTTCTCATCAGCAAAACCTACTTTGAGTCTAATTTGAAGTTCTGATTTATAGCTTTTAGAAACATCATGTCAGGGATATGGCAAATATTCAAGCGTTTGCTTAGCTGAAAGATAAAGGGCTATAAAGGCAGCTGAGATACAACACAGAAAACAAGGTTTATGATACTATGCTCAAAACTGTAGGTCACCTTTCTTCAAGATCAGAAAGAAGCAACATGTCCCCGTTGCACAAGGGTTTATGGAGAAAGGTCTCTTAGAATAGTTGCTCAAATGTTTTTTGTCATTGACAGCAGATAGAGCAAGTCCTAAAAAAATCACAGCTTTATGCCATTACTCCATTAAAAAAAATTGTATGAATATTCAATTTAAAGACAGTTGTGTTACTAAAGGCTTATTAGGGAAGTTTTAACACCTGAATCAGCATTAAGCTTTCACTGTGCTAGGACCTATAAAAATACATAGGCTTACTGTAAACTGGCAGGATGGGAATAGCCAAATGGTTTTGATTCTCAGGGCCCTTTAAAACATATTTCTCTTGGCAGGAATACCACTACAGTCCAGTTTACCCCTACCTCTAACACCTGTTGCAACTGTCTGATGAATTTGCTATAATCCAGAATGGTAAAATTATCTAGGTTTAGAAAATACAAAACACTCCCAAATAAATTTTCTCTCCCCTAATGTCACCTTAAAAAGTCCTGAGGATTCAAACCATAATAAAAATAATTTCAGTGGCCTGATTTGTCATCCTGGCTTTCCAGACAGTTCAGGACAGCTGAGCAGAGCACAAACTGTAGTGTGGGATTATGAAGCTGGAATAAAGGACAACAGAGAACTTTACATAGTGGATTGCCACTATCAAATCCATGAAAATAAACTACAACCTAAGTCTCTTTTTCACTTTGACAAACTACGTACTAAGCAGAAATAAGCACGTAAAGAAAAGTTCAACTCTGCTTAAGTCAGGGAGTTACTCATCACTCCAGTGAGGATTTCACCTTTTACTTCTAACAGAATTTGTCTTTTTCAGTGCAGGCAGCTGAGGGGGATGGTATGCATATTTTCTATCAGCTATGAGTGCAGGGCTTTTCCTGTGCCTTAAGAAAACAGCTTCTGAAGATCAGACCCAAACATTCATTCTCTGTTCAGTATTCCTGGAATGCTCTTCTGCTTCCTTACGCTTGTTAACTATTTGCACCTCACAGTGTCCTCTCGGTAAAGTGGTGTTAAAATATCTCTCTCACATAGCTTTGATGACAATTAATATTTATGCTGATCTTTGAGAGGCTAGAATGAAAGTTAGCACAGTATACATGCCTGGTTTTGTTCCCACTGTTCAGAAAAGCCTGTACAAAGCTAACGCTTTGCATTAGGAATCTTTCTGATGGACAAGGACTGAAACTAGTGAATAGAACTACTGGTGTCAGATCAAAAGAGACCTTCTATTCACCCTATCTCCCTAATTTATTTTTTGGCATTATCTTTTTCCTTCCTATCTCTCCAAGGCCCAAGGCATCAAAATTTACATTTTCTTTGTGTTCTATCCTTAAGAAGGAAAAGAAAGAGGGAGTAGGAGGGGAAAATAAGAGAGATAAAAGGAACAAACAGTTCTAGATATTAAGCAGTGTAACCAATGCCTTAATGTTAGTCTGTGCTTTTGAATATCTTATAATTTATAAACTGGAAACACATTATGCTTTGATTTTCAAACAGCAGCTGAAGTTGCATGCCTGTTCTAAGCCTTTTAAGGGATAAGAAAACTGATGGAGATAAAAAAATATTCACTTGTAATTTTTATATGATCCTGGTAGTGTTCCAGTTTTCCATGGCAGGTGGTGTGGAAGGGTTTTGAAAGGTGGTGGAAAGAAAGGATGAAAGAAATTTGGAAGAATGCTTCACTTCTGTGAAAATGGATCCAAATTCTCTGCTCAATCACTAGAATTACACAATTACCTGTTGCTTTTTAAAGGCTTTATAGTTTTAATGGTGACATTAAGCAGAATAGCTGCTGTCAAGTATGCAAAATCATAAGATGAGATTTTCTGCATTTCTTCACAATTGCCATTTTATGAAGTTCTATTGTGATAAAGGGCCATATCTTTACTTCACTTGTAACAAACGAGTGTGATCTGACTTACCTTAAATTTCTGTAGCACTCGAGGTAAGCTTTGTGTTATAGCCTCAGATTCATTGCATTCAGTGAAGAAAGACTGCCAAGGAAATTATACACCAGTGAAAGCAGGCTGATAACACATCCATCTGAATGAGAAATTCAGCCAGGTATTAAAGGAGGCCAGTGGCCACTAAGATGATAAGCCTCTCTATCTGCAAGTAGACCAGAACAGAAGGCCTGAGCATGGCTTTACATGCAAGAGGTGAAATAGTTCTGTGCCAGCTTGCAGGCAGAGCAGCAGCGTAGGAGACAGGCAGTACAGGGATACTGTACAACTTCAGCCCTTGAATTCTGCAGTGATAAGGCAGACTCCCAGGATTAACAGCCCTGTCAAGGGTAAGTCTCTGAAGTGCTTATTTGTTTAGAAGAACTACATCATTCATCATTAAGGAGTGATAGAAATGGAAGTCTTCTGACACAGTATCTGAAGTCTACCTGGATGTATGTTTTCTCGATATCATGGAAAGCAGAAGATAAAATATTGCTGTCTGGGTTTGAAAACAGTATTAAAATGAAACACATTACTTGTGTTTATAATGTCTGGTTTCTAAGATGTTTATTTTATTTCTTTTCATAGAAATACTGCAAGCTAAATTGACAGTATGTACTCTCCATGATGAGCAGAAATATACCTCTATGAATAGAATTTTAAGAACAGCAGTAAAATTTAAATTAACATCTCCCCTTCTTCAAAAAGAAACAGATTATATTTTGACTTTCTATGAACTTTAAATAGATATTTCTGACAATAAGTAATGACAGTTGTCTGGTGAAATTATGAAAGTGATTTTTTGTTAAGCTTTGTTTACATAAAGAGTGAATTCAGCTAAAAATTTGTAATATGAAAATCCTGAACTACTCATATGAAGATTTTTACTAGATGGAGTTATTCTGTGAATGGTCCTATACTGCAAAATCAGAACCTGTTTCTGGATTCCTCAGATCCATGATCTTCATAGCCCACCTTTCCTCTGTATCTTACTGAAAATTATGGTGAGGTGAAAGAGTCTAATAAAAACCTATTGTAAGAGCTGTGAATGACTTGTAAATACCTTTCTTGGAGACCAGAAGACTAAAATGAGGATGGTAAGAAGCACCAGAGAGTCAAGAATACAAAACACTACAAGAAATGCTGGGAAGCAATTCCTCACTCTGCTGGTGGTCTTGTAGATATTGGACCTAATTGGATGTTAAGAATTAAAGATATCTTGTTCTGTCATTTTGACAATGTGTGTAGTGAAGCAGACTAGGGCAGCACTTTTTTTACCATTAAGAGATATATATAAATTTTCTTTCCAATTTAGAAAAGCTGTCATTTACTGGAAGTGCAAGCATAAGTTTCCAACAGAGTTGTAGTAGGAAATACTAGTTTTCACAGATTCATAGGATCATTGAAAGGTTAGAGACTATTTAATTCCAAACTCCATTGCCATGGGCAGCGACACCTCCCACTAGACCAGGCTGCTCAGTTTTGTTATCAGTCCCGTGTTTCTGAGCCTATTATACTCTGCTAAATTTATTACGAGAAGAAAAAACAACAACCCAAACCAACAACTTCCCCCGCCCCTTTATTCAGTGTTTCATTAATTTTCTCCCTCCTTGTTTTTTTTTTCCCCCCTGTAGAAGAAATATATATAGGTATGAGGAAACCTATTTTAAATGATTGTGCAGGGTATTGGCACACTCCTAATCCATATACGAGAAATCTGTCAATGGAGAATTTCACATATTTCAGTAAGAGGAAAGAATTATGCAGAATCACTGTCCTCAACAAAGTAATGGTGTGACTAGAAATACTAAATCCTGCCAATAATTTGGCATCAGCATTGATGCTGACAGTTTTTAAAATTAGTGAGTAATATATGTTGTGTATGACGCAGTGTCAATTACTGTACATTAGAAATCAACATAGATTTCTGCTATCATTCTGATTTTGTGTTTTTTAGAAAACATCTGATTACCCTTGACTATTCAAGAACTGCTCCCTTAGAAAGCACTAATTAAGATACTGAAGGGTCTCATCTAATATTTATACTTCTGGTGTTGCACTAGATCATTTTGCAGTGCATGAACAGCGTCATGAAGAAGGAATTAGAAGCAGTATAGCTCTGAGCCTCAGATAATCCTTCACTGATTAGTGAGATTCGCATCATCACCTATTCTGAATGCACTCCTCTCAGGATGTTGATAAAGCCCTTCAGTATCACAATATGGACTTCCAAGCACAGCTACGGCTTTTCTACCCAATCAAAGTGAAACCCTCAGTTCACCTGGTTAAGCTAGCTAATCCTAAATCGGCTTTTAGATTGTCACTTAACAACTCTGAGGCACTCCAGAAGGATCCCGCACAAATCCTGTGGTAAATGAGGCCTAGGCTGAGTGAAAATGAACAAACAAAAAGCTTTAAAAATGGACAGCAAATTCTTTATCTAAGGCATATTTTTATTTCTTTAGAGTGAGAATTACGATGTCAGGAGTAGGACAGTTGTGTTAAATTGGTCTTCAAACGATGATGTATGCCTGCTTAGATTTCCAATGATGACATCTGAGTACACATTAAACAGCAAACTGATGCAAATAATGTGCAGAGGGTTTGGCGCTTCGCAATTTTTGAATATGTGGGCTATGAATAATCATACAAAATTGTAAGTCTAATAAAGAAATTGAAAAGTTCTGTAGTTCAGACATATTTGTTGGCTTTGAAAAGGTCTGAACAATTTGAATTTATTGATGAACTCCCTAACAGTATGTAATCATCTTCTGATGACATTTTTAGCAAAAGTTACACTGCTATGTTAATTGCTGTACCTTTCAGGAAACTGTATGCTCTCATCTAAGTCCTGCACACTGTAAGAAACAGTACTGGAAACCTTTCTCCCATCTGGAAGAAAACCCTGCGCCTTGTAGGAAGGGACCATGTGTAGGCTGACAGCAGTGGGTCTGTAGCTGCTGACTGGCAATCAGAATGCAAGATAACGCTTGCATCTGTTACCAGAGATGGGTAATAGACACTGCCCAGGTATGTTTGCATTCAGGCTTCTTAGATTTCACAGATTTCTATACTGTAAAATTATTCCATTGAATATACCGCAGTTTGCAATCTCATACTGGAATCTCTAGTAAGGTAACAATACAGGAAATATGTTCTGAAATTATTTTAGAAGTAAGTGACAGCTGGAATTTGAACTTGTAACGAAGAATTACTCAAGTTTTAAAAATCTCCCTTTTACAGCAAAATGAGGGAGCAAGATTCCCAGCACTACCTGACAATTAAAGGCATTCAGAGCAAAATCTATCAGTGGCAGAGAATAAAGGTCTTGCCATCTGAAGCAGATCACTCAAGTACCAATGTCAGATTAAACAGAAAAAAACACACAGAGATCTAAGTTTATTATCTTTCATAGTGAATTGTTTAGAAATAATAAATAGAATACACAAACATAATACCATGGTAGTTTATTTTGTCTTGTGGAAGTTTTAACAGTTTCTGGGATTAAACGGCTTTTCCCTTCTGTGAAGGGTCTAATGTAAACTCTTGTACTGAGGCTTAAAGTCTTAAGGTTGTTAGAAGTTTCCATCAGTCAGTCTGTATGTCAATGGATAAAAAGTTGGTTGCTGATCTGACCTGTTCATCGCTCTCTGGAATGATGCCATCAAACTACAGATACATGTGGCAGTGCTGGGGGGGAAGGAGGGAATGGAAGAATAGGGTTATTTAGTGGGAAGAGTGAGTTCCTCTGTGCATTAAAGTCGGGACACTGAGGCAAAGTCATGGAAATATGCAAGTTAATTTTGTGCATGTGCATGTTCATGAAGCCTCCATTTTATAAACTCCTAAGAATTCCATACGTTTGCCTTGTAATGTAGGAAATAGAAAACTACTTTTAATTTCTGAGACAGGTTAAAACAGCCTGTATTGTTTAACATGATAGCTATCTGAGTCTGTTGAGCAACATATGATTGTAGAGTTTCACATCAGTTCACCACAGAATAGAAAAATGTCTGTGAAAACTAAGGTAGATAAAAGTAATTTTTAAGTTAGTTATCTAATGTCCATTTACCTGGATGAGAATAATAATTACAACACTTTTCAAATCTAGTTTGAAATAATTTTTAAATTGATCTCCTAGAATTTCTGAAAGCTGCAAAAACCTCTCACTTAAATCCAGCATATTAGCTTTTTCTCTGTAAATATGCTATGAATTTATTTCCATGGATGCATTAACTATCTTTTACACAGAGATTGCTTAAATTCATCATTTAAGCTGCTTTTATCTACTTTTTTAGAAATATGCTTAATGACATCCAACATTTTCTACCACCTAACAAACTTCAATTGTTCTTTTGTTTCTCAATCTTTAGAGCCAGTTGTATCCATCTCTAAATTAATACCTGTAAATATTAGAACAATTCAGAACTAAATCCTGAAATACAATATTTAGGCAACATATTTTTTTTTGCCAATAATGTGATTCTTGCCTCAAAAAGTTAGTAGGAAGGGATTTGGAGCTTGTCTACATTTTGGCAAACTTGGATTCCCACCTCTGGAAATTCCCTTTATTCAGTTGTCAGGAGAGAGCATCTGTAGCAAAATTTAAGCTAAAAATTGAAAGGAAATCTATCCTGAAGCAAGAGAAACAGCGGGTATTACAGGCCAGACCCTGAGATTATGTTTAGGGGCCAGTCATTAGGTTAAGGTATGTGTAGGTAGTTGAATGATCCACAGAACACAGCTGTTCTTTGCATACCACTCCTGCTCTGCAAATTTAAGGGAACCTGAAAGCACTGCTAATTTACATGTTTTGGAATACTAGGACCATATTTAGAGAAGGCTGAAAGCACTTCTAATTTATGTATTAAAAAATGTGTCTGGAAAAGAATAAAACAAAAATGATGGTATGTATTCTGAAAGAGAGGCAGCTTTGCTTAATTGAGGGAAAAAACACAGCAGACTCTGAAGGCATTTTCACTGCAGCCATATACCTTGTGGGCTGTGCTAATAGGCCTAATAAAGGATCAATGAATGGCATCCAGCTCACCGAACTTCAGGTGACCACACTGGAGATGGGAGTCCCAGCAGACCGGCTACTTTTGCTGTATAGTCTGTAAAGAGTTACAGACCATTATTCATCTATTTCAGCGGCTGTTTCAGACTGAGCTGGCCTGCAGTGCACTTTCCTCTGAGCACACAGACTGCCAGCAGCAACCAGGTTAGATGTAGACACCTGAGTATGGTCAGATGACTCCTGCTCTGTGAATGCAATATTTGTCTTCCAGATGAAAACGGACAGTAAGTCCAAAGAGAAACAGATTTTTGAGGTTTGTCAACGTTCCCTTCCATGCCATATAGGAAGTTATGCCATGCTCCACAGCTACACTACCTGATCTATTTAGTAGGCTATAGAACTTAAAGATCACCCACTTCCAATTCAAGTTTTACTACAAGTGAAAGACTGCCTAATGCATGGGGTTTTTGAAAATAGCATTTAGAGGTCAGCTATAACTATCTGGCATATAGCAGGCATGTCACATGCCACAAATTGATGATGAAGGCGCTCAGGTCAGGGGTGCGTCTTGTCACACCCTGTTTGTAGTTGACCAAAACAAGCCAATAAAAGTTAACTAGGTTAATTTTTATAGCTCTTTCTATTAGCTGATTGCAGAGTTTATCATTCAGGAGAAAGGTAGTATCATGATAGATGGAAACCAAACATTAAGCCCAGACAGCACAAACAGAAGCCAAGCACAGGTCACTGGACAATCGAATCAGGCAACAACAATGGTTTAGGAGTGATTAGGGGCATAGTTCAACACACAGGACAAACTCATTGGTTTGCAGAAAATAGAATATTCTTTTGGATTTTACTGATTAATTTTTTTTTTTCCCCAGAGGAAAGAGTTGAGCCTTTTGAAATGTGTCAACAATTCATTCCTTGTCACATTTTCTAGAGGGAGGTGAAGAGCTCCTATCACAGCCTTTGTGGTAGGTCACTCTGTGATCATCATTATCTGACGGGGTAGAATAATCCTGTTACACAATGGTGTAGGTTATAATCCCCCCTGTCAAGAATCTAGTACAGACAAATGGGTCAATACACAAAGCAGAACAAATCAGCAGAAAAACTGGGCCCAAATCATGTCACAGAAAGTGGTTATAAACCAAGGCATGCTTATGTCTGATGAGATAGATGTTCTTGGCATTGATTTGCTGGAAGATTTCCCTATGTGTCAGTATTCAACCAAGCACTTTGGAATAGTGCTAGGAATTTATATCCTGGGGATGCCATCTTTTAGACAAAATAAAATCAATGTCCCAGCTAGTCAGGATTTTTTACTGCTTCTTCCAAAATAAAATTTCTTTAGCTCCGGTCTTCATCAGATTCCAGACCCTGTAATAACTCATTTCTCCCTGCAGTTTCACTTAGAACTTCAAATCTACATTATAGTCCAGTCACACTGTGTATGAAAAAGTGGTTACAAACTACCACTGTTTTTGCAGCACCGCATTGCTGTTTAGTATCACTGAATTTGCACTGTTTTGAATTTTGTGATAAATACATAAAGGCACATAGTACACAATATGGCTACTAAAGTATGTTCCTGTAAAACATCCATTTACAAACCACTGTTAAAAAGATCTTTTGATTTCATTCATCCATTTTTAAATGTTCCATACTTACGAACAGATCAAGTTTTTCTGGCATGGGCTAGAAACCGTTTATTTAAAGGAAAAACAAGGAAGAATATTACCATTGTAATATACTAGTGAATGAAAATAAAACCCCAACAGGACCAGAACCTAGAACTGCTAATGTAAGAGGAGGCCACACTTACAAAGTCTAAACAGACGCTTGCAGAAATGAAATGAACGCATTGTCTTTTAACTTGAAAAGAAAGGAAGAGAAGGGAGAGGCTTATCTGTACACAGCAAGCTGTTCTGGAACAGGCGAGAGACAGAAAACTTACTGACGTTGCTGCCAGCTATATCAGATGCATTTGGCAGTTGCACATTGTCCAGCTTACACAAGCGCTTGTACATGCCTATATCTATTTATTTGTACTGTATATGTTCAGTTGTTTTGAGCAAAAAGTTGCTTAAAAGTCGCTTAAAAGTCAAAGATATGCCCAGTGAATGTGGCAGAAAATAAATTGTGGGGTTTTTTATACCACTGTATGATTATCTAAACTAGAAGGTGCCATAAATTTAATTCCAAGGTCCTAATCTCTGGAAAATTTCAATTAAATCAAATTTTGTCCTGAATTTGTTTGGAATCTAGTGTGCCTAGATTTGTGCCATCCATCTCCAATCAATCAACAATCCAGAGATGTCAGAAATATGACATTTCAGTGCAAGTTTTAACATAAACTGTATTCCAGGTGATACTGGCTTTTCTGGAAAGCTTTTTATAAATACAATTGAAAATATGGATAATGAAGCTGCAGTTTACTAAATCTGTGGGGAATTTTCCACTGGCGCCTTGTGATAGTAAGTTTGCATCCTGTAATGGAATGAATCTTAGGCATTCAAAATCCATGCAACGTTTGTCCCCCTGTATTTGCTTTGAATCAAAAAAAGTAGCATATATTGTGCAGTTTTCATCTAAAGATACTTTTGTGCAAAATACAGATGCCCACGCAGATTAACAGACACTGTTTCTTTCTTGTCTCTCAAGCCCACCCCAAACAGCAGCCTCCCCTGGATAATTGTACCCATGCAAATAGGACTGGCTCAGAGACCCAAATCTAATTCTCTGTCCAGCTCCTTCTCTGCTGTTTCAGCATTCTCCTCATGACCACTAATAAATATTCTACTAGTGGAAGACATAGGTACTTTTCATTCTGAAATAATAAACCTAATTCTAACCATTCTAATAACATACCAAGAGACACAAAATAAAAAACTCGACAAACAACACCAAACTGCCAAAAAATCCAAAACAAGAAAGCACACGCCTTAAGATAGGTTTCTAATCCTGGAAGAACTTGCCTTTCCTTGCCAAATGTATCAGTTAAATTTTACTTACTTCAAATTCATTCTTAATCTATTGTAACTCTTGTTCTTTGTTTTTTTCTAAGATGCACCTTCCTGGTCATAATAAGGAAGTGAACCTACCACAGCGAAGACCTGCAAGAAGTGGAGCTGGCAAAGGAAATAAATAATCTTAAATAAGAGCAAAAATATTCCACTGCAGGAATGAAGAATTCTGTTTACATCACTTGCATTCTGGAAGGCTGAAGTTTTTCAAAGGCACTACCATATGCTAGAGAACAGGAAACACTCATAGGCATTTAAAAGAAAGACGGGAATTTACCTTTGGAAAGTTTTCACGTGTTTGTGGACACTCACAAGCTACCCCATGATTTTTAGGCATCTGTGATTTTCTCCTCTCCCCTCCCTCCCCGTTTTTGTTATAGCATATGGAACTGTCACTTCAAAACATGCCCTTGCATTACTATGAAAAGCATATTTCATTTCTCTAATCCTCTGTGGCAGCCAGAGAGAAAAAAAATTTAAAACTTACTGTGTTTGTTGTGTATTTAAAGGGATAGCCTGAGCTTCCTGTAGTGCCTCAAACTTGTAGCCTCCCCACCAATGAAATAAAAATGGCTGGTAAGCATCGCTTTTGGGTTGCAACAGTTTCCATGTCTGGTGCTTAAAACCAAGCTAACCTCATGACTGAAAGAACAAATGAAGAGTAAGGTTAGTGTGTCAAGGTTTTGGGATAGACATGTCAGTATCAACAGTCCAGGAAGAAGGGTGGTGACAAAAAACCCAATCTGTTCTGTGATTTCAGAATATTTTATGGTATAGGGCAGAACTAGCCTTTCTCTGACTCCATCATGTTGTGTTTATGTTATGCTTGAGAAATTTACAATATAATCATACTACAGAAAAGGATTTGGTTATGAAATATGAAGGGTGAAAAAGTTTCCATGTGGAAAGTATTACTGATGCCAATATGCATTACAAACACTAGGAAAATGTCCCAATTATCAAATAATATTTAAAACCAGTATTGCTTTATAAAATTATTTTCTTTGTGTTCATTACAGAGCTCTGAAGATCTTTACTGTTTTAGTTTGCAGAAAACCCAAACATCTTTCTTGAAATCACAGCAAATCCCAAGGCACACAAAATCTGCTAGCATTATATATGTTACAAATATACCTAAATTAAAGGAATTATTAGTGGTATTTCTTCAAAGTGCCTCCAGCTGTTTCACAACTATCAGATGAAAATACCAACTACCTGTCCTGTAAACATACATCTCAGCCAATAAACTTATACTGGAAAAGATCAGGGCCCTACCAGAGCTCTTCTCCACTTGCAGGACGCTACTTAGGGAGAAGCAGCCAAGCTATTCTAGAGTCTCAGATTGCGAATGTTGTTTGGGTACAGACAAGTTGCCTAATTTTCCATCTCACGTGCTGCTTACGCACATCATTAGCAAGACAACATGCAGGTAGCTATTAACAGCACAACATGTTAAAGAAAAATGGAAATTTAAAATAATCTGCACAGAGACCTTGCCAACTCATTGCATAGTTTTACGGACTGACATTGAAACGTACCTGCCTTAAAAAAATTAAGTACTCTTATTTTTATTCCTTTGAACGTCTCAAACTGGGACTCTGAGTAACTTATGGTGAACTGTACAAATAATTTCAGTGAAATGAATGGACACAACAAGGTTGAACATGTGCAGCGTTATTTGCAGGCTCTTCTAAGTCACTAGTTCATAATGAATCATCTCCATTATACCCAGAGAAATGCTATTGCTAGCAGAGTTTTGAAAGCACCTACAAGAATTCATTTTTGCCATTCAGGCTTAGCATGTATAGCTCAGTCTTTGAACACACTGGGACGTTTATATAGCTGCACACATAATATACTGAGACAAGGTAAATCCCTACTTTTCTTTCTTGTCTTTCAGGTATTTTCAGTGTTTTCTTTGTGTTTGTCCTTCTATTTGAATTTTGCAATCCTAATTCTCAAAACCAGCTGAAGAGTAAACAGGAGCTTTGTGATGTGAAAAAAAAAAAGGCAGATGAACAATAAATTGCATATAATGCAAGCTTCTTTTGCATTTCTTCCTTTAAACCAAATAAATTTAGAGTGACAACTTTTCTCAGAAAAAAAATGTGCAACATGGAGTTATTTTAACTGGCTAAGAAGTTAAATGCCTATTCAGTATCTTTGATATATCCTTTGTTAGGATTTTCTCAGTGTTTTTTTGCTCAGTGTCTGCTGGAATTACCTGAATATTTTCAGTCAACAGCTGTTGAAAAGACATCCCAATGGCTCCCATCTCTGTCACTGCAGTCCATTCTGTGGACATTCTGTGTCCAGCTTCTCCTGGGTCTCTCTGTAAATGAAAATCGTATGACTTTGATCGCGCACTTTCTGTCTGCTTCTCTCTAGATGGCAGCATTTGCCTTAAGGACTTCCCTCCAGATAAGCTTGTCTCATACAGGAGTAACAATAAGCGCTCAAAAAAAATACTGCCAGGAATCAGAAATTCTTAGCCATTAGTTTCGGTTCAATTTTCATACTTTTCACTGTTTTGGGTTTGCTTTTTTTCTGTTTTTGTTTAGTTTTGTTTGGTTGGGTTTTTTGTTTTTCTTTTTTCTTTTTTTTCCCTTTTTTTTCCTTTTTCTCTTTTATTTTTGTGTGAATATTCATAACCCTTTACATTGATAACTGAAGTAGGCAAGGAGATTCAGTTAAGAGACATAATCTACATTGTCAGGGTGCAATAATCACTGCTTAATCAGCCTGGGCCCCGCAGTTCAAGAAGGATGTTAAGGTACTCGAATATATTCAGAGAAGAGGAAGAAAGCTGGAGAAAGGGCTAGAATGCATGTCTTGTGGAGGGGCAGCTAAGGATTTTGAGTTTGTCCAGTTTGGAGAAAAATAAGCTGATGTGTGACCTCATTGCTCTCTGCAGCTTCCTGAGGAGGGGGAGTGGAGAAGAAATTGCTGAACTCTTCTTCCTGGGATCCAGTGGCAGGACATATGGGAGTGGCTCAAAAGAGCATCGGGGGAGGTTTCAACAGGACATCAGGAACAACTTCTTTGCTGAGAAGTTGGTCAAACACTGAAAGAGGCCTCCTAGAGAGGCGTTTGAAGCCCCAAGCCTGTCAGTGTTTGAAAGAAATTTGGACAATGCCCCTAATAGTCAGCCCTGAGGTGGCAAGGCAGTTGGACTTGTAGGTTCCTTCCAATTAAAAATATTCCATTCCATTCTTGACTGCCATATTTCTTCTCCCTATATTCCACTATCCCACATATTCCTGCTGATTGCTCCTTATTACAAACAGCTATATATTTTCACAGCTCTTACTGTAGTCTTATTTGTGCCTATAGTAATTCATTACTAGATCTCTGATTTTTATAAAACAATTACACTGAAAACTGCATAATTTTTTTTATCTGTAAGAGTATGAAGATGTGATATCTCCAGCCTCCATTAAATGAAGTAAATGAGAATTACATAAAACAGGAAAAATCTAATTTATGATTAGTGCATTTTTTAAACTAAATGCTTTTAATAAAAAAAAAAAAGGACATGTATTTTATTAGGTGTACACAACATACATTCTTGTTGCCTTTCAGGCCAGTCATAGCTGCATTATACTCCTCTCTAGCAAATTTGTCTCTCTGCAGCCATCTCTGAAAAGATACGTTGCAGTCATAATTAATCTGCTTCTTTAGTGCATCACTACATGTACTCACAGTAGGAAGAGTGTGCTATCAGTTGTGGTAACTTTTCAGTAGACATATATAACTCATTCCCTATTTACCACCTATTACCATGTGCAGTGATTTCAACAATGTACCCATTTTTTCTAACTTGTCCATCAATCAGGCTCTCACTGCCAGCTCTGTCTGTACTCTGAATCTCACACAGCCTGGAGATTTTTTTTTTAAATGAGCACCATCTTAATTTTTCTCATGCTGCTTCCCCTTCTTCCCCAAAGTTTGCATTTGCCTCTTAGCCCCCTAAAACTTCCTGACTATTAGTGTTTGACCTAGACTGGCAAGCTGAGCCTGTGGATCCTTGGCTGTCACAGCCATAGCATTTCCCTGGACAAGATTTGTCTGATTAAGTTCTGTGTGCCAGTCTCCACTTGAATATACATCTTAAAGGGCTACGATGTAAGGGGAGATGTTGGCATTTCACTACTTTTTATTAGCAACTGAGAAAAGGAAGAATATATTAAAATAAAAAAAAACCCCTGAACCTAAATATACAGTACAAATGGGCCAAGTGTTAACTCATCTAGCAAAAAATGTTAAAGTAAAAGCATAAAAATTTAATGCTGTAGCAGTTTGATCCAACCCTCCTATTTCATCTGCTTATCTCAGCCTCATCTGATAAATGCCTAGCCATTCAAGAATTTATTTTCCTCTCTCTCTGGAGAAACTTCTGTAATTATTTTTAAAAATAGTGTTGTGGAGACGTGGTGGCCAAATGCCTATTGATCATGTGGAAAGATACATTCTTCTTCTGACTTCAAAGGCCACAGTGCTGTCCAAGGAACTAAAAGTGGCAGCCAGAATACCAGGGAAGAAATAGATAGGGGTAAGGAGAGAAAGATTGCAGCTCAGAGAGCAGAAAAGAAACTATCATCTTCAAACTCTTCATTTAAATTACAGCAAAGGTACAAAGCTACTGCAAGATGCCAGACTTGCTGGAATATCTTTTGAAGATAATAAGAACGATTTGAATAAATAGGCTATAAATATACTTGCCAAAAGCATCTGTAAAGTTACAAAAGCATCTATAAAGTTACAAAACACCAGTCCTTTCTAAGGTTGATAGAAATGCAGAGGTCATATTTAATTTAAAAACCGGGCAATCAGTGGACATTAAAACAAATGGCATACTCCAGATACACATTCAAAGAGGGCAGAAAAAGTCATCATATTGAAATCAGATGCCATGTGCATCACACATAATTTCTTCCTGTACTGTGCTTGCACCCTGTCCTGCTTTTTCCAACTCCAAAAGGCTGTTTCTGTTTCTTGTCCCTTAGTTGATATGATCCAGTTAAATCCAAGCTTTGGAGACATTTGCATGAAACATCAGTGATTACTTGATTTCTCAGCATATAAATCTAACTACAAAACTTACTATGTAGGATTCTGTTATGAGGTAACTTTTCCTATGCAACATTCTTGCCTCAGCTGCTATCTGCCCTGAGACCCCACCATCATCAGAACACCGTCAAAGCTGATCTCCATATAACATATTAAACAATTGTTTTCCCAGAACAAAATGATAAAGCAACAAAAGCATTAGACAGAGCTTTTCATTAAACAGCTTCAATGTAAGTTCCACTCCAAGCAGCTTTTAACTTTTAAAAAATTAAGGCTAGGAATAACTTCTGTTTGATACAATCTGTTTAGGGAGGAAGCTCTCTTTAACTTGCGACTCTGCCAGCTATTTCCAGGTTTTGGCTTTGTCTTTGCCAGGTAAATCTCCTCAGTCTGAGCTGAGAGTAGTACTAGATTATCTCCTATTCATCTCCTAAGTTTATGTCACCAAAAAGGAACCTCAAGAGCTGATGGGAAGACATAAGCTGCACAGGCTCTGCATGCTTCTGAGGGCACAGCCAGCCACTCTTGTACAGCACAAACCCCCGGAATATCTGGAGTCCTCTTTTCAGATGTTTAATTGCTGAAACCACACCCTGGTGCATGTCAGAAAAGACCTTCAGCAGGAACTCTGATCAAGGCTTTAGAGAGGTTATTTTACCACACACACAGTTTGCTAATCCCTCGCTGGCTTACTAAGCAAAATGATGCAATGTGGCATTTTTGAACAGCTACCACCTATTACTGGATGGAAATGTTGGTACACAATTTTGGGGATCAGTTTCCAATTCAGCATCAATTTACTATAGCGTCAAAGGGAATATCTTATACCTACAGGTTAGTAAATCTGAACAAGGTACTAGATTTTAATGTCTGTTAATTGTGTGGTTCTGTTAACTAGAAAATAACCAACATAAGCACAAATTTGGAAAATAGGAAGAATATTAGCCGAACTGATTCACATATACTATGGTTGTCTTACTAAGATGTGAATTTCCTGACCTGCTACACATAAAAAAAGCTCTATTTCAAAGTCATTACAATCAGAGAATCAGTCCATATCTTGCTTTACAAAACTGATTTTTTTGAAAACCTGTAAAAGGTGTTTTGCATTGCTTTATAATTTTGCCTGCCATTTCTTCCGAGAGCTCTAATTACTCACATTTATTGCAACACTGTGAGAACTTTTTTCAGATAAATATATAATTGCTGTTCAATACTATTTTTGTCATTTACAGATATGCAAAACAGATGATCTTTGTATGCAGCTGAATAGTATATGCATATACATATAGAGAAAGGCATGAAGGAGAAACTCCGAGTGATATATTTGCTCTTGCAGAGTTCAAATAAAATAGCCACCTGTCCTCTGGAATGTTTGATACTGCAATTGAGTCGAAGACAGAAAATGGAGCTTGCAAAGTAGCCACCTTATAAGTGATCTTAAAATCCGCATTTGTTTGTGCAACTTGATACGCAGGATTCCAGTTAACAGACAAGGCTCTGTGCCACAGGCAGATGCAAGTTTAACACTCTGTGATCTTTACCAGATGCTCTGAACTGGCTCTGGTCTTGGACCTATGACAGTTTTGGCTATCCACTTTCAGATGTCACCAGCCTCTGCTAGCAATCAAGGGATTGTCTTTCCCTGCAAATGTATGATTTTTACATACCGTGTAGATGACTGGCCTTGACAAATCAAGAACTGATCCCACACCACTGTATTCCCATTGGCCGAAAGGGAACTGGTGTGAATAAGTGTATGTGAAATGGCTATTTGGCTCTCAGGCTACTTAATTTTATAATATTTAATTTATATATTAAATGCATGTATTTTTTCATTTTGTTTAAAGGATAATATGGAAAAAAAATTCCTTGGCCTTAACACAGTGCAAAGACAGAGCTGGGTTGTTTCCTGTTTGATACTTTTCTTTATCACTTACAAATACTTCTGGCTTCTTCTGTATCTTTCTACTAAAATACTTAAAGGAACACACTTGCATCTGTTCCTTAAGGCTAAAGAGGTTTTCTTCTTCTCCCCTCCCTACTTTTCACTTTAAATAAAATAAAAATGAATACACCAATTACTTCTTGATTGTTATTTTTAAAATAAGTTACTGCTTTTCAGCAGACCCCTTTCTTCTCCTTTGAAAAAATGCTTTCAACACAGGGAATGTAGTGAGGAACAAATGGAACATATGATTACGTAATAACAAGAGCTTACTAATAAGTGTAGTGATCAAGTGATACTGAAGTCACAGAACTGGAATAAGGATTTAGACAGATAAACACTAAAGGCATGTCCCATATCTTTCATGGACACTTAGAGAGTACAAATACCAAGAAGGCAGAAGAGTCTGTTTATAGGACCCTGAAGTTTTAAAACAAATCTTGGGATTGTCTGGTATATGCTATAATAATTTCCATATCCTGAATCTCTTGAGTTTATAAAACTGCATTTTGATAGCTTGATCCAAGAGTTATTCACAGTAAGTTGAGAACTCTGAAGCTTTGCAAAAGACTATAGTTGTTTCTGCCAGTAAAAATATAAGGTTCAGACCCCACCTGGCTCAACTCATTGTTTCCTGCCCCCCTCCCCCTCTTTTCTGAAGTGCTTTGCTCATCTTTGCCCTAGGACATTACACAGCAGACTGATCTATGAAGATCACATGCTTTTTATCCATTAATAGCCTATGCCAGAAATACTTCAGCTCTTCCTGGAGCTAAGACACAAAGCTGTCAAGACAATGGCCTGGCTGCTCACGTGCTCCCAAGACAGTAGGTGTTTTATCAGCATTCCCAAAGGCAGCAGCTGCACGGTTCTGGAATGGCATTGGCCTTGTCAGTGGCCTCTCATCTCCATCACACAGGATTTCAGTACGGGCCGAGGTGGATCAACCTGCCTCTGAAAGAGCTGCCAGGAATGTTGTGCTATGGGTTTGCATAGCAGACAGTAGAACCAACAAAACCACAAAAGACTATACCATCCCCAAAACTGTTATACAAAGGTTAATGTTTACAGATGATGTATAAAGAGAGGGTTGATTCTCCATAAGGGAAGACAACTCCAGTTCCTTTACCCATAAATATTAAGACAAGGAGTCTTGCATTGTCTGTATCCCAGCAATCCCTTGGGCTTTGTGGGCAACAGGGGGATTGGTGTGCTCCTTGCTGTCTAACACAAGCAAGTGATTCAGGAGGTCACTTTTGCAAGCTGAGCTCTGCCCTGACGTGGTTCTAGAGGTCTCCCTGACACATAACCACTCCCAAGATCCACATTGGCTCCAAGCAATTGAGAAGAACCACTTACTCTAGTAGTAAAAATGTACAAAAATCAACAGCAAACTGAAACATCCTTCTATGAGTCATGGTTTGTTCAGCTGAGTTACTACTTTAAGTTTCAGGGTTTTCATTAAAATATAAGTGAATTTTACAGGTTCTTAGGCCATCCCCTTCTGATAATCACATAGCAAGCTGCCCAAGTAAAAAATTGATTCGGGGAATACAGACTTACTAGGAGTATAATTTGACAGAGAAGATCAGAAAAGCTTATGCTGACGGAATTTAAACCTGCAAAATAGTGGTTTCCTGAAGTTCAGCAGTGTAGAAAAATTGACTTTTGAAAGAGTTAATGACTGGTCTTTACTACATACAGCGAGTGACAATGGGCTATTTTCCAGCACAGGCATCTGGAAGTTGTGGGGTTATCTCTATGAGATACTAAATTGGTCAACATAGAAACTCTCTGAGCACTCCCTGCTCCTGTGCTGGTCTTCGTTCTCTTTTATTTATCTCTTTCCTTGTAGCCACATTTCTCTGCTACATATTCCACCAGGGAATTGCAGACTTTTGGGTGCACTGAGACCTCTACAAGCAAATGCCCATTCACAAGGGGAAAACATCACCCTTGCCTTTTACTCAAAGTGATGGGAAATTGTTTTCCTGACGGGTATTTTAAACCTGGCCTCTACAGGCATGGAAATTATTAAAATTCACTCTAGCTAGAGCATTATTATGGAACATAAAAGCTATTACTGCATTCTTTGATCATTCTCCCTGAGCAAAAAGGGGAAAATATTGTGTCCATGTCTCAACAACATCTGAATAGTTTTGCAATGCAGAGGAGGGAAGACCTTGTCACTTCATAAAAACATGACGGAGGATGAAAATATGAGCTCTTATTTTTCCATCCATGTCAAGCAGGAATGTTTTTCTACTTTTCCAATCTTACTATATCCTCAGTATGTAGCTGTGGAGTCTGTGAGAGGCCTTTATGATATAAGCTATACAAAGTCTCTTGTATGAATTGAATTTTTAAGCCAAAGATAAGATGGTGCCTGAGCAAGAAAATCTGATTTATACTAGGAGAGGGATGAAATTAAGGTGAGAAAGGGCCACTGGAGTACAACAGCTCATGGAGCAACCAGAAAACTAGGCTATTTTTCCATTATATTTTCAAAAGTCAAGGCAGTTAGCTGCAAGTGACTGAATATTTTCAAGCAGAGAGAGTGCTTGTACTGGTCATACAATTTTTGAAAAGTCTTGTACTTCTACTATTATTTAATATTTTTATCAAGACACTGCCTTAAGAAAAAGGGGGTTTCACTATGGTGGACATAGCACAAACAGAGAAAATATACAAACGTTTTCCTGACAGTTTTAGAAGTAAAAAAAAATCTGGTTTAGGGCCAAATTCTGTGCCTAGACAAACCCTCCACTTTGCAAGTAGAGGATACAATGGAGCTAATCATCTTGTGTTTACAGGTTGAGGTAATAATTAACAAGCACATTAAGCAACATTGTATATGGCATTGCTAAAATCATCCGTGTAAGGTCCAGCAAAAGGGCGTGCCTGATGAGGGGCACACTTTTTGTGATTTTCTCACATCATGACTTCATAATGGAAAAAGCCAAATTTAAGGAAAGGAACCAGTAGAGGAGTTAACTCAGACCAACACTGGGATGGCAAAGGTGCAAAAGCAAGGCCCCATCTCGTCTCCATCTGGAGTCAGCCTCAGTCACTAACATAGAACTAACCTCTGAAGTACATTCTGGTACTTTAGGCCTCTTTCAATAAATCTCAGGAAAACAATTCAGGAGGGGAAGTTTTTCCACTACACTGGACTTCTGATAAATGGATGTGACACAAACCTAAACTGCATAAATTAGTGTCTTTAAATGGCCCTTTCATGGTTTCTCAGTAGCAGGTAAAAATGGAGATTTATATTTCGCTTGCAATCAGTTGCACTTTAGAGCAAAACAGCAAACTGTCTGACAGCTGCTTTCTGAAAGAAGCTGAATATATACTGTGAAGTGTAGATGAATCTTACCCCCCTCACTTCCCAAAGTTAACAGGAACTCAGAGAGACTGAACAAGCCCATAAATCAGATTCAGTTTTTGAGGTAGTGTGAGCTGCTTTGATTTTCTACTGTGAACAAGAAAAAATGTGTTGTTTTGCCTCTTTTCCATATCTGCCTGTTTCAGCAGCTAGGAGGCAAGATGGAGTACCTCTAGCCCCATTTTATCAGCAAGATACTCCAAATAAAGCATTTCTGGGGCATTTTTAGGTGTCTTGGATGTACAGCTGCTTATGTAGTGTGATAATCTCTGAGAAATGTCTGAAGTCACTCACTGCTGTTCTGAAATGGGATATGGCATATACAGTACAAAAGTATGGAAAAAAGAAAGTGAGAGTCAGAGAATGAGAGGAATTTGACACATACTGCCAAGTTTCCATGAAAAGCACAATGATCATATGCTAAATCTTGCAATGACTGTTAAATGAAATGCTGTCAAGTAGCCCTCCACTGCTTGTAGAGCAGAGATGAGATTGGTTTACAACATTTTAGACACTTCCACTATATCCTATGAAGTAAGAATATTTCCATATTTTCTCTTTATTACTGTGAACTTCTGGAAACAGAACCTTTGCTTTACGTATGCTAAATGATTAAACACTTAACAGTCTGGAAAAACACTGCTTCTGGGAAATGGTCATTGTGGGAGTACCAGCAGACAGGGTGAGGTGGCTGGTAAATATAGAAATGACCAGCAATAAACATCCATTGTCCTACCTAAATACTGGCTGCTGTTCTGATGAGAAAGGATCTTCAGTCAGATAAATTTCATGCTTTTTATAAGACCTGCTGCCAAAGGTACAATTTATGTCTATACTAGACAGATCAATGCTGATTATTTAATCTAAAACAACATATGGATATCACATTCTACAGTTTAAGATTTGTTTGCCTCAAAGTATCTGTGGGCATAACCGTTTACAATTTGGCCTCACCTTGGTTATTAGAGAGCTTTTAAAATCAGGCAGACATCTTTGGTTACCCAATTATGCTGTCATGATATTAATAGAATAGTTGCACAGAGACACTTAGACAGGCAGGGAAATAGAAACAAATGATAAATCCATTCTTCTTACTATATTCATGCTTTTTAATCTGACAGTAGGCATGCCAATATCATAAAAGACTTCCATCAACACCAGATTCGTAATGAAAATATTTCACATTCAATTCCCACGATAGATGTGGCTACAGTTGGCTTTAGACATCTAAATCACATCAAATCAAATGCAGTTTCTTTACATTTCAAAAATTCAACCTCTGAATTTTAGTTTTACAGACTTTAATAATGCTAAGATCCAATGTACATAAAATCAAGTCTATTTCAGTTTTGAGTTCCTTTTTGAAATTGTTGTAAGCACTAAGTAAAGAAGGCTTTGCCCACTTTTTGGTTCCTGTATATAAGAATGCTTATTTCATTTTTCTCTGTGGAAGTAGTATTCCTCAATGTAAATAAAACTATATATAGCAATAATTTGTGAATATGTGGCAAATTGCAGAGTAGAGTTAGTCAACATGCATGCTTTCAGAAAGTATCTTCCAAGAAAAAATTTTGATGACACAATGGCTACTACACCATGGCATTTATAACAGCTTCTTTTTTTGTGTGCATGTGCGTGTATAAATTTTTCATCTTGGAACTCAACGTACAATTAATGATATATTTGTCTTTTATGCATATCAAAAACTCTTTAGTGTGTGTGCTTACGCACATATCTATCAATCGATCTACGAGTACGCTTGTCTAAAGCTGGGCAGTTGTATGAAGGTGAAGGACGATCTGGATAAAACCTCGCTCTGAGCATTACACAATATGTACTCTATTATCACTGTATCACAGACACTATCTTATCTTCCAGTCTGCGTTTGCTGACTATATCTGTTGCCATTTTTAACTTTTCTTATAGCTACTATTTCTCTGTGTAGAGTTTACCTATAATGTGTTAAATTCCTTCATCTTCCTAATCAATTTAGGATGATTTACTAGTACCCTCTATGAAGCCTCATTGCTCCCCTTTGCCTTTGACCTTCCCAGTACGTACTATTCCTAGTATTATAAAATGGAATTTAGAAACATGACAAAAACAGGGTTGGAAAATAAATTAACTTTATGAAAACCATTCTCAGTCATTCTAAAAATGCAACATTACTTGGAAAATAAATAATTTTCTCCAAGAAAAAAGGGCCCTCTCCACAGCCCTGCCCCCAAATACAAGTGTGCCAGAGAGAGAATCGTATCAATATGGAATATATTGTCTCAGAGCTTTATGGCTATATGGACTTGATTTTAGCAGCTCAGTGCACTTATAACTCTGATAGATTTTCAGTAGTACAGCACATGTTTAACACTTTAAAAAATATAAATATAAATTGTGAGTTGTCTATTCTCAAATTGTGAAATATCATTGTATTCCGTTTGTTTGAGCAACTGCAAGTTGATGGAAGTCAACCTGCTATTGACTGAGAAGTTGGTATTAACTATGTGACAAAATCTCTTTGGGGACTGGAAGATAAAAAATGATTGAAAGCTGAGGAAAGTAAAAGAAGAAGAAACTGCATGATGGAAAAAAAATATAGTGCAAGATTTTCTCAGTTGGAAGAAGAATGTATTTGTGTTAAAATTTCAGAGGCAAAGCATTTATCACTTTTTTTATTAGCATACAGGTGGCAGAGAGTGCAAAATAAACAAAATTGTGTATAGCTATAGATTGGGAATATAATGCAATTTCTAAACAGGTACATGTAAGCCTTTAGTAGTGCTTTTCCAGATAATGTATGTGTTTTTTACTACAAGGTTTAAATTCTTCATAAACTGATATATTCTTTATACCCTATACATACTACAAAGTATAAAATGTTATACGAATCTACAGTGCTTTATCTATATTTACATAAAATTATGCCAGGTAAATATGTTTCACGTGTAATGTTAGGACAATATTGACACATAACTATTTGTATGCTTGTATTAAATGAAAATTTTGACAGTTCTATTTCCCTGGAAGTGTGGTACATATTTTTACATTTGTGCTCTTAGCACAACTGAAACTGCTTTTCCAACCAGTGAAAAGCACTTCCTTTTCTCACAGACTATTTTTTCATATTCCCTAGAACCAGGGTGGCAAGCTTGTAGTCCACGGGCCACGTGTGGCTTGCAAGCAATTCAGTTGTAACATTTGTGCTGAGACAAGAACGTGTGATCAGCAAGGAGCAGCAGGAGAACAGGCAATTTGTCACCTGGCAGGAGGAAATGAGCCAGCAGACACTGCTGTCACTGGGCTGGGGCTTGGCCCAGCTCCCAACTGGTGTGGTGAATGTGAAATGGCCTCTGGGGCACCCATCACCTTTTGCCACACTTCTAGACTGCATATTGAGTCAAAAAGAGCTCAGCCATATGAGGATTTCACATGTGGCTTGTGAGGTCAGACAAGCTAATCACCTTTGATTTGCAAGGTTAATGCAGTAACTGTAGAGCTATATAGGGCTGGAAGGAAAGGTCGCTTCCCTGTCAGTAGTTGCACAACTGAAGTCTGACTTAGATTACAGATAATAACCAGGAGCATGTACCCCAGCATGTCCAGCCCAGTGAGACAGCAAACATTTCAAACCACACACTGACTTGATATTTGAATCATGCGCTGGGTCAATGAACAGCACACACACCTTCCAGGAACAAGCCATTCTTGAAATAAAAAACTTTTGGGTTCCCTCTGAAATTTTTCAAATCAAAAGTACTCTGTTCCCAAAATGGAGGATCTGATTCTCTTGCCAAATACTCTGCAATAAATTTGGAAGGATAATAAAGATACCAGGTATTTGCCCCAGCACATGGCTCACTTAAGTGGCTTAACATTAGCAAGAGAGCTTCGTAGCTAAAATTCAGGTCAGAGTAGGGGCAGAGAAATGGTGTGTTTAAAGAACATGTTTAGCCAATGCTTGTCCACAAAACAACCTTCCTAGTGAGAAATAAAACCAAAAGGTAGAACTGTGATTAATCTGCATTAGTTTATGTCAGAGATTGGAAGAATTTCCTCCTTGTTTTGGAATCAGGAAAGAGGGGTTGTAAAGGTGGAATGCAGCCCTGCTTATGCACCGAGCTTTGGTACAGCATGTACAAATTAATGGCAATAGTCTCCTCCCAGTCAGATTTTTGTTGTCAATCCCATCTCATTTCGTTCAAGAAATGGGCACCAGACTAGGATCCAGTTCAGTCCTTGGATTTGTACCAACTCTAGCAGATGCTGCAAATTTGCACAGAAATAATCTAAAACTTGGATTGTGTTCAGATTCTTTGGTATCCTTACAAATCTATCCAGATTCACCAACTCACAGTGGCAGGACTCATTTTCATCTCCTATCTTAGCAGTATCTGCATCATAAGCCTCACAACAGCATGATGTCCTAGTGATCAATTCAGGAACATCTTTCCCCCACCTTAAGTGTCTCTACTTGAGAGACCATTCCCTCCATGCAGCTCCAGGACCAGGTGGTCTGTTTCACTTTGTTCCCTGACCTTTGGGGTTTTGTCAGACTATTCATTTATTTTGGAATGAGACTATGATAAATTATTATTCACTATTGTAATTGAACATGTTTCAGTAGTGCTACGGATCAGCATTGTAGCAAAGTAAATATAGATGATAGAAAAATCCACTTAAAAAACCCTAAAAGTAGAGTATCTCGCTCACAATCACCAACAATTTTTGTAAGAATAAAAAAGTAAATTAGTTATTGTTAAGCTGCAGTCAGCCTCTTCTGATGTGGCATTTTAGAGTAAGAAAAATGTTATTACTTTATGACCACTGGCAATTCCCAGACGCATGAATGCAGCCTGTGTGTGTATGGAGCATCACATGATTTTGAAGCCAAATATCGGACAGATGAGACATATGGTTACAATATTATTCTTCTTTTATTAATAGGTTGAGACTGTCCAACTTTCAAAGGCCTGAATTAAGAATACTCTCTATCATTCTCCAATTCTCATCAGTTCCTTTTAAAAGAGGAGAGGAAAGCCACTATGCTTTGATGTGGTAGCTTGCAAAATAGCAGTCTGTCCCACCGTTTCACCAGATACTGTCCACTATCAAAATGCTATGGTAACTCACCCAACTTAATTCTATCTGCAATTCCTTCAGGTTATAAATACAGATGTTTCAGTTTGGTGCTACAAATAAACTGTAAACAGCTCAAATGAGGAATTAAGCTCAGGTTTTTACTCTCTATTATCAGAGGAGAAATTAATTAGCTTCTGTCATAAAAATCTATCTAACAGATACCGTGGGTTTGAAACACAAGAAAAGGAATGGCAAAAGGAAACTAAAAAGCAGATATTTGCTTTAAACATTAAGCATTAGGTAAGGCTGTGTATAAGGGGACCCAATAATTTCTCCTTTTGTATAATACAGCCAAATTCATAAAGCAGCAAATCTAAACGTAAATTTATTCCCAGACATGGCATTAATATCCACCCCTAAGAAACAGGTAGATCCCTATACAAAGAACAATCGTGGTGCTTCTGATTGATAGAGTCTCTGCTACACAAATTAAAAATAAAATAAAAAAGTAAGTAATTTATTGTGGAAAATAGGATCACAGGAAAACGAGAAAAATGAAAGAAATAGAGATTAAACTGGCAATGAAATCTTCTAGTGAAATTCCTGGAAAGTGGCTCCAGCTGAGTACAGAATAGAAACGGTGCAAAGTCCCAAGAAGCCAAACAGTAAGTAATATGGCAGAATAATTCAATAAGCTTCAGAGAGTCTTTTGCCAAGAATAATCAGGATGTTTGATCTCAGCTTGACTGGAATATGCAGCTAGGAAAAAAATTAGCATTTGCTGCAGGAATTGTAGTGCTGTGTCTCACCAAACAGGCTAACAACTTCCAGTCAGAAAAATCCCTTTAACTGAGTTTTAAAACGGTGTTGTAGTAATTAGGGGGATACCTAATTTTTAAACATGGGTAAATAAATTCTCTATTTCAAGATCAGATGTCTATACTTTAGAACTAATTTACATGGTATAATTCATAGCAAATAGTATGAGACTACCAGAGTTGTGTATTTTTCTTTCACATTTACCCACAAAAGATCAATAAATTTTCCTACCAATATTTTCCATCTAAAATGTCTTAAATATTGAAGAGAGAGATAATCCCAGAAGAAGAGGATTAAATTCTGAATGCGGGTTGTAGAACTTTCTGTCAAGATGTTCTTGACAATTATAAAACTCACACTATAGGTAGAAAGAAGGGGAGACACTGCAATAATTCATCATGATAAATGATAATGATAGATTGACTAAAGAAAAGAATATTTTTAATTGTTTTTTGAACTTTGTTTTGTGAAAAGGATGTTTACTATTTTCCTTTTTCATCTTACCTCAGGAAAAAACAACAACATAATAGCAATATTATCAAATGAATGAAAATTCAGCTTTCATCCAGTCCTAGTAGCAAGCTTAGTTACCACTTTTCTTTTTCCTAAATCCCCAGCTGATGGCTTGCCACAAGTTTACTTTGAACTTGCACTACATTTCACCCCCTACTTCCTCTTTCACTTCAATTCCGTTTTTGCCTCCATCATAGATCTAACTATAGGGAAGTGTTTCTGTATCCCTCATTCCATTTTTAAGGATAATTAAAAAAAAAATTGGCACTTTGAGTAACTGGTATTTCACATTATGTATTAATAAATAAGTTACAATAAAATGAGTGTGAACTTTCAGAGAATTTTTATTTTGCTTAACAACGTTTGCACACAAGTTTGTTCTGCAGCAAATGTCAAGTAATTTTTTAAACTTTACCAGCTAAGTTTCTAACAGGACTCCCCTTTATTTTGCCTGCTCAGAAGAGCATATTTTACCACCTGTAATGTCATCTAGGTAGGAGACTGACAGATATGGAAATAACCTTTGAGAGAATATTTCTCTTCCCTCAGAAGCTTAAGACCTGGATTAAACCATGACAGTGGGACTGAGATGCTCACTCATGATTTATATATGCTTTACTCACTTGATATATATGAATGTTAATACCTGTAGGAAATAGTCTGATAACTATGACTGCATTTTTATTTTAAGGGCTTACACATCTGTAAAGGGATATGGATGTTGTTTTATGGAGTTCCATGTCCTGAAATTTTCTATTCAGTTTCAGCAGAGATTGTAAAAAGAATTAGGACTTTGGCACTCTGACAAAACTAGGCTGAGGCCATTAACTGGTTTTGCATTTCCAAGAGAAAAAATTGTTAGTGAATATATAATGTTCTCTCTTTTTATGATTACATTTTTGCAGAGCTATTGGAAAGAGAACTTTCTTACATTTTTTTCTTTTTACATTTTCTATGTTACCTATTTTTTGCGTTTTAGCCAAAAGAAACTGGACACAATCATGTGCCATGTGCTCTAGGATAACCTTGCTTGAGCAGGGAGGTTGGACCAGATGACCCACTGTGGTCCCATTTTGTGATTCTGTGAAGTGTGAGTTCCCATGTTAATCTCTAGATTCAGAATGTTCTCCATTTTCTTAGTAATTTTCCCATTTCTGTTATATCAAGAAGAGCACAAAAAGCACGAGGCTACAAGCACAGCACTTTCAAAGAGGCCTATGTTCAAAGATGTAATCTCTGCGTTTAGGATGAATGAATTTCATATCAGGAATTATTTCTTCACCAAAAGTGGTGTTAAGCACTGGAACAGGCTGCCCAGGGAAGTCATCGTCACCAACCCTGCAGGTATTTAAAAGACGTGCAGATGCACCACTTGAGATAGTGGCTTAGTGGTGGGTTTGGCAGTGCTGGGTTTACAGTTGGACTTCATGGTCTAGAATTTTTCCAAGCAAAGGAATTCTGTGATTCTGTGAGTAATGAATGCTGTTTTCTTCAAGCAGTGAATAGGGTGCTATTGTGCTTGAACGCAACCCCTCAAAGTTGAAATCTCCAAGAACCCTTATTGAAGATCAACTTTATGTTTCCCAAGTGCTGCCATACAGGAAACTGCTTAGTGTGGTTTGGGGATTTTGGATTGTTCATGTCCTTTGTTTTGTAAGCAGTCACTGAAATATAATCCTTCCATTTTGGGTACAAAATCTCTACAAAAATCAAAAACTTCCAAAAGTTGCAGGTCTGATCATGTAACTGTTTCTTTTCAAGGGGATGAGTTCTATTTGTATTTACATAGCAGAATCTTTGTGCTTCTGGGTTTTCTCTAGAGCTTTTGGTAAAACATTTAGGATGTGGTAACTTGAACTTGATTTTCCCTCTTCCTAAAGTGGTCTGAATCTCTATTGTCAAGACACTGCTGTAATGAGCATGCACTATTTCATTTAGAGAGATGTTTTATTCTCCTTCCAGTACAGACAGAAGCACCTGAGATGAGCTCGGTTGGCTAGAGCATGGTACTAATAACACCATGGTTCTGGATTTGAACCCCTTACAGGGCATCCACTTTAGAGTTGGACTTGATGATCCTTGTGGGTCCCTTCCAATCCAGAATATTCTGCGAGTCTGCATGAAAGGCTGAAAATTATTCCAGTCTGGTAATAACCACACATGGCAAAAATTCATTTGGTGGAGTGGTAGGTTTCACTGGGTATATTTCATCAGGATGCAGCATCAACTGCAGAGCATTCGTAAGACTTGCTGCTATTATCACTTACTACTTATTACATAGTAACAGCCCAAGAAGTGGATTCAGACTGGAATAATTTCCATCTTTGCATTCAGAAATTCTGGTAATCTAGTCCTCAAGACAACACCCTCCCTTCCCCTCCCAAATCAAAGCAAAGCACACCTGGGAACCCTGAAACTTAGACATTTAACACAGTAGTATGTTCCTTATGTCTTATTTGCTACTGTTTGAAGAAAATTCTGTTTGTACTCCTGATAGAAGGGTCAGGAAGAAAAATAGATATGAAAAATCTACTTCATTTCTAAATAAAGTAGGAGAGAAGTGACGGCAACACCCTCTCCCTACTGTTAGCTTCCCACATTGCAGAATGAGAATCAGATTTAAAAGAGGCTGCAAGTTTCTCTGGAGTCATAGGAAAGAGCTGAGGGAGTCTGAAAAATAAGGGATTACAGATGAATGTAGTGATCAATGGAAGAGTCAAGGATTTCTGAAAAAGTTCTGAGAAACTTGGTTTCTTCCTGTTTTAAGATCTTTCGCCTCTGTCCTTTGAGATGCATCTGTTCTTTTTTCCCCAGCTTTTTTTTTTCCTTCAATACTTCCATTCCATTCTTCACATTTCTACCTTATAAACCTCAAGAGAATCCGTAGCCCCCAACGTGACCTAGTGAGTTACCTGACCTGATGTATGCCCTGATCTTAAAGTGCGATGTGACGAATGAGGTGCATGCCTCCGACCTGTCGCCTGCTCTGGTAGCCTACTTCATTCACAACCTGACACTTGGTGTCTCCCTGGGGTTCCCAAGAACTAACAACATCTGAAGACAGTAGCCTGTGCAGAGGAGACTGTTAGCCTCTCTGATATGTGGGGAGAGAATTCAGCAAAACAAAGAGTTAAAGAGGGCTACTGGAAGTCACAGTGAGGCAGGAAAGTATTTATCGGGGATTTAATGAATCCAGAGATTGTTTGCATTTTGCTCAGTACAATGAAGACTGGAGTAGTTTTGAAGAGAATTATTTCACCCATATTAAACAAAAAGAACTATTTTTAAAAAAAAGTATGAGGGTAAGGAGCATAATCTGAATGGGGTGGAAAGAATATAATGGCACATGGAAAAAGGTAAACTTGCAAAGGTTTGGATAAATGTGTATGTTTAAGATAAGCATCCTGTTTGGGGAGCCCTTTCAGAATTAGATCTTTCAGCCTTTTGAGTTTTGGCTGTCGCAAGTGTTTACCTCACCATGAAGCGTGCAGAAAAAGAGAGGAGGAGAGGGAGAAAGAGACTGATTTATTAATCTGAATTCTTTGAAGAACAAATTAATTGCACTGTGGCACTTCTCTATAAACTAATATTGACTTAAAGGACAGCAGGAAGAGATGAAGACAATGAGTCCCTGTAGCACTTTCATGTCACAGAAGCCCATTAAGCACACATACACTGAAGCAATAAGTTAGTTTGGAAAAAACAAATCTACATCCTATAGGTGAGTGAGCATTTGAAATGGTTCTATCCTTTACAAATACCCACAGGAAAAAGTCTTTGGAGATTATCCCCCCCCTTTTTTTTCTTCCTTTTTTTAATTTTTCCTCTCCTTGTTTTTTCAGATACTTGTTTTGCACTCCTTTTAACTTCAGAAGGTTTTAGAAAAATCCCATTCATAAAACTGTATACATTCCCTTTACACAGAGTTCTGTGTGCCAAGCTATTTGTATTAGAGTATAACTGAGTGCAGCCTCCCGAGGACTCTCATAACAAGATGGGTGTTTTCCTTAGGACCGTCTCCAGGAGGAAAACTTAATATACAATGTTCATTTGTCACCAGAGGAAAATGACTTAAAAACTGATCAAAGTCTCTGCTCTCTGAAGGCAATAATACTAAAATATTTTAGGAGGAAATACAAATAATATAAATCTGTACATCTTCAAACCACTCTCTGGTTTATTAACTAAAGCAATGACTTCTCACTACCATAATTTAGAAATCACTTCCACACCCCAGGGACTCTTGCCATTTTCACTGCATGGTCTTTTGCATTAAGAAACTAAAAATCACATTAACCTGTAATAAGCTCTTACATCTCCAAACATGCTCATTAGGAGGCTTTTTATTAATTAAAAAAAAAAAACAAATCAAGAAACAACAAACAAACAAAAACCCCAACCAAATCCCAAACAACAAACAACTTTGGAAAGTGAAACCTGGTGTGATTATGTGATCTCACCTTTCATAGGCTGGGTTTGAGTGCATCTGCCAAAATTTATATGATTAGAATTCTCAGCAACACTTAATGAAGCCATTAAACATAAACATGTCTGCCAATGCATTTATTTGACAGCTTTCAGTGAGTTTGCTAGAAGTGGTCTGCCTTTCCCCCACAGTTAAAAAGAAAAGAAATTGCAGTAATAGGATATTGCAGGAAGATTTTTTAAAAGCAGGCTAGAGAAATAAATACAGTGGGGAGTTCAGTTGTCATGAAACTAAATATCTCCTATTTCCAACCATCTAACCAAAAGGACATAAATGTAGAAGATACTTACAAAAATTATATGGTTACATAACTCAAACTTACATGTGTCAGGCACCATAAAGTAGACAAAGTAAATAAAAGCTGTTTGTGGGTTGTACCCTGTGTGAATGCAGAAGGGTGAGAGCTGGCTCCAGAAGCTCTCCTTCCTGTCCACTACCAAATCCTTTACCACTTATATATCTTACCATGTGAAAACTACAGGTCCTTTGCTTTGGAGAATGAGAGGACAAAGACTGTTCTCACTAAAACCCTTTAGGGAAGCTGCAATGAAGATACAGGAAATGCGACAATGGCTCGACACAATTTGTGCACCCCAGCTCAGAGTCATATCTTGGAAATCAGTGTTGCCTGTGCCCTTGTAGCTCTGCAAACAAATGCTACAACATAGAGCATGAGATAAATGCCTCTTACAAACCACTCTCAGAAAAGAATAAATAGGCAAATGAGATGAACCTCAGTGCAGAAAAGATGTTAATAACAGGAAAAAGAAAGGTGAAGAAAGAGAAGGGGGATGGGGGGAGTAGGAGGAAACAGCAATATCTGCCTGATGATCAAGACATATCTACTAGCAAAGTCAAACATTCCTGAAATTCAAAGATAGGTGATTACTATGCTGTGCATCAGGTTTTGGTGGCTGTCTCACTAGCTATTTGTTAATTCAGATTCTTCTGCTTCATCATTTGTGCCTATTTATCTCACTACTATTTCCGTCGTCATTAATATACCTGATGGATTTTTGCCAGCCTGAAGTTATTCTCTCAAGGTGGTCAGTAGGTGGTTGAGTTAATTTTCAGTAGTCCTGAACATCCATATGTTTTCATAGAAGTTAATTTTATATCCTCTTAAAGTCCACTCCAAAATTTATATTAGCCAAGTAATTACTTTGATTGCTGTCATTAAAAGGCAGGAATAGTAATTTTATAATGTCTGTACTGTACTGTGCCTCTGCAACTGAGTCCATCCTATCTGATAGGACACCTCTATACATAAATGCTTAATAAACCAATAATAACTACTGTAAATTGTTGAATAAATTTCAATGCACTTTAATGTAAAAATAGAAATGTATGTGTCAGAGAGATATTGACTGCTAATTTCAAGTTATTCCACAATACAGAAACTAAGTGCAGTATGTACAAACTATGTGATATACAGGAAACAGAAAATTAGATTAGGTTTTGTACAATCCCTAGAATCCTTCGAATTATGTAAATAAACTCTCTTCTATAATCCCCTTATGGATCTGATGGAGAAATAAATTTGCAATACATATCTTGTACAGAACACCCCACTTGGGGCATTCTTAGAATCAGAGTGATACTGGTGTGATCCTCCTGTCCATCAGCCACTTGGACAGTACAGGACAGCACACCTTAAGCTACTGTGAGTGGGGCAATGCATATTTTCTGCTGGAATTGTTCCCTGTCAAAATAGAGTTAAAACATGGGTACGGACTGTGCTGCAATGACTGGGCCAGAGTGGGACCCAAACACTGAAAATACCACACTGACACAGGCATCATTTTGCAAGCAAGCCACGTACCTACATCCAGGAGAGGCTTTCAGTGACAATGGCAATGTGACCTCTGGGACTAGGCCCCTCCCTGCCTGGAGGGTTATAAAATGTATTTTTCTTCACAGCGTTTTGAGGTGAGTAGAGCAGGCTACTCACCGCTCAGAAGCTGGCTGTTTTACAGCTTTCTGAGAGACCCTGGCCCTGTGCATTGTACAAGGAAAGCCTTTGCCTTGCACTCAGGTAAAGCTAGCTTGTGCCTTCGCTTATGTCTGTTTCTGCACTTAGCCCCGAATAAGGGACTTACTCTGTAATCACGAGCTTTGCTCTCTGAGAAGCAAACAGCAATTCAACCTGCAGCGAAGCAAAACAGAAGTTTGATTTGCATCCCTTATTTTACACCCTCCCTTTCCCCCTGATTTCAGTCAAGAGACTAATGAAGTGGTCTGGCATAAGAAAAAGACAAATGTTTTATAGTGAATCAACCATGTAGCTCATTAAAACAATTGGGTTAGAAGACATTGAACTAATGTATAATCCATGAATTTTTAAACTACCTTGATCCTTTCTCCTCCATGTAATTGCAAAACAGCACTGTAATGCTGGCACTAAGCGCAGGGGAGATTGTATCTTAACATTTCAATATGTTGATTAATGTTGCTATAAAGATACACTAACAAACTGCAGAATCATTTTACCTCCAGTTTTTTGCTAACTTAGCACATCAACAAACCAATACTTGTAGACAAAGACATGCTATTTTGTGATGAAATGTTCTTAGACATTGTCTGCTAAATCCCTATAATTAGCATGGCCCCTGGTGAATGTCACTGAGTATTTGATGAAACAGGGCATGAACTCTGCAGCAACACCCAGGGGGGTCGGTAATGCTATCCAGAATGACTCTTGGAATTTTTAACTACTAGATAGGTTCTCCTTATCTAGGAAACTCAGGGGAGAAAGGCATTTGTCCGGTCTAATGACCCCTGTTAGCAGATTTATGCCACCTCCCTCTATACAAACTGCCTTCTCTTTCCTCCTTTTTGATATTTAATTTGAGAGTAACTATAGCGGGAGATAAAGTTATAAAGGATGTAATAAGGGACATTAGAAGGGATATAGCATGAAAATGTTAAAGAAAGAAAGTAGCCAAGTTTTTATTCCATTCTCTTATGCCACTGTTCTTACTTTTTAAGAAGCACAACAAGTTTTTTGAGAAACAAAAATAAAAGACTGCATGAATGCAGCAGGTAATTTGAAGTGTCCTACTAGAAATAAAATTTATTATTAAAAGACATCTTGTCCTAGGGAAAATACTACTTTCTTTCACTACTGTCAAGGACAGTTTTTCTTAGCTGTAGAGATGTACCCACAGAATTGAAAGGTGCTGGTAAACAATTTTCAAAATAGTCAATACTTTACAAAATAGACAAAGTTCCTTTTCCTTATAGTTTTTAGTCATCTGCCCTTTACTAAAATTTACCTGAGACTGAGAGACTGAGTCAAAAATCTGCTGCAAAACAGTAGCTGTATTCCAAAACACAGTTCTTATGTCTCAGGTGAGTGCTCTACCAGACATAGTTTTAGCTGTTGAGACAGTCTGATTTTAAGAGAAACTCCGATGCAGACCCAAGAAACTCTCTTGATAAAATTTCCATTTTGCCTGGCACATTTATCTTAACTTTCTTTTTTCCACCATCCTGCATTTTGTAGCCTTAAGGATTTAATGGTAGCATCAATCTTGCTTTAGAAAACATCATGCATCTTTCTGTATATCAAATGCTGATAATTTGTAGATGAAGAATTATCTCAGAATGCTCTGGAGTTACCTAAAAACAAGTTTCAGAGCATTGTAATATTAATGGAACTTTTTCCTGAAAAAAAAATCCATGATGGATTTAGCTTTGCAAAACCGTACAATTTTTGAAAATCCATTTGTCTCATACTACAAGGGATTGTAGGTGGATTGAACAAGAAATCCAATTTTTCCTTTTCCTAATTTTATGTCCTAAACCATGCATGATATCAAAATGATGGAATGAGCTGTAGCTCAGGTTAGGGGGCAGGGGAGAGGCTGTCTATTGTATTAAGGACTAACTCCTTGATTAAATGTAGACTCAAAACAAATAACCTCTCTGCGTGTGTTAACTAGCCTAATTAATCTTCATGTTAGATTAACTTGATAAAATGTTGACCTAATTTGGGATTAAAAGATTACAAGTAACATTTTCAGCTGAAAGCTGTAACATGCCTCATGTCAACACAGTAATGACAGAATTAACCCTGCAAGCTCTCTCAAACCTGTGCACTGGATATCACTGCTTAAGTAGAATTTGGGTGACCTGTAGATGTAGGAAGACTGCTATATGTATAAAAAAGGTAATACTGAAACACTGATCTCTCTCTCAGTATCTCACAACCTGCATATACTGAGAAATATCACAAGGCCAAGGGAGGAGGTAGAGATGCATCATCCGTGCGCCCTTACAACCTGCGAACTTCTATAAACTAAATATATACTGTGTGTTTATGTTTAGAGGCAGAGATTGGAAGAAAGCACATTATGGATTCAGTATCAGGAAGCAGATAATAAAGATGAAAATCCTTGGGAAATATGTGAGATTTAACACTTAAAATTCAAAGGAAAAATCCAAACCAGAAAAGAACTTCCAGTTGTAGCCCAGAGGAGCCTTGCAGCATCAATTTGTGTGTGAACAATGGAGAGCTCTTTCCTGTAATAAGTCAATGTGATATTTCAAGATTGTATTCTAAAGGGCTTTTTTCTGAGCTGAGTTGGAAAAAAATTGTGACCTTGTGAAAAGTATTTCAGTGATCACTTTTCTCTTTTCATAGAATACAGTAAAAGGACAGAGAGGAAGGAGAGAGACAGAAACTCTGTCACTTCTGTAATAAGTTCTTTTAGCTCATGTTATTTTTGTCCCTTTACAATTTCATATCTGCTCTTTTCATAGATAAAACTGTGCTATCTCTCACTTACCACCTTGGAAAGCACTGCACTCTCAAAGATGAGCTCTTTTCAGCTTGCACCATCCTTAGGGCTCTGGTTTTTCCCAGAACTGGGACTCAGAACCTGTGCTGGCATCAAATACACACAAAATGCTCTTCCACTTCCTCTATGGCTCTCAGCAGTAGTTCTGAGACTACACAACCCTGAGGTGGCTGTTGAGAGAGTGTCTCTGGCTTTTACTTGGGAAGTTGGATTAAAAATAAATTTATAAGAAATGGAGAACAAGGCTGTACTGTTGCGTGCTGAAAACTCACCTCTCAGTAGGCCATGGAACCTCATAGGGAGAGCACAAGAGGGGACACTTTCCACTGCTTCATGTGTGAGTGCACAGCTCTGGTCTGCTCACGTAGGCTCCTCTCTTTACCAAGCCCTGGGAATGCATCAGCTCTTGCTGCAGTATTGCTAGTGCAACTAGCTGGTAAAAGTCAACATCCCTAATAATAATAACAACTCAGACAGAAACTGCATCCAGAGGGCAGTCCTTGAAATACCAGCACAGAGCTTGCATTGCTAGGCAAACCAGAATATTTGATCACCCTATTTATGATATGCAAGTAGACATTAAAAGAGTGTTTGCACGCAACCTGCACCACAGCAGAATAGGACTAGAGCTGAAGTTCTTACGCCTAAGAATTGCCTAAAGGCACATCCCAGTAGTCAGCAGGAGGCTGAGTTACAGACAATGTGAACTGAGTGCTGGGACACATCTTCCTTTTGAGGTGAGGTTTGGAACCAACAATGAATTTAAACCTTGCAAAATCAAGGATGAACACTGCAGCCTAAAATGCGATGTACAACTAACCAACTAAAGGAAAACAGGTGTTTTGCTTAGTCCTTGTATCACTACTTGTTAAAGCAGAGCTAACAATATTGTGGTCGTATTTTTCAGTAGCTTGGAAGGGGGTTTTTGTGTGTACATCTAGAAAATAAGTCCTGCAGAGTTTTATTCCCCTAGAACAGAAAGATATATGCAATAGTTTTATGAATTTATTTCCATTAAAACTGTACGATCCTTGATAATTTATATCAGTTATTTCTATGTGTTATTGTCCAGCTTTTCCTGTATGAAAAGGGAACAGGATATTAAAGCTTTCCTAAAGCTGCTGTTACTAATGTCACAAAGAGGAGCATTCTGAAGTTTTTTACTGTACTCTGTCACTTCCCATAAATTCACGACGAAGGAAGAAATGACTAATCCAAGTTCAGTCAGACAATTTGGGCCAAAGTGCACAGGTTTAAAAGCTGAGTAACAGAATTAACAGTATTTCTCTTGTCTGGATTCCCATGGAATGACAATTTGCAGCCACAGCAAAATCTAATGTGATTTCCATCAGTTCTGAGAAGTTTTACACAAGCCTGGAATAGACCTGTCTTCAGGAAGGACAAACTGTAGCAACATGCAGCTCCTGGTGGCCATCACTTAGGAAGTATTCTTTACTGATTAATTTAAAATATACTGCAAAATGTTGTGCTAGTGGAAGTTATGCCTTTTCTCAGTAAACTGCTACTGAAGTCTTAAATATCATTCACCATTAGGTGTTGCTTTACATTACTATGAGAAGCTCCTAAAGAAATTCTTCCAGAAGTTATACATATATATATATATTT
>VWPU01013097.1:0-61910 GCA_013398955.1 Callaeas wilsoni | reverse complement strand
AGCCGCGCCGGGCTCTCCGCGGGCGCCGCGGCCGCGCCGGGGCCGGCGCACCTCAGATGAACCCGCCGGCGGCCGCCCCTGTTGCCAGGGCGTGGCCGGGGAGGCGGTCGCTGATTGGCTGAGGTCGAGCGCCGGCAGCCAATGGGAGGGCGGGAAGGAGGGAGGGGCGGGGCGTGGGCCCGAGGCGGGCCCCGGGTCCCGCTCTATCCCGGGATCCCGACACATCCCGGGAATGCGGAGACATCCCGGGAATGCTGACATATCCCCGGCATCGTGAGATATCCCGGGAATCCTGAGATTCTCCGAGTCCTGAGGCATCCTCGGGTCCAGCCCCATCCCGGGAATGCTGAGATATCCCGGGAATTCTGACACATCCTCGGGTCCTGAGACATCCCCGGGTCCAGCCTTATCCCAGGATCATGAGACATCCCGGGATCTTGACACATCCTCCGGTCCTGAGACATTCCCAAGTCCGGCCCCATCCCGGGGTCCTGCCCCAGCGCAGGATCCGGCCCCATCCCGGGATCCGGCCCCATCCTGAGGTCCTGCCCCATCCCGGGATCCGGCCCCATCCTGAGGTCCTGCCCCATCGCGGGATCCGGCCTCATCCCGGGTTCCGGCCCCATCCTGGGATCCTGACATATCCCGGGGTCCTGCCCCATCGCGGGATCCGGCCTCATCCCGGGTTCCGGCCCCATCGCGGGGGTCTGCCCCATCCCGAGATCCTGCCCCTTCCCGGGATCCTGTCCCCTCCCTTGGTCCTGCCCCATCCCGAGGTCCTGCCCCATCCTGGGATCCTGACATATCCCGGGGTCCTGCCCTATCCCGAGATCCTGCCCCATCCCGGGATCCTGCCCCATCCCCTGGCCCTGCCTCATTCCGAGATCCTGCCCCCTCTCCTGGTCCTGCCCCCTCCCCGGCCCTGCCCCATCCCATTCTGTGGTTCCGTGACTCTGTGACCACTGGCATTAAGTCAGTTAAGTTTTCCCCACGCAAAAGGGAGAAAGTTCCACTGCGCTGCAGTCACTCCGTGATGGACAATGATGTTTAAGGTCCTTTCCAGCCCAAACCATTCCATGTAGGAGGGAGGAGCCGGGAGAGCAGCTGGTGGGAAAGCTCAGTTCCCAACCCTGGAGAAAATCCATCAGGATCCCGCTCTGTGCAGAGGTCTTTGAGCAGAAAGCATCACTTTATGGAGTGTAACTGAGCCGGACCCCGTTGTTTCAGACCCTGGCTCTAAACCCGTCCGTGTTTGGGTTGTCAGCAGCGCCTGCCTGACAGAGGAACAGCCAAGCAAGCAGATTCGCCTGCCTCTCCTCCTGAACTCTGCTGTCACGACGCTGCCGCAGCAGAGATGGTTTCCTTACATAACCACACGGCTTTTCCACGGCCATCCCCCTTCCCACGGGAGCAAAGCACCTCCTGGGTCATCAAGTCCCGTCCTCTGCTTGCCAGCAGCCACAGCCCATCTCGGAGAGGGATGGAGCTCCCTCTCCAACCTCTCCCTGGGCCTGGTGCCTCTTCTTTTCATCTCCTCCTACTCAGTGCTTTTCCTGAAAAGTCATCCCAGCCTGTCCCTTGTCAGCCGGGAGCCTCAGTCCCCCACGGGGACACACGGATCGCCTCCATGGCTCTGCAGTGGCAGGTGACCCCTCTGCGGCCACCACTGGGGTGCTTTTGCAGAGCTGGCTGTGCCCCAGGGCGGCCCAGGGGGTCAGTGGTCCAGTTAACAAAATTATGGGATTTTTGAGGGTCTGAAAGTTGACGGTGGCTTCCATGAATCCCTGTGAGGTGCAGGGCCAGAGCGGTGACTCCCGGCTCTCCCCACGCCAGGAGTCAGGAGCATCTCCTCGGAGCTCCGCGCTCGGGTGTCGCCCTCTGAAAGGGCAGCAGGTACCATGTGGGCCAGCACTGGCCCCTGTTAGAAGCCTCAGGTGGCTGGGAAGGCGTCAGGGCTGTAGGATGGAAGGAATAAGTGCCCCAGCCTGCCCAGCACTTCTCCTGCCTCCACTGGGGGATGGCTCTTGCTCTGCAGCCCAGACAGAAACCCCACCGATCCTCGGGGACTCCCCCATTTCGCTCCTACCAGCTCAGAAGCACCAGGTCTGACCTCACCAATTCCACTTTTCAGAGCATTTGCATTCATGGCCCATGTCCAAAACGCTGGGGTTTTTTTTTAAATTTTCTCTGTGTAACCAGAGCTCATCCCTAAAGCAGCCAGTTAACCCTTTCAGTTCCCTGTCCTCCCAAAGCAGAGCTACTTTAGATGCGTTTATATGGATTTCTCCAGAGGGTGAGGTGTGCTGAGCGCGGTGTTGTTGTTGGGGTGCACATGGAAGTGTAGGGGCAGCCCAAAGTTTGCTCTGGCTGAGTCATGGAGCAAAACCCTCATCACATCCCCGTCCATCACCCACGGCCACCTCTGAGCAGAGCCCGCGGAGCTGCGTGGCCGGGGCAAACGTCGATTTCCAAGTTCATCATGTTAAAATAAATGAACTTCCACGTAAGAGGCTGTGGGGGTGAGGAGATGGAACACAGACACACAAACCGGGGCCCTTCTGCGGAATGAGGGCAAAAGTCTGGCCTTGTTTATTCTCATGTAAGTTCAGAGTAAACCCAGGCGATTTTGTCATCCTGCGCTCTGACGCATTACCGTAAATCCTACTTTCGTAACTCTGCCATTATTTATGAGTATTACTGCAGTGCTGTGTGAGATCAGGGCAGAGTTATGCCTGCTCACGTGGGTGTTTTAAGGACCACAGCTTGGACGTTTGAGCAGAGGAGACAAAGGCAGTCGATCATCTTTATTTTACAAATAGGGGCGTAGGATTACATGATCTGCTGGAGAGCTTGCAGGAAGCCGGTGTCTGGTCTGGACAGGAAATGGTTTTCCTGTCCTGAAAAACTTTTCATAGTAGAGAAGAAAAAAAAAAAAATTCCCGTTTGATGTTTGGGGTGAAGGGTTTCGAGGGCAGGAAAATGTGATCGGTAACTGCCCAATGAGGGTTTCAGATTTGAGCCCCCGGTCTGCAGGGAGCAGAGGAGGGATGTAGCCTCGCAAACGCTCACTGCAAGTCAGCAGCTTTCCCCCGGCTGGGGAGGTTTATGGATCATCCTGTCCATCAGAGCAGGCAGATTTTCTATCCGCGATCAATGGCGATCGCTTGAGCGGGATGGATTCATGCTCAGGACCTTGAGGCTTTGTCTACCGCACCACGTTCAGAGCGTGATGGAAACGATAAATAAAAGAGGGTTTTGAGCAGGTCATCAGCTGGCAGGACAAGGGCAGTTAGAAGAACAAGCAGGTCTCCAGATGAAAGGCTCTGTGTGTGCCCCGTAGATGTGCTCTGTACACCACCACCTATTTAATCACCTTATGCATCGGAAGGGGCTCGGTCGAACATTCCCATCCCCTGCCCCAGCTCTGGCTGGCATTGCCTTTTGTCTTGGAGCTGCTGGGAAGGATTTCCCTCATGGCTGTGCCAGCTTTTCCATCTCCAAGCTGCCAGCCTGTGCTACCTGCTCCTCAAAGACTTGTGGCTCAGTGGCTTGTGCCGTGCCAGGATATCTGTTGCTGGCATTCAAGGACTTCCTCCTCCTGGTTTATTTTGCCACATTATTTTCCTGTCTTGAGCTGGAGGACTGAAATCACAGAGGACAAATGTAAATCTCTGCCTTTCTCCGAGGAGGTCACTTGTGCAGCATTCCCACTGTCCCTGCCTCTCCTTAATCCCACATCTCTGCAGAGCTCAGCCCCTGTCTGACTTTTCCATCTCCAGCCACAGCATCTGCTCAAACCACAGCAGGTAAATGCAGCGCCTCAGTATCGACCTAGGAGGGGAAAATGACTTTCTAATCTGTTGGTGAGCAGCGTTTCCTTCTCAAATCAGCTTCCTCCTCCTGTGCAGAACCCAGGAACGAGGAGGTCTCAGCCCATGGATTGCAGAGGAACAGCCTTTGTTGTGTGTGGGTACTGCAAAACGCTTGGGAGAGCTGAGCAGGTATCTTTCAGAGGGGAAAAATTTAAAAAAAAAGGCAATTAATTAGACTAAATAAACATATATTAGGGTTCAAAATATGCACAGCCAAAATGAAAGTCACATTCTGGTTCATTAAATCTGAAAAGACTTCACACATTTTAAGCCTGTAATCATATTCACAGATGCAGCACCCCCTCCCCAACCTGCCTCCCGCCCGTTTCCGCAGATTTCACACCTTGGGAATGGCTATTGTAAAAAAAAAAAAAAANAAAAAAAAAAAGGAGCAGGGGAAGGTTTGCTGCTGCAGGGCACGGGCAGGAAAATCAGTAGGAAAATCAGTGTTTGCTGTGGCATCTCTGTCGTGGCAGCGCCGGGAGGGCGCGGGCTGGCTTCAGGTGCTCGAGGAGGAGGAGGAGGAGGAGGAGGAGGAGGAGGCACAAGATCTCAGCTCCGCTCTCCTTCCCCACCCTGCTCCCACCCGACCCGGGGTCTCTCGCTGAGATCCCCCCCTGCTTCCAGGCTTCTCCCCCTCCCCGGAGGGTGGGATGTTACCAGGGAGCCGAGCTGCAGAACATATGGAAACGTCATGCGTGTATATATAGGAGAGGAGCGAAAATGGATGCTCTTGGGTACAATAAACATTAGTGTATCTGCAGGGGGGGCAGAGAATTTCAGCTTTTTGCGCCGCTTTGGTGGATGTTTGTCAGGGGGCTTTTCACTGCTGTTTGCAGCCATAAATGCATACATATAATTTATCTGAGTGAGGAGGTCTGTGGAAGCCAGGAGTCATTCTTTACATGGAAATTCTGCTTTATTCCGAAGCGGCACAGGCAGAAAGGAGGATGTTGTGACTGCGTGCCAGCAGATATTTGTAAGGAGACATTTTGAAAATCTGAAGGGAACAGTGTGAACGTTTTCAAGATGTTGGGGCTTGTTCTGGGATACCTTGGTGATTCAGTGCTTTCTTCTGGCTTTAGGTAAAAAGAGATCCAAATTCAAATGTTTCTGGTATGCAAAATCTCACCGGCAGCTTTGTGCACCCATTTATTTCTTTTAGTATATTTTTTTTTCTGATTTTTTCTTTTAAAAGAACCAATATCTAGTGAAGGTTTCTCTCCACCCCAGTGTGTTTGTGTGTTATTCAACAGGGTGCCAGCTCCCTGGGCTGCAGCTCCCCGTATTCTCCCTTTTCAGGGAAGCAATCCCAAGGAATTTGATGCAGTTACTCGGGAAAGTAAGAAAGCTCAGCATTTAGGTGCCTTACACAGAAACCTGGATATCATACCAGGCTTTCCGTGCCTGCATATCTCGATCAGTTTAAGATGATTAGAAAGGCTCCTCGGTTCATTCTTGGGCAAGCTGGAAAACGATCCCTGCTTTGTATAATGAAGTATGTTATCTATCCTGCCCTACAATAAATCCAGAGCGGGGCTGCGGGGGGATTGTCATCTGGTCTAAATTAGCGTTGCTGCAGTGCTGTTGGTGGAGCCCTGACAGTGCTCACCAGGTGAGGATGTGGCCCATTTAGGGAGCTCCCCTGGGGTTACAAAAGCAGCATTGAGGACCACAATTTCAGAGGAGGAAAGAAGCCAAGAAAGGAACAGGACAGCTTGCAGGGAATCTTAAATGACATTAATTGAAATCTTATCACTTCCTTCATCTTAAGGTGAACCCGGGGCACAATAAAGAGCAATTATCTGCCATCTTCCTTCATCTGTCCCAAGTGCAAGGAGGGGAAGAGTATATCCATCACTCTTCCTGCTCTACCTTTTTTTTTTTTCCCAGAGACAATCCGATATATTTACAGACCTGTCACCCCTACAAACCCCTCCTTTCACGGGAGAGCTGAACAAAAGCAGGTAAAAGCAATGGAGCTTGGAAAAGAGAGGGGCTCTGGAAACTGGAACTAAGTGAAAACGGGGGCTTCAGCCCTCTGAGAAGCCGCTAAAGGGACTTGAGTTTCCACAGGGGAATGGTCGTGAGAGGTTTGGCTGGAGAGTTGTGAGGTGGCAATAAATAGAGCTGAGCAGAGGGCTGCTGCTCTAAAACCTGGAGCAACACTTGCTGCAAGCTGAGAGAGGCAGGGAATTGTTATCAGGTCATGGAAATTGGTGCAGCACCCAGCACGGAGACCGCTGGCAGTTTTGTCCCCCAGGTGCCCTCGTCAGGTGAGATGGAGCCCACGGTCCCGCTGAAAGCATTAGCAGGGCCGGCAGCAATCCCTCAGCTCTTTAGGAGAGACCCAGAAGCTGGATTTCACCTTGGCAGAGCAGGAGGGAGATGGTTTATGCCCTGTCCTTTCACGTTTTCTATCTGTTCTGCAAACACACCGAGGACAGCTGTCCTGGGGCTGCTTACTCTGCAGAACCAACCCACACTTTCCTTCAGGCAGCAGGGAGGGGATTTTCTCAAATCACAAGAGGAAAACATGCCTGAAACCTTTGAGATGCCCGAGCTGGTGGGAAAGAAGAGCAGAAGGAGCTGGTCCTGCCCAGGTGTTTCTCTGGGGCTGGGTGCGGGGCCATGGTTTGTGCCCCCCACTCTCCCCGGTGGGTTTGAGAGGAGCAGAAGGGGCAGGGACATCTGAAACGCCGAGGGCAGCCCGTGGCAGGAGTCGGGGTGTGAGAGGGGCAGGTTCCAGGCGGCCGGATTTGGGCTGCGTGTACAGAAACTCCAAGGCCATGTTGCTTTCTGACAGCAAATCGATGCCGCTGTAAACACGAGAACAAAGGAGCTCGCAGAGGAGAGGGGGAAGGAACACGGAAAAGGGAGAGATGGAGAACTGCTCCGCAGCCAAAGCTGGAACAATGTTGGGAAAAGCTGAATGACTTCAGCACCTATTCATTCCCTGGCCAAAGCTGGTTGCTTGCCCGTTCCCAAGGCCGGCGAGGAAGCGGCTGAGGTGTGAGGGCTCCAGCCGGGAGCAGGGGGAGAGCCGGCTGCTCCCGATCCCGCTCCCGGGGCTCAGCAACTGTTCCGTCCCCGGGGCCAGGGGCTGGATGAGGCAGACACTGTACATGTGCAGCTGGTTAGGGCTCAGCGTGCCCCTCCCCTGTGCAGGCTTGTGTCTCATGATGGATATCACTGGCAGGGTGAATTCCCATTCATTTGTCCCGTGGCTTCGGCACTGCGAGCGGTTTCCATACAGATCCCGCAGGAGAGAACACCGTGGAAAAATGGGGGTTTGGGAGCCAAGTTGCTGGGATGTTCTTCTTCCCAGCTTTGCAGCAAAATAGATCTGGGGCCCGGCAGGTCTCAGTTTGGGACGGGGTCTGGCTCCTGACCCGATGCTGGGGTCATGTCAGTACATGGGTCTGGGGTTTAACTCATTGCAGGCAGGCTGGTGAGAGGGGGGTTTAAGGCAGAATCACAGAATTAGCCAGGCCCTGTGCTGATCCACATGGCAGAAACACGGTTTTCCACCAGAACTGAGGGAGTGGGAATGCAGTCAGATGCTTTGCAGGTACAACATGTCGTTGGAAGGCTCAGCCCTGGATGAAAAGAGGTTTTCTTGTTTGGTTCGGGGTTTGAAGTTCAGCTATTTTCTCTGGCTGTCGCTGGGAAGGCCACATGGAAAAGCTTTAAGGACCCATCCAGGATGGGGAGAGGGAAGTTTGGAGCACACAACTCAGCCCCTGAGCCTGCCCATCTGTAAAGAATCAGCGTAACAACGCTTAATGTACTTCCCCAACATGGCAGTCATGGGCCTTAATTAAACTGTGCAGAGCGCTCGGAGATCCTCAGATTAAAGGCTGTGTGTACACTGAATTACAAAAGCAAACAACATGAAATTTTCCATGTGTTGTGCTAGAGCTGTCTTCGTTTACCAGAAACAAATCATTTAATGCACCTCTTACATGGAGCTTGTTTATATGGGATGCGCCTGTTATTCCAGTAGGAGGGAAATCTGGTAGTTTTGGTTATTTTTTCTCGATACTTCACCCACAAACGGCGTAAAATTTGAGTATGATAATAAAATAATATGGTCATAAAACGGGGTTTTTAACAATATATGTGTAGTTAGCCCTGGGAAACGCCACCAGTTTTAACAGGCCTGAAAGATGGTGGGAGGTAAATTTAATATAGTATAAAAATAAAGGTAATCCCAGCAAAAGACAAGCGTGGAGCAGTCGCTGGAGTCACCACAGGCAGAGACAGAACATGTTTTGTGTCCAACAATAGCAGCGTACGTGACTTGAAATGCTCTTTCCTTATAAAACAAAATACCCACTGGTTTGGCTTATTAGTGCTAATCTTCAAAGGGAGAAGCAGTGCTGAGGTTCCTGGTTCAATTCATAAGTTCAGCTCCGCTCTGGCAGCGCTGGCTTGACAAAGTGCCATTGTTGCCCACGGCCGGGGCCGTGTGTGTGAGGTTTAACCTTCTGCATTTCCCCTTTTCTGCTGCACGAGGAATGCCCAGAGCCGCGCAGGAAAAAAAAATGTCTCTGATGTGTGGTTTACACGTGAAAACGCTGCATTTGAACTTGCACTGACTCTGCCCAGAGTGGATCGGGTTAAATGGACTATTACAATGGCGGGAGCTCATCTGGAACTAATAATTTTTGAGGCCACCAAAAGTAAAAAGTAAAAAAAAAAAAAAAGGTGGGGGGGGGAGGAGGAGGAGGAGGAGGGATCCTTGCGAGTTTGGTGGCCAGTGACTAAAGCTTCTGCTGCCATCTACTGCACATGGGTGGCACTAGGGCCAGCTGGGAACTGCTCCTTTTGGACCGAACCGGCCAAAAAAAACAGGTTGAAAAGTGAATTATCGGTTCTGGTACAGACGGAGCTGGTTCCCAGCTCTGCCCTCCCGCGAGTGTATCTGGGGTCTGGCTCGGGGCTTTTTGGGGACCGCCGGGAACATCTGGTGGGGCTGTGCAGAAGGAGGGGAACGCGGTGCAGGTTTTGGGCTGCGCCCCTTGGCATTGTCACCCCCTGGCATTGTCACGCCCTGGCATTGTCACCCCTTGGGCTTAGGATTCACCGCCACCGCGGCGGAAGTTTTTGGCTCCGGTTCTGGGGGTTTGGGAGGGGCGTTAACAAAACCCCCCGATCCATGGCGGGCGAGGAGGGGCCGCAGCACAAATCCGCCGGCAGAACGGGCGCGGGGTGAGCGACATCTGTTTTGTCTCAGCACGGAGGAGCGGGGCCGGCCGTGGCCCCACCCGCTGGAAGCGGCTCAAGCATTACCGTGCTTGGCCAGACAATAAACGCAGCCTATTTATTTATGATGGCTGGACCCTTAGCAGGTCACTGGCACGGTCTCCAAGGGCGATGCATTCGAATCCCTCTCTGGATTTTCCCTCTTCCCATCTCTCCAGGCCGCCTTCTATTCTTTGTGCCTGCTCTCCCGGGAGATCTGGGCTCGGAACAAACAGCTCGCCATCCTTGTGGCTCTTGGTTGCGAGGTTAAATAAGTTTAGGAGGGAAAAGTACATTTGGAAATGGTGTCGATGCAGACGAATGAGCCAAACACGCTATTGTCTTTAGCAGCTCTGAGTCTGCCACGGTAATTTGCCGGGTACAGAGACAGGCTGGCTGTGGGTTCCGTACAGCTACTGCACAGTGGAGCTGGATGGGAAACCAAGCTGGTCCCGTGACTGAACACACAACTGGGATCTGGCCTCCAGGCTTCTGTTCCTGGCTTTCCGAGGGATCCTGAGAAAGCCCCAGCGGGGGGGAAGGAAAGCTGTGTCATTTCAGAGAGCCAGGCTAACCCCAAAAGGGGGCCAGCAGCCTCCAAGGGGGAGCGGGGAGGGTGTTGGGAGAGCTGCTCTCCACTGGAGCTGGGGAAGGGGTGCTAACAAAGAGGAGATGTTTGGCCAGGGCTCCTCTCCAGCCTGCGGGGCGTGTGTGCTTCAGGAGCTGCCTGGCTGCAGGGGGGATGTTCTCACCCAGATCATGGCTTTGGGATTCGTTTCACGTAGGCTGTGGTGTCTTACAGTCCCAAGGCTCAGTGTGAGGCAGTCGCCATTGAGTTCCCGTTATAGCAAAGAGAGTCTGACCTATTTTAGGATGAGGGAAGCACTCTCTGAACTGCTGTGCCTCATCCTTGGCTGCACACCAGGCCTGGAGTGACCCTCTCGGCTTGGGCAGGGATGAATCCTGCCTGATGCAGCAGAGCCCGGGCCAGGAGGAACCTCCAACCTCTTCTCCATCTTCTCGTTACCCTTTGGGATCTCAGGCTTGGGGAGGTACAAAATGCACAGGCAGCCATTCTCCCAGTGTACAAAAACCATTGAGAATGGCTCACTCAAGCCCCAGATCTCCATTCAGGTTCCAAATTCCTTCTTGGAGGGCATCTGCTTCCCTCCACTGGCTACAGAAAGATCCAGGGAAAATAAGCCTTCTCTTTTGGCCAGGCCAGCCCAGAGATGAGAGGCTTGGTGACGTGAATGTCACCTCTTGTCCACCTCTGTCTCAAGTCCTCCACTTCTAAAACATTCCCCTCCTGTACCGCCAGTGTCAGGCTGTAGCTTCAGGATGAATTTAATGAACTCCTGCTCACCGAGTGTCTTCCTGGCCTTCTTTCCCAAACTGCTGTCTAGTTTTTGGCCAGGCCAGCCCAGAGATGAGAGGCTTGGTGACGTGAATGTCACCTCTTGTCCACCTCTGCCTCTGCTCCTCCACCTCTAAAACATTCCCCTCCTGTACCGCCAGTGTCAGGCTGTAGCTTCAGGATGAATTTAATGAACTCCTGCTCACCGAGTGTCTTCCTGGCCTTCTTTCCCAAACTGCTGTCTAGTTCCTTTTTTATGATCCTCCATCATCCTGGGATTTTTTTCCAGCACAACCCCACGCAGGTGCTCTGAAACATAAGAGGTCAGGTCTGATCCCTAAATCGATCCCAGGTCTGCAGGGCCTGGGGAGAGAAAATCTTCTGGGCATGATGTCAGCCCAGCTCTGAGAGTTTGAGGATGTGGGCTTCTGGATGCCTATAATTTACAGGAAAGAAATAAACCTCACATCCTGAAGGTGCCATTTTTCTTGCATCCCACACTTGGCAGGTTGAGAGGTTTGTGGTAGGAGCCAAGATGTTGATGGTTAGCATGAATCTTTCCTTCCCACAGACCTTCTCTTCCTTCCTTCCTTAGGCTGGGCTATCTGGGAGCTCTTGGCTCCTCCGTCCCAAAATCCAGCTTGAGTTCTGCTGTGAAATATCCTCAGTTATTTCATCTTTCCAGCTGAGAAAGGCTAAACACAATCGTTCGGGAGTCTGGCACAAGGCACTGGGAGTGCTGCTCAAAGGAGGAGCAGCGAGCCAGGACTTCAGCTGCCCTCTCTCAAGATCAGAGCCCATCCATTTTGTGGAAAGCTTAACCCGTGGTGGGAAGGGATTTTCTCTGTATTTCCACCTGGTTTCCTCGCTCCTGCAGGCGGGATCCACATCTTCCCCTCCCTGTGGTTGCAGGAAGCAGCCCCTGTTGTTATCTGGGGGAAGGAGGTGCGTTTTTAGGAGCAGCAGAGTGAGGGGAGCCTGGATCCATCTCCTGGATGGGTTTGTGCCTTGTGCTCCATCCAAAGCTCCTCCAGCAACTGGAATCTTCCTCCTTGATGGATTCTCATCACAGTGTGGGAAAGTGTCATAACTTGCTGTGGTGAAGGCAGTAAAGGCTTAGGGTGGAAATCTTCCCTATCCATAAGAACCTGCAGGTTTTGTTGGGAGACGAGGCAAACTTTCATTCCATTAAAGTTTTCTCAGCGACAGCGCTGAGGCTTCAGAGTCACGTCGGCTCCTCCAACAGAAAGTAGGTGCCTGGGAATGAGGTGGAACTCCTCGCACCTCCCGGGGGGAACAATCTATTCCAGCAGCAGCAGCAGGAAAAAATCAGCTTCATTCACGACCGAGGGGGTGACGGGGGAGGGAGGAACGACTGTTTGTTAACGTTGCCTTAAGCTAAATGTTAATGAAGTGCAACACTTAAGATGCTCGCACGCCTCAATTATGTCCACCAAGATCACATGTTGCCTTTCCAATTATCCGGGCTGGGAAATGAGGGACGTGTGAGGAGGCTGCTGCCTGCTCATTACCTCTCCCTGCCAGCAGAAATCCTGCTGGATTTCGGCTGCTCAGGTGCCGGGTGTACCTGTACACACACCGTGCAGGGACGGGGTTGTTGCGGAAATGGGTTTTAAGCACAGAAAATAACGCTCGAGGAGGAGTTGTGCAAACATGGAGGTGAAGCTTGGACAGGCTGGAAATGGTATTTGGTGTCTGGGGGTGTTGGTGACCTTGAGGGAAGGGACAGGCAGACGTGACTGCCTTAGGAATGAGGGTGGCACCTCTGAGGATCGGCACAAAGCTCAGTTCTCCTGATTCTGATCGCCTTTGTCCTGTCACTGCAGTTTGGTCAGGAGCACTGACAGGATGGGAACGGCTTCAAACTCACACAGGGCAGGCTTAGACTGGATATCAGGGAGAAATTCCTCCCTGTGAGGGTGGGGAGGCCCTGGCACAGGTGCCCAGAGAAGCTGTGGCTGCCCCTGGATCCCTGGAAGTGCCCAAGGCCAGGTTGGATGGGGCTTGGGGCAACCTGGGATAGTGGAAGGTGTCCCTGCCTATGGAAGGAGTTGGAATGAGATGATCTTTAATGTCCTTCCAACCTAAAGGCTTCGATTGGATATCAGGGAGAAATTCCTCCCTGGGAGGGTGGGCAGGCCCTGGCACAGGGTGCCCAGAGGAGCTGTGGCTGCTCCTGGATCCCTGGCAGTGCCCAAGGCCAGGTTGGACGGGGCTTGGAGCAACCTGGGACAGTGGAAGGTGTCCCTGCCCATGGAAGGGGTTGGGATGAGATGATCTTTAATGTCCTTCCAACCCAAAGCATTCAGTGATTCTATGATCCTTCTAATGTAAAGCAAAAACATGTTCAGGAAAAAAGTCTCCTTTTTCCTTCACCAGTCGCACAGTGGCTGGATAATAATTTCGGAAACCAGAAATTGTTTTGTTTACCCAATCCATTTTTATTATTATCATTAAGTGGGGAAAAAAAAAAATTGACAGACAAAAATTCCTTCAAAATTGTGCAATAATACATAGCAGAAATCAGTGAATGAAAAAAACAAACAAACAAACAAAGGACAGAGAATAGCAATTCAAATAGTATAACATTAAACTTCACTTAAAGAACCTGATTAAAAGGTGACGCTACCTCTATTAGAGGCTGGCTGCTTGTGGACTGATGCAGGTTTGGAAGGATTAATTATAACGTTGCAGCTATTTCCAGGAATGAAGATGCTCTCGGGGTCCAAGAGTAGCTGAGTTATTGCACCATTCCCCTTCTCAAGTCCATTTGAAGGAGACTTGAAAGTTGTTTCGGAAAAGGGTGTTTTTTTTCGCTGAAAAAATGGCATTTTACTTTTCCATCAGCGATAGGTGGAGTTTGTCATTAAGTATGCTCTGATTCCAAGCATGGGGATGCTCAGACTGAGCTCTGCCCTGCCAGGAATGGGAATTCTGCTCAGGGAGAGTTCCCCTGGCTCAGGTAGGATTCCCTGGTGGATAACGTGAGGTTTCTGGTGACTCTGGAAACAGGAGGAGTGAGATAACGTGGTGACCACCATCAGCACAAAGGTCCTTTGGCCACGAGGCCACCGGACCGGGATGCTGGCAGCCAGCACTGCCTCTCTGCTCCCCCCTCTCCTTCCTGGCTGGCTCCGAGCTCCCAAACATCTCCGTAACTTGATCTGTGTCCAAGGAAAAGAGGATTTTTCCCGGGGCTGAGCCTGCGGCTGTCTGCTGCTAACGCCGCGTCAAGGTGGGAGCACCTGGAACGAGTTAGGGCAGGGGGAGCCAGGGCTGGACCTGCAGCACGCCAGCTCTTCTGCACATGAAATAGCTGCAGGCAGGGGTTTTCACCCCGCCTTTCGCCCCTCTCTGAAATCCCTCTTGCAGTTTTCCTGGGGTACAGGCTCTCAGCCAAACCCCAGAGGGGCTGGAAGCTGCTGCTGCAGCTGGTTCCTGCGTGAGCCCGGAGCGCGGGCTCTGCTGTCCCTGGGTTCAGGCAGCAACCCACAGATGGGCTTTATTCTGACTGAAAAGAGCCCTTTTTTTGGCCTTTAATACATCTCCAGCCTGGGAAGTGGTACCTCCTTATCCTTTCTTGTAAAAACCAAACCCCCAACACAGAAAAAAAAAACCCTCACAATAAGCCTGAGCCAGAGCAAAAGAAGGCTCATGGTCCAAAACCTCAACAGATTTTCGTGTTCAACCTTAGTCTTTTGTTCAAATGGACTTGAGAGTACCCATGGGCATCTGAAATGGATGCAAACACAAATGAACTAGTGGAAGTTCCTCCTAACCAGGGTATTTTCCACACCCTTTTTTTTTTGTTTTCCATACAGATCCAGACATTTCACTGGGTTCCTGTAAAGCAAACCCAAATCACCTCCCAAAATTTAGGGTAGCGAGTCATGTCACATCTCATAAGGCTACTGAAACAGAACCAGAACAAAATATACATCCACATCCACATCCCATATTTACAGCAGAACCCTCCCACCCCCTGTACGTCTCCGTGAACAAGATTCCGTGCTTCAAAAGTTCATAAAAATATACAATTTACCCCAGAACTGCATCGAAGCTGCTCACTCCCCACCTGGAGCCCAGACTTCTCTACCTCTAGATATATAAAATACACTAGCCCTGTGAAAGTTGCTTTGCTGAGAGCACAGTGGTGATCTTTGCAGTGAAGGGGAGGGCTGGGAGGGTTGGGGGCAGCTCCGAGTGCCAGTGCTGTCCCCACAAGGGCTTTGCAGTGTCCCCAAGCCCCTGGGCACGCAGGGGTGGCTCCACAGAGGGCTCTGCTCTGCCCACGCTGTGTTGGGGAGTTATATTTAACCATGAGTGTTGGATTTTGGCAACAGTTTTACCCCGAAACGCTTTGCTCTGCACGAGTGTCCCCGAGCCAGGAGCCTTTCAGAACAGCCAGGAGTGACCTGTCCCCCAGGTGATGCTTGGGAATCTCCAGCCAAGGGATTTCTGCAGGATATAAAGTGGTTACAGGGGTCCTCCTTGGCATCTGGCTAGGCAGAGATGGGCTAAACTCGGAATCCTGCCCATCTTAACTGCAGCAGGATTTACCCTGGGGGAGTAAAACATCAGAATTGAACCACTCCTAATCCTCACCAGAGAGGCACCAGATTTTGGGATGCTACATTGTAATTTTGAGTTACCTGTGCCAAAAATATTTACTTTATCAGGAAGGGGTTCAATATTCTTTATCTCTGTTTTTAGGCTTCCTCTCCTGCATAAAATCTTTTGATCTGTGTTTTTGAGACTGGTTTAGCCTCTGGGTCAGAGTCTGGTCTCTCTGTGTAGCTGTAACTCCAGGCAAATTGAGCTGTGTGTACTGGGCTGATTTTACTCCAAATTTCAACTCCTGAACAGCACTGACAAGGTAAAAATATTGCAACTCTGCGAGCTTGCTGCTACTTATAAAAATCTGATTCTAGTTTGGTCCCAGCTTCGCGGGGGGAAAAAAAAATCTGTCACCAGGAATGCTAACACCGGTAATTGAAAATAGAGTCAGTATTTCTCTAGAGTATCAAACCATCCAGACTTTCAACTTTTTTTATACATTTTTCTGTTGTGAAATTAAACGGATCAGTCGCGTATCAAAACATAGTTGGCCTCTCTCGTTTCATCTGTAGGAAGACTGCAATTATAACTTAATTTACACAGCAAAAATACCTTTGTTTTTTAACAAAAAACAGAGTGACAAGACAGTGTGCTGTATTTCCTGGTGAGGAGTTTTGCATATATCGAGCACGGACAGGGGAGAGCCCTGAACATCCTCGCCTGTCGTGCTCCTGGGTTGGCAGGTAGTGGTGAGGTTCACATTTTTGGTGAAATTCACATTTTGCTGTCATAAAATCAAAGCTCCAAGCAGTGTCAAGCAGACGTTTTGCATTTGGCTCTGCAGCCAGTATTGTGTCTGCTGGGAATGCGAGATGAGAAAATAACATGTATGTGTGTGTATATATTTATATTATTTCTAAGTCTGTAGGTCAAACTACAGCTGCTTTTAGGAAATTCCAATGAGGGAGCATCAAATCCCTGCTGTGGACCAAATTAATTTAAATTTTCAGTAATTATTGCTCTGTGTGAGTGTGGAAAATCTGGATTTGCGCACACTGGAGGCTCCTCCTTCCGTCCCACCACCGTGCTGGCATCTGAGGGAAGCTCCACGGAGCAGGGCTATCCTAAATACCTGGGAAATGTGTTTTAAGGTGCAAGTGGCAATTTTTTTTCCCTATGGTGTGGTGGTTGTAAGCTCCAGATTAATTAAGCCCCGTGTGATGGGCAGGGGCAGCAGCAGGAGGGGTTTGGGCAGCACATCTTGGGATGGGGATATTTTGGACTTCCTTCCAAGCAGGAAGCAGGAAGCAAAACTCATCCCTAAAAAAAATGTGCTGTGGTACCTTGAGATTGCTCAGAGATTGGGTCTTTTATAAGGGAGAAAAACTATGTGAAAATGAGGGGTTTTATTATCACGGCAAGGACAATGATGGGGATGCCAAGATACGACTGCCTTGCAAGATAAAGTGGCACATGTTCTACACAAGAATGTGTACAATGTCTGACGACTCTGGAAATCTGTTCCACAGCAGATTTCCCAATAAATTAACACAACAAAAATACTTTCATATAAAACAAAGTCCAAAGGAATTTTTTTTTTTTTGTCCTAAAGTAAAAGCAAAACCTTCAGGGACTATATTACTTATCTCTCTCTACATATATAATCTCCTGAATTTTATTTTTTTTTTTAAATAAATTTATTCTTGTCTTAGAAAAATAAAACGAGTAGCCAATTTAGTCAACGGAAAATATCTCACAGACTTAAAAGCATGCCCAGCAAGCATAGCCTTGTAAGACTAAATTAATGTTAAATCAAAGCAATTTGTTACTCAACCAACCTAGTCTGCAATTCACAGTTGATTACTACAAAGTGTATTCTTAAAATTATTATTTTTTTCTTTTTTTGGCCCATATAAAAATAACGTATTGCAACTCAAAGTGCATTTTTAAAATAAACAATCAACTATTTTTATCAAATAAAATATTTACACCATTTGGTTTTGTACAGTCAGAAATGCGCTTCAGGCGATGACCATGGGGACGTCGTCTGAAAATCCAGTTATCATTGGGGCTTCATCGTCCTCATCTCCTAAAAACAAACCCAAAAGAGAGCTGTTAGGGGGCCCTCAGCACTTTCTGTTCTGTTTTTAAGTGATTTGCATTGGAAGGAGGGGTTTAATTTGATAAAAATATTGGTTGGGAAAACATCTGATGGCTGGACTTGACGGTCTTGAAGGTCTGTGCAACCTTAACTATTCCACGATTCTGTGATTTGCGCTCTTAGATCAGATCCGTAGAGATTGTGATGCCAGAGTGGCCCAAACCATGATAAAGAATTAATTCTTGCCCTGATTTCACATCCCCAATGCATTTTTAAGTGGTTTGCACTAGAAGGAAGGGTTTAAGTTGTGGATGCTGAAATGCTGTTAGCAGGGAAATTTTCTCTCCTTGCATTCATTCTGGGAGAACTTTTCCTTTGCTGTGTAAGCTATGGAAACAATAGATAGGGTTTTTGTAAATAGCATTCATATCTGGGATCTTCTGACCTTGTGTACATTATATTAGGAAAAAACATGTCTAAGTGGGTGTCTGAGACTTTGACCGATCACCCTAGGAGAAGTGTGAACACCGTTCAATTGCTTTATGGAACTAGAATATATAAATGGTATTGTAAATGTAATAAATAATTCATTCCTTGCTCTGGACTCCTGCCTCGCTGCATCTCTGAACCCCTGCTTGGAAGCCCACATTAAGTGAGTTTGGTAAAATGTTTGTTTGGGAGAACTTTTGGACTTGATGGTCTTGAAGGTCTTTTCCGAGCTTAACAGCTCCGCAATTCTATGATTTGCACTCTTAGATCAGATCCGTAGGGACTGCGACGCCGAAGCGGCCCAAACCACGATAAAAGAAACAATTCTCGCCCTGATTTCATGTCCCCAGTGCTGTCCCCAAGTGCCAGCGGCGGCCACGTACCCAGATCATCCCCCGAGGAGAAGATGGCCGAGCCCAGGCGGGAGCTGTAGTGGCTGTTGGCGAAGGCAGTGAAGCTGTTCTGGAGCCTCCTGTGCCTCGTGTACAGCACCACGAAGCCAATGCCCAGGGCCACCAGCAGCAGGAACAGCACGGGCACCACGATGGCAGCCACGTCCGTGCCTCGGCCCGATGCGGTGGCAGAGGAGTCTTCACCTGGTGAGGGAGGGAGAGAGGGACCCAGGTGCTGTTTGTACCAACAGCACATCTCCAAAGAACCTACGAGGCTTCCCTGAGTATTTTTAAGGAGGATGAGGGGAAAAAATAGGGACTCACCCGTTCCCAGCTCGTCATAGAGAAGCGTGGCCGGCTCCCCACACATCTGCCCCCCGTACAGGCACCGGGCCTGCACGGTGAACGAGTAGTTGTGGCCTATCTTCAGGTTGGACACCTTGAAGAAGTTCTCTGTGGTGTTGCCCAGATAGGCCGTGATGTTCATCAAGCTGTCAAACATGTGAATCTCGTAGCCCTGAGGGAGACACAAGCCCCAAATCACGCGGCTGCAGAGGGCGGGTTTGCTCCTTCCAGAAGGGCTTTGAAACTTGGTTTTCCTCCTGGATCTGGCTTTGATGAACTCTGCTGGGCTGTCAGCTGGGAGGGAGCAATGTGGAGCCTTGCTCCAGGAACCCCTGTTGGTGTGCACTGACCTTGGCCAGTTCAGGGGAGAGAGATTTCTCTTCTCCCAAGTGACGGGATGAGAGGACCTGGCCTCAAACTGTGCCAGGGGAGGCTCAGGTTGGACATCAGGAAGGATTTCTTCACTAAAAGGGGGTTGTTAAACACTGGAAGGGGCTGCCCAGGGAGGTTTGGAGTCACCATCCCTGGGGGTGTTCAAGAAACAACTGGAGGTGGCACTCAGTGCTCTGGGCTGGTGACAAGGTGGGGATCGGGCACAGGTCGGACCCAAACCTGGAGGTCTTTTCCAACCTAAATGATTCTGGTTTGGTCTGTCTGGTCCACTCCGTCCTTAGCACCCACTCCAGACCACCCAAAAACAGAGTGCAGGAGGGTGATGGCTTTTTTGGTGTAGTTTTCTACCTGCCCTGATCTGACAGACAACACTTCACAGATTTTCTATGCAAGTCTGAATAATGACAACTCTCAGACTTCCTGGCATGGCAGGGCAGCATCCTATTCCCAGTCCTTTCACACATGGGACAATTGTCCTTTTCTAGCAGGGTAATTATGTTCCTAAAAGGTGACTGATTGGATCTATCAGCTTCAGAGCCTGAGCCGTGACACGAATTTTAGTGAGCTCTCCTAGAGGGCTCACCAAGGACAGGATGGATTTTGGAGTCTGGGAAAGGAGCCTTGCAGTGACTCCGCTCCGGGATTCTCTGTAGGACAGGAGGCACAGCAAAACTTACCCGGCTTTCATTGAAATTACTTTCTTTCAATGCCAAACTCTTCCAGAAAAGCAGAATATGGTCCTTTTCTGTGATGATTTTTAAGGCGTCCGGTGCAGACAGGGGGACTGCAAATGGGAAAGAGTGGCAGCAGGTGAGGCTCTAGCACTGGTGGCACTTTCCTCTTACAGGAATGGAGCCACTTCTGAAGCTTAGTGGGCTTTTTTAGGAATCAGCACAATGCTCTGCTTGGAAAAGGGATGTGCTGGAGGAGAGGATGCTGCAGCATGGAAGCTGGGAGGAGTTTTTCAGGGTAGGGCTGTAATGGTACTTGATGATGTGTACACAGCCAAAGTGGTGTCTTTCCCATCTCCATTTATCAGGAGAAAAACACTGGATATCATTTGAGAAGCCTCCTCTCCACTGCTATTGTTTGGGGGTGTAATCATCTTCCCTGGGAGGCCTCCCAAAATCGGGCTTTGGCTGTGGGAGAGGACCAGGAGATGCAGAAACATTTCTCCAGCCTCCAGGCAGCACAGGATGGGTGGCGTGTCCCTCACCTGTGTTGATCTTCATGCTGGATTCCTTGCTCATGTTTCCCAGCTGGACAGTCACATGGTATTTCCCTCCGGGCTCCAGCTTCTTTATGGTGTACTCCACCGTGCTGTTCCGGCTTCTCACTTTGTAGATTTTATCTGTTTTCCTCACCAGATCTTTAACTGCCACAGCGTATAGCTGGAGGGGGAGGAAATGCACGGAAAAATCTCACTTTCCTGCTGACTTGCAGCAAAACAGTGGTAGGACATTAGACAGGGCGGGGTAAAATTTGCTTTAAACCAAGGCTGAGCTTTACAGAAAGCCTGGGAAGAAAAATTCCAAGCTTCTCTCTGTATCTCTGCCCCAAATCAGCATTTACTGATACAGAAAATGCAGTTAGTGGAACAGAGGAGGGCAGGAGGAAAACCTCAGGTTGTGTTTCTCGGTGAATCACAAGGATGCAATGCAAACCCCTGCCCCTGCCGGAGTTTCCAGCTCTGCTGGGAAGATTTATGCCTCCAAACCTTTGCTGTTAAAGTCTCTGGACCAGAATGGGAGGGAAAAGCTTGCTGAGAAAATGACTGGCCTTCAATGGAGCGAGACCTGAGCGTACGCCAGCGTGGCAGAGAACAGAACCGGCCTTTGTTGGGGTGGGGGCCGTGCCCCAGCCCAGCCTTGCTCTCCTGGGCAGAGCCAAAGCCCACAAAGGTGTTTTGGCACATGCCCAGGGCTGTTTTTAGACTTGGTCAGCAACAGATATCCCAAACCTGGCTCTTTTTAAATGTTACAGTGCTGAGGTAATGGCCAGCGGGGAGGAAATTGAGATCTCAGAGGTGTCAGCACTTTGATGATGATTTTATCAGATCTCAGGCTTTCTCCAGCAAAAGAAAGGCAAGGATCTGTCTTTGAGGCAGGATTTTGCATGCAAAGGGACAGGAGAAGGCTCTGCGAGGTGTTACCATGTCCTGGTCGGGCGAGTCGTAGGGCGATTCCCACTTGATGACGGCGAACGTCTTGCCGGTGTGCACGGAGTGGAGGTGCCGCGGGGGCAGCCGGTTGTCAGGGATCATCTTCACCACCACGTAGTCAGAGGGGGGCCCTTGGTAGGGAGACATCACCCGCACCTGGGAGGGAGGCACAGGGGTCAGGGCTGCGTCCCGGTGGAGCCACGAGGCGGGCGGAGGGCAGGGGGCAAAGGGAGCCCACCAGGAAGAGGTACTGCTCGTCCCGCTGCACCAGCACCGTCATGTTGTGGGCGCTGGTGGTGCTGTTGTGGGGGCTCCTGTACAGCTCCAGGAAGGACGTGGCGTAGAAGATGCCGTAGACCTGAGGAGGGAGAGCACAGCAGGGGTGGCGCAGGGTTTGGCACGGCCCGGAGCATCCACTGGCTGTCACTTTTTAGGGACATGAGGCAAAGATCCTTTTCCCTCTGGACCCTTTTTCTTGCTTTTCCCTCTGGACCCTTTTTCTTGCTTTTCCCTCTGGACCCTTTTTCTTGCTTTTCCCTCTGGACCCTTTTTCTTGCTTTTCCCTCTGGACCCTTTTTCTTGCTTTTCCCTCTCGACCCTTTTTCTTGCTTTTTCCTCTGGACCCTTTTTCTTGCTTTTTCCTCTGGACCCTTTTTCTTGCTTTTCCCTCTCAACCCTTTTTCTTGCTTTTCCCTCTCGACCCTTTTTCTTGCTTTTCCCTCTCGACCCTTTTTCTTGCTTTTTCCTCTCTCTTGCCCAAGTTCAATCTGCCCCATCGCCTTTGAACTCCCAACCCAAGACCCCTGAGCTCAGCTCGGGTAACAGCAGTTGATTCAAAGGCTGCTGGAGCATTGTGCCATCTGTATTTAAGCCACTGCATCAGCCGCTGAACAAATGGACAAGAAGCCTTTCTTTGCTTCTGTTTGAAGGGCAGGAGGTTCTTTCCCTCGTTCTCCCCAAAATTTTCAGGGCCTTGGAATTCAATCCAAAGAAATAATCCTGATTTAAGGGTTTTTTGCGCTGCTCCGAGGCTCTGAGCTAGACCCGGGGTGGCTGGTGAGGGAAGGGTTGGTGCCTTACGACATTCCTGGGGCCGCTCCAGCTGCATTCCACGGCCGTCTGGTTGATGGCCTTGGCCTTGAGGCTTGGGGACGCGGGTCTTGTGCCACTGGTCACCACATGCACAAAAGACAGAGGGCTGTCACCCAGCTCCGTCTTAGCCCAAGCAGAAATTTCATAGGGGGTGTGTGCTGTCAAATTGGCCACTGAGCAAGAAGAGAAAGGGGCACTATTAGGTGAGGGCGAGGTGAGAGCACGAGGGAAGGGTCAGCATCAGCAAACAGACGGGAGCCTGCCTCTCCTGGGCTGTGCTCCCATTGCTTTGCACTAATGTCCTTTATACAGAAGCACCCGAGACTCTGGGATCCAACCCAGCCCGTGCTTTTCTGTGCCAGGATGATTTCCCATATCCAGGCTGAGATTTCTCCAGACCAGAAATGTGGTTAACAGGGACATGTGCTGTATGCAAGCCCAAGAAATCCTTGTTCTGTTTCTACTCCCTTCGGCGGATTAGAAATGGAACAACAAACAAAACCCCATGTGATGAGAAAGGACTAGTGCAGCTCTGGGGGTAAATCCCAAATCTGCTTGAAATCTCCAGGTCCTCCAAACAGAGGATTTGCTGCTTTGTCCTGTCCAGATTTAAAGAGAATTGTTTAAACAGGAAACTACTAGTTGAAAAAAAAAAAGAAATAAAATAATCCTATAGCCTCCCATAAATCCTTCTGCTTGGTGTTGACCGAAGCAAAACTTTACATTTTGTGCAGAATTTACCTTTTTGGACGGACTTTTCTCCTTCTATGACCAGAGTCCTTTTTTCCTGCCTGTGGCTATCGAATGTCCAGTAGATGTTGACCACGTAGCCACTGACCTGTCAAGCCCAAGGACACAGAGCCATCAGCTCAGCTGGGTTTGCACACGGGGAACCGGGGTTACTGTCAGACCCCTGACAGTCTTTGCATTGTATTTTCCATCCCAGTTAAGAGCCCCGGGGCAGTTTGGGAGCAGTAAGAAATTATTTGGCATGAAATAACTGGTAATGGCAATGCTTCAGTGGGTGACAGCTTCTCCCAGCCACTATTCACCATTTACCCAGCTCAGGTGTGAAGGGAAAAACTCTTACCTTGATATTCGTGGTCATTTTTAGGCTGAAACTTACGGAGTCCTCGCTGTAGCTCTCTATGTGGATGACAGGGGGAGGGATGACTGGGAGGAAAGAGGGAAAAGACCTGTTAGTGCAGCGCAAAGAAATAAAAGTATTTATTGAGAGGAGCAGAGAAAATGCAGCTTTTTGTGGTAATACCCAGCTCCCAGAACAGGAAGCCTCAACGTTGCCTTCTGTGTTCCCCTCAGAGAAGACACTGACATCATTTTTTTAAGTCAACCCACCTAAAAGCTGCTTTATCTGTGCGCTGCTCAGTGCAGGCTGGAGCTGGAGGGGTCTGGGCAGAGGGCTTTCCCTCTGAACTCAGCAGGATGAGCTCCTATCCCAGTTAACAGCTCCTGGCCTTCCGAGGAGCTGCTGAGGGAGGTCAGGAGCTATCAGTGTCAAACATTCATGCAAAACCTGAAGTCAAAGCTATTTCTGTTCTTTTTACCTCTGTTTTTCTAACCATCAGGTAATTCACATTATCTGAATCCTGCACTTTGAGTAGCCTGGTGTTTTCTTCCCTTCTTCCATCTAACAAATTAGCAGGCAATTTGGACTCAGGGACATAAGTTTGGATGAAAAACTTGGCATGAATACAAACGACTTCAAAAGGCTTTTCTTAAAAAAAAAAAAAGCAAACAAGAAACAGGTTGGGAAGGAAAAGATTTACTGTGCTGTTTGAATTTATTAATTTGAATACAGACTGTGATGTTGTGATAGTTCTGGGGAGCTGTGGTTGTTTTTTATGGTCTAAACCTACAGGAGGAACCACAATAATTGTGACCTAAGAGGGAGAAGGATGAGCCAGCATCCTTTTAGAGCGAGAGTGATGGAGCTGGTAATTTCCTGTCTATCTGAAGACAGGATTTGGCCTCCACAAGTCTGAGGGAATCTGTCTGCAGCCTGGGAGAGAGGGCACAGGCTTCTCACCACTTCCAGGGCAGCACTTCCATCCTCTGTGCCACAGAGCTCAGAGCAAGAGTCAGAGATCCATCCAGATGTGCCACTGAACTCTGAGGCGGCTCAGGTGGAGCGAAAAAGTCACTTTTTGCAGGCCGTTTTTAACAGCAAAGCTGCTGAACAGTATGGAAGGCTCAGCAGGGAGAATGAAGGCCAGGGAGGCGGCTGTGGATGCTGCTGCTGATGCTTCAGGCTGATACTGCCTTTTTGTCACCTTCTCTGTGCCGACAGAAACAACAACAACACTTACCTTTGCCTTTGATGGTGGTTATGGATTTGGATTCGCTCCAATTTCCCACCCCTCGACTGGTTACTGCAGCAACCTTTGGAAACGAGAGGGTGAGGGAATATGAGCAACATCGTACAGTGCAAACAGCGCGGGAGGTTAGAGCAAGGTTACGGACCTGGCAGGGCTCCTGGGAAAAGGACTTTGAAGCAAACAGTAGCTTAATTGCTTGGCAATGAAATGCTTAATGCAGAGATAAAGCCGACTGCTTAAAGTCAATTAAAGGCATCTAAGAGGAGGGAGGTGCAGCCTCTTTGCAGATAACTGCTCTCTTATGAGATCTTTGAGGAGTCCATAAAGATAAGGAGCTTGGCCATAAAGTAGGTGAGAAGCGCGCCAGGGAAGTCCATGCAAGCCCTGAATCTATTTCCAAAGATGTATTTGGGAACAGATTACATCGGGGAGGAATGCCATGAGAGGAAAGGCTCCAACCAGCTGTGAGAAGAACACTGATTTGGAGGGGGGGTTTATCCCACCTCCCAGCGAACTTCCCCAAGAACTCGGGAGAATGGTCAATGGCAAAGCACACATTTCCCAGGGCTCACTGTGCAGACTTTCATTTCCTATTCTTATTACTTCTGTCTATAATTACCCAGCCTCTCCCCTGTGCAGACATTCCCCACAGGCAGATCTGCTTCTTTTCCCACTGATACACCAAGGACCAAATTTATCTCTGGCCCACATCCAGTGCAATTGCAGTGACATTGGAATGGGCAATTAGCAGGGAGGATTTTGTAATCCAGCCTGGCCTTCTGGGACAAAGGAGCAAATCAAGGGCCTTGGAACTCTAGACATTAGCAGTGCAAATGCCAGGCCCCTGGTGTGGGTTGGCATTAAAGGGCAGGACTTTAACAAGACGTATTTTTAGCAAGTTCTTGGCTGTGCAGGACTTAGGCCACTCAGGAATGAGAGCTCGCTTAGAGAGAGCTTTGGAAATACTCTGAGAGAGCTTTGGAAATACTCATTCTGAAAGAGAGCTTTGGAAATACTCACTCTGAAAGAGAGCTTTGGAAATACTCACTCTGAGAGAGAGCTTTGGAAATACTCACTCTGAAAGAGAGCTTTGGAAATACTCACTCTGACCGTGTAGAGAGTGTTGACCTGCAAGTTCTGGATCTCCGTGTAGTTCTTGGTGGTTCTGAGGGATGACCACTCCTTGGATCCACCGCTGCTGTATTCCACCTAGGAGCACCAAAACAAGGCGTGAGGGCTCAAAAATACCACAGGTCAGCAGGTCCTTCTGGGACAAAATGTCGGCAGAAAGAAGCACAACAGCTCAGAAAAGGAGAAATTAAGAACTCCAGGGCTGTGGTGCTGCCTGAAGCCCTGCAGCATTTCTTCTCCCAACTTTGCCTGGTGCTCCCAGGAGATTTCCTCCCCGAAATATCCCATTCCAGGCCCACCCCCTGTGCAGCTGGCTGCGTGCTGCTGTCCCCATGCCACCGAGCTGGGCTCGGCCCCGACGGGCAGCAGGACTCACGATGAATTCCCGGATGAGGCCGTGGGCGTTCACGGGGGGACTCCACCAGCCCATCACCACACCCTCAGCTTCTTTCTTCAGGGACAGCTGAAGGTTGAGGGGAGCATCTGGTACTAGTGAGAGAAAGAGAAATATTAGTGACAGTCACAGTGGTGCGCCCAGAGCGTGCAGGGAAAGGCAGCATCTCCCTGAAAAATCGGGACAGAGGGGTGGGTGGCCCTTTCTCCCAGCCCACCACAATTCCCAAGCCCATGGAAAAACCCTTTTTGCTCATAGCAGGGATATCTCTGCTTTTTAGACCGAAGCAGCACGAATCTGCCAGGCACTGCTGGGAGTAGCAGCTCTGCTTACGTCCTTCGGGCGCCCGGAGCGTGATGAAGTCGTTGGTGTTGTAGATCCGGCTCAGGCACTGCACCTGCACTTTCACCTGGTAGGTGCAGTCGGGCTTGAGGACTTTCAAAACACTGTTGGTCTTGTTGCTGTGGGTCTCCAAGATCTTCCAGATGCTCTCACCGACCGTCCTGCGTGAGAGAGCCACACGCCTCCGGTCAGGATGGTCTTTGCTAGCACGGAACACACAGATTGCCCCAAAAAATGGAACCTTTTTAAAAGGTTGCTGCTCATTTTTCTTTCTGGTAAGCCGCACCACCAAGTCTTGAAAAGATGCTGTTGGAAAGCCTGAACTAACCGTGGCTTGGTGACTTATAAGCCCCTGAGCTTTTCTATAACTGCTGTGCTCAAATTTATTATCTTTTTTCTCACTGTTAATGGTCCCACGAAGATGAGGCCCAAGTGGAAAAAAAATGAATATAACAGCTTTACTGTCTGAGTAAATAGTCAAGGAGGAAACCAATGCAGTTTGTCACAATGCCCTCTGGGTGCACCTATTTTGTGTCTCTTTTGCTACCAAATATTAGATTTTCCAAGCATAATTTGATTAAGGAGCTCTGAATGTTTCAGGCCTGATTCTGTGTGGTTCCTTGCAGTAAATACAGGCGCACCTGTGCTCATGCTTCTCCTCTTTACCTGACAGAACAGCAGGTGAGGGGTGATGTACCTGTAGTAGATGTTGTAGACACAGGAGGTCGAGGACATCCTTTTTGGCCGAGCCCACGTCAGGGTGACATCACCAGAGAAATCAGCCGTCCACTGGAGGTTCTGGACCTTGTACACGATTGTGTCATCTGAGCAGAGAACGGCAAAAATTAATTTACTGCAGGGAAACAAACCCCGTGCCCAGGAGAGAAACAGGAGTTTTGGTTGTAACACCAACAACAGGGGAGGTAGAAACAGCACTGACTGAAGGAGTGTCTGCACCATTGAAATGAGATGTGTAATTCATCAGTGGAGAGGACTGGGCTCACAGAGGGCAGTTCAGAGCAGGGATTTACCCCTGGTACTCTTAATTCTACCCAAAATGTCTTTATGCTGCACCAGGCAAGCATCCCCTTTCCCCTAAAGAAAGATAAAATGTGGCTGCTGATGAAATACTGGGAATTTTGGAAGTGTGTGAGTGCAAGCTGATCAGTGTCACTCTTCTCCTGGTGTGATCAGTCTGTGCTGTCCCTGTCACCACCCACGGCCTTTCTTTGCATGTTTTCCCTTGTCATATCCCGTGTTCAGCAGCAGGACCCCAGCAAAGGCTGGTAATTCGAGTCTGGGGCTTGCCTTGACGTGAGCTGTGCGGCTGAACCACGGCCTGACCCTCGCAGGGGCATTTAGGGGATAAAAACACAGTGGAACCCAGCCCTGGCAGTGGTGGGGATGGGAGGTGCTCATCTGAAATGCCCCAAATCCGTGCCCTGCTCCCGCCAGGCCATTCCCACCTCTCTCTCTCTCTCTCTCCACGGGTTGGAGCCCAAATCCAAGTGTAGTGGCTTGGCTCTGCTGGGGTGCTCAGCTTTGGTGCTGAACAGAAACCAAGCAGAGCAGAGGCAAATTGCTGCTGCTTTGCTTTCTCTAAACAGCTGGAATGAAATCCAGCAGGAACATGGGTCCATGGACAGGCATGGCGAGGCAATTTTTCCATGGGAAAAGAGATGGTTTTCCCTTGGTGTAGCAGCCGAGCCGTGCAATCTCAGCAGCTCCTTCCCCCTCCCCTGAACCTGCTAGCCTCTCCCAATCAATATTTAATTAAAGAACTAAACCTGATTGATGCTCAGCCCCCCCAGCAGTTCAGGGGGAAGCAGCTGAAGCTCACGGCTGGCGGAGGCAGCGATCGATCGCTGTTTTCAGCCCAGGGCGGGCTCTGTCCCGCTGCCTCCACAGGGCCACCAAGTGTGGCACAACCTGGGATGGCAGCAGGGCACGTGCCACGTCCCCCCAGGTCACCTTGCCAAGGAGGGCAGAGAGGGAGACTCCTACTTCACCTGTGGGCCATGTAAAATAGACAGCTTTGCTCTTATCCATCCTAAAATGATTTTTTTTTTTCCCTGTGTCTGAGGCTGCTGGAAGACAAACTGTCAGTGTAGAAGCTGCTGGGAAGTTTGTCCCAGCTGGTGATAAATGGGTGAGGAGGTAGCTTGGACAACTGAGCAGAGGCAGATAAATCAAGGATGTTGGGAAGGAAAGGTCACATATCCAGGAGAGCATCTCTGTGTGCTGACAGAGAGCAGGGAGTGAGGAATGGGAGAGGGCTGCTGCTTACCTGTGCAGTTCCTCTCATCGCTGCTGTCTGAGCAGTCCAGGTATCCGTCACAGCGCTCGGACACCATGATGCAGGCCTCGCCATCCTCACATCTGAAACCACTGGGGCACGACAGGCTGCTCTGAGTAGCTGGAAAAGGCAGAACGGTTCAGGACTCGGGGCAGGGGAGTTCCCTCAGCAGCACTGGAATGTTTGCAGGTGGCTGCATGTCAGGGATGGAACTCAGGCTGATGTGTCAGACATCGGGGTGTCTCCTTCTGGCTGCACCTTCAGAAGAACCTGGAGCTTATCCCACGAAAAACAACAACTGGACTTCTAATGGGAATAGCACCATGGGTGATGTCTCCCTACCAAGGGCCCCCCTCTGATTACGTGGTGGTGAAGGTGAAGGCTTTTTATTCTTTTTTTTTTCCTGTAAAGGATTTCTGTATTCTGTAAAGGATTTTTTCCTGCAATCAAAGGCTCCTCAGAGGCTTCCCTGCCCTCACAAGGCGCTTCCCAAGGGAAGGATCCAGGAGGGACCCTGTCCCTTGCCCACACTTACGGCAGTTCCTCTCATCCGTGCCGTCCTGGCAGTCCCTCACCCCGTCGCAGCGCTTCCAGTTGGGAATGCACTTGTGCAGCTGCTGGCACTCGAACTCGAAGCGGCTGCAGCGCCCCGGGAGCGCCGGGGACGTGGCTGTCACGTTGGGTCCTGCACGCAGAGACAGAGGGGGGAAAGCAGCCGAGGCACGGCCGGGCTGGCACCGCCACCAGCAGCGACCAAACGCTGTCCCCAGGTCCCGACTCCACTAGATGGCAATCTCCTTCCATCTAGCAGGTGGAGGGGATGACGCCTAAGCCATCCTCTCCTGACTGCAGAGGGCTGGAAAAGCCTCCTCTTTGCAGGGCATGTCCTGCTCTGGAGCCGTGTCCTGCTCTGGAGCCGTGTCCCAGCTGGAGCCGTGTCCCAGCTGCTGGCAGGAGGGGGACCCCAGAGCCAGAGGGGTCATTTCACATTTTACGTTTTACATTTGACATTTTACATTTCACATTTCACACCACGGCGCAAATTAACCCCGTAACCTGGCAAGGCTCCGAAAGGCCAGAACTCCTTGCAGGTGTGATCCTGCAGGAAAAGGGAAGGGGTGAGGGAGGAGAAGGCTTACTTGAGGTGGGACAGGCCTCCTCGTCAGAGCCATCAGTGCAGTCCTTGTAGCCATCGCAGACCCAGCTGTTCATGATGCAGGCGCCGCTGTTGCAGCGGAAATGGTTGGCCAGGCACGTCGGTGGGATCAGCGTGGTAATGGGATGAACTGGAGATCCTAAAAATACACCAGGGAGAGCTGACCTGTGCTCCCTGCTCCTGGGTAAGCTCTGCCTGCTCCCTGCTGACCGGGACGCAGCACAAGCCCAGTGTTTTCATCTGCATTGTGTCTGTAGTCAGGGTATCCAAAACGGAGTAAAAACAGGCACGAAAGTGCCCACTCGGCCCACTCACGGGGCATTTTTGGGGACACGGGGGCTGTGGGAAGGCAGAGTGATCCTTCAGCATGTCCCAGTCCCCGTCATGTCCCTGTCACAGCCTCACCACTGTGTCCTTACCCTCACAGTCCTTCTCATCAGACCAGTCCCCACAGTCATTCTCCTCGTCGCACTTCCACCGGTTGGGGATGCAGTGCCCATTCCCACACTGGAACTGGTAGTACCGGGAGCAGTTCGGGGCTTCTGTTGGGTTTTCTGGCAAGGAGAGGAGAGTCCCATGAGCCACAGGGTCACCTCAGCAGCCCTCAGCACGTCTGAGAGGTGGGGACACCTCAGGCTGGCCCAGAGAGCATCACCCTGAGCAGCACAAGCACATTCTTTTCTCTTCATCCCCAGAATTCCCATTCCTCCCAGCCCTCGCTCTGTTGCCACCACTGCTTTGTCTGTGTTCTTCATGGCCAGACACCACCCCTGATGTCAGAGCCAGAGCAGAATTCACCAGAGCACGGCAGAAATGGAGTAGCAAACCCTGCAACTCTGAAATGAGGCTGCAGCTGCCTCGCCTGGCTGGGTACGGCTCCTACAGCCACCCAGGGAACAGTGGTAAATATTGGGTTTGGCTGAAAACTGCCTGTCTGCTTGGGGCTGGGAGTGTGTGCAGTAAATATGGTCACAGAGGAGTTAGTCAAGCACAAGATGTGCCAGGTTTTCTGCGTGCTTCACTTTACCTGCCTGCAGTAGGAGGGGAATGGCACTGATCTCCAGGTAGGACACACTGTGATGTGCACAGGGAATGCTACACTCACACATATACACACACACACGAGTGAAAACACAAGGAAGACAGTCCTCCATGCTCCTGAAATCCAAAGGAAGCTGGAGGTGCAGTGGCAAGAGGCCCTGGGGGTGCTGCTCACCACAGTTTGCTTCATCAGAGTAGTCGCCGCAGTCATCCATCCCATCACACTTCCACACCAGGCTGATGCACACACCGTTCTGGCACTGGAAGCTGAACTGGTCGCAGGTCCGGTGGAACTCGGGGTCCTGGGCTGCAGGGAGAGGTTTGGTGTAAAGATCGAGGGCCATGGAGAGGCTCAGGGTAAAGATCAAGGGCTCGGGGAAGCTCATCGCTGAGGGGGAAGGAGCACACTCAGGGGCAACCTCAGATTTCTAAGCAGAGCATCCCAGTCTAAGCCACCTCTTAGCAGAGCTGGCAGCTCTCTGGTAGCCTGGTTCTCTCCACGCCTCTGTGCCCACCCCTCCCTTGGCAGAGGTGCCCAGTGCGACACTTACAGCACCCAGCATAGCTGGCATCTTCGTCCGACCCGTCGCGGCACTGGATGATGCCGTCGCACACCATGGAGTGGAACAAGCACTGCTGCCGGTTCTTGCACACGAAATCCATGTAGCGGGTGCACAGGGGCTCTGCAGGGATGGGGGGCAGGAGGACAGGGGGTGGCACCTCTGCTGTCCTTGCAAACAGCAGCGTCACCCGCTGGGACCCGCGCTGACCTGAGCGCAGCGGGTGGGTTTTAGGGACTTAAAGAAAGTTCCCCCGACAAATGGTTTGAGCTGTGTGCCCGCACGGGCTGCCCGCACCAAATAACCCCTCGGGGTGGGCGCAGGCTCAGGAGGGGTTTGGTCACCTCCCTGGCCGTGTCCTCCCAGTCTGTGCCAGCCCGCGCCTTTTGCTGACCCGCCCATTTCACAGGGGGCTCGTGACTGCACACTAAGGCTTTCCCATTATCTCACAGGGCTTTACTCCCAGCGGGACAGGCTTGGGCAGACCAGAAATGCTGCCAGCCCTCACTGCTGGGCCCCAGCAGCTCCCCCTGAGCCCGGTACCCACCACAGTGCTGCTCATCCGAGGCGTCGGAGCAGTCGTTGATGCCGTCGCAGTGTTTGCTGGTTGGGATGCAGGTGCCGTTGGGGCACTGGAAGCCGTTGCACTTCTTCTCTGAAATTCAGAATTGGGTGGATGTTTGTTGTGGTGAATGAACCAAACACAAGAATAACCGGGGGGCCACAGAGCCCAGAAAAAGAGGTTTGGTGGGCTGGTTCCAAAGAGTAATACCCCCTCTGTGAGGATGGCTTCTGCCATTGGAGTCCTGGGATCTGAGGGGGGCTCGGTCTGCCTGATGGACAGTGGACAGACATCCCTTGTATCTCCTAAGGAAAGGTAACCAGACCTGTCCCGCCTTTCCCCTCTTCCTATAGGTCCCTGCTATGCCATCCCTGCCCCCGTCCCTGTATCCCTTTAAAAAGCCCCTCCGTCTCTTGTCTTGTTCTCTTCGCATCCGGTCCCCTTCGAGGGAGCTCCTACAATAAACCCTTGGAACACCGGCCGAAGGGCCACCTCTGCTCATTCATTTCTGGCCACGCCAGGGCTATCCACAAGCCCCAGGCACGCTTGGCTACGTGCCCTCCACCGCACGGGCTGGGAGGCTGGCTAGCGAGGCACCGAGGTGCCACAGGGTGTTCTACCTTTGTGCTGAACACACCTGGACAAGCTGCTGCCCTCTCAGCCCTCTCAGCCCGGCCAGCATGCCAGCGTACTAATACAGATGTTGTGTGTTTTGGGGGGTTTTGTTAAAGCTGTTTTAATTAGCTACAGAAAGCCATGGTTGCCCTCACGCGGTGATTGCTTTTGGAGGGGTGGGCGTTGTCCCCCTGAGTTTGCTGCTGGTTTTGCTCAGTGGTTTAGCTCAGAAATCCCTCCCACCCGTGGCAGAACCCTCCCCACACACACACAGGACACGGTACCACAGTTGGCAGGGTCCTCATCAGAGCCGTCCTGGCAGTCGGCGTCACCGTCACAGGCCCAGCGCTGCGGGATGCAGTGGCCGTTGTGGCACTGGAAGCTGGAGGCCTCACAGGTGTGATAAACTGCTGAAACCAGAGCAGAGGGACGCCTGAGTGCAGGGTGTCACCATGTTCCTGCTGAGCCGACAGTGAGTCAGGCCCCAGCACCACACCCTGCTCCTTCCCCCGCAGCAGGATCTCCCACCCCGGCAGGTCCCAGCACAAGCAACCACTCCATGGAGCCCGCGGTCTTTCCCTCTCCGTGCCATTCTTGCTCACAAGCCTGCTGGCCCTCAGGGATGCCTTTTGCAGGGTAGAGATCTCACAAAAATCTCCCCAAAGGCAGCGGCCTCTTTCTCTTTGGTCTCAGTCCTTGGGGTGTGTGCGCAAAGGTGACAGCGGTGGCATCGAGCCAGAGATGGTGAGAAATGTCACAGAGATCAAGCAAGGCTTGGCAGAGCTGCAGAGTCCCCCGTGCAGGGCAGGACAGAGTCAGACAGAGCATTTAATTAAGGCAAACAAGGCTCTTCTATGTTGCCAGAGCAAACAAGAAATACAATTCTCCCTGGGCGTTTTCCTTAGGCTCCTGTCAGGGAAAGATCTGCCTGTGGGGCATCTGGGTTGCAGCCTGGTTTATGCTGTCACTTTAGAGACAAATCCTGCTCCTTAAGCAGGAGAGTGCTTGGAGTTATTGAGAAAAGTAATGTTCAGCTTAATTAAAATGGCATGATCCTGAGTTTTAGGTTAGAGAGTGACATGCACTCACAGATATTTCGAAATTGTACAATCTGGTGGCAGTAATATTCTATTAGGTATTCAGCATGAAATGTAATTATTTTAGATAAGAGCAATAATTGCAGCCCGGTGAAGTCAGACGGAATGTTCCTCAAATAATTGTGATCCTCTTAGATAATTCCAACTTCGGGCTTTACAAACCTGATACGCTTTTTGAAGTAGGTTCCTTTCCTGTAGTAATTCTCTCTGGAGAAACTCATATGAGAGATAAGTGATACCAATATAAATTAAACCTTCTTAGAAAGCCACGCTCCCGGAATACTAATGACCAGGATCAGCCCTGGGTGCTCCAGGCACAGCAAATGCCACGGGGGTGAGCAAAGAGGAGCTCAGAGACCTGAAAGGGATCTCTTAAATCCTCCTGCCAGAGCCCCAGGACAGCAGCTGGTGCCGCCCTCTGTCCCAAAGGCTCCAGGATGCACCAGAGCCAAGCTGCTGCCAGCATTCCCAGGGGCCGTCCCCGTCCCTCCAGGCTCCCCATGGATCTCTGCCACATGCCACGGAAAGCACTGCTTTTATCCTGAAATATCCCCTGCATGGCTTGATAAATACAACCTTGTGTCTTGCACCGATGGGCTGATGCTCTGCCTACTCTGAGAAGCCTCTTTCCCATGCAAGCACTGAGGTTTTTGGCTTGGTTGATATCCTTGCTTGATTGTTTTTAGTGGAAAAGACCAATGCACTGCTATCTGTTGGTTTTTCTGACGATAAAAAGGCTCTGTGTGGGTGTTAACCTCAGGAGGCTGCTGAGGAACATGACTGTGGTGGTGAGGAGGGTGGAGTTTTGCGACTTCCAGCTCCAAGCACACAGCGAGGCTCGCAGGACTTGCTGCACAGGAGGCACAAAGTAGGAACGAGGTTATTTCTGCCTGCCAGGCTGCCTCAAGATGAGTTGTAAGAAAAGCAAGAGTGGGTCTTCCATGTGGGACTGCCTACTTAGGACACCCTCTTGAGGTTTTCGAGCCCACGGAGCAATGAGGCTGCCAGAGGAGGACTAAAACTGCCAAACTAAACTTCCCAAAATGAATCTGCCTCTTCTTCAGATCAATTAATTGTGGAGAGGCTGCAAAGAACGGGCCTGTTCTCTGCTCCAAATTAACGGCAAGGAAACAGAGTGAAAGCTGTGAAATGCTGTCAGTGCCCACCGGCCTGATCGCTGCCTCCCTGCAACATGGGAGCTCTTTTTGCCAGGAGAATCCTTTGGCAGCTCAGCAGCCACAGAGCCACTTCCCACTCCACAGAGCTCTGCCTGTGGGTGCAATCTTGCAGGTAAAAAGCTAAACTAGACCACTGTGTGACCATCTCAGAGCTGCCAGCAAATTCCCAGTGAACCTGGGGGAAAGAAATCATTGGATTTGGAGCATCACATCACCCCAAGGTGCTCTAACAAGCAAGGAAACTGAGGCACAAGACACTCCCAGGCTGGAAGTAAGAAGTGGCTGCAGCAGGAGGTTCTTGGTCACCCCCGAGCACTCACCAGTGCAGTTCGCTTCGTCAGACCAGTCCCTGCAGTCGTTGTCCCCATCACACATCCAGGACAGACGGATGCACATCCCTGAGCTGCAGCTGAACTCATCATTCCTGCACTGGTGGGCCTCTGCAAACAAAACATTGGGCTTCAGGTCACGGGAGTACCCAAGGAGCAGAGCAGGAAAGCTGGATAAGGGTGCGGAACACGGCGAGGGGAGGAACCAGCACACGGCCTCGCTCTCTTCTCCTGTCCCTCACTTCCCAGTACAACGGTCCTGTCCCTAACTCCCAAACACCCTGTGAATGCTGGTCCTGTCCCCCATTTCCCAGTGAATGAGGAGGAGGCAGCCTGGAAAAACAGGGGAATCCTTCCCTACATCACCTCCGAGCAGCATCCAGAGCAGCAGCAGCTCTGAGCAGCACAGGTGCTGCAGAGCAGCTGCCCACCCTTGCCCAGGGCAGGAGGTCTGAGCGTGGGCACTCACCACAGTGACTTTCGTCGCTGTTGTCCCCACAGTCGTCCTCCAGGTCACATTTGTAAGACAGAGGGATGCAGGTCCCCGAGCCCTGGCAGCGGAACTGCGTCTCGGCGTCGCACACGGTGGTGGCTGACGGAGAGAGGAGGAGGAGGAGGAGGAGGAGAAGGCAGTGGTTACAAAATGGTTTCTGCTGCCTGAGGGTATGCACTGAGGGCAGGGAAGTGGAGGGACAGGGACAGACTGCTGCCAGTGCAGCCTGAGGTACTGCTCTTGTATCTTACTGCCATTTTTTGGCTCTCCCTGTAAAGCAGAGCAGACAGGGGTCAGTTTTCTGTCTGGGGATCAGGACTGAAGCTCCTGATGTCCACTCCCAATCCAGGGAGCAAGAAGGCAAGGCTGTAGAGCTGTCTGCTCCCCACAAAGGGGGTTGAAACCTCCGGTGGTGGGATGAGACGGCAGCCGAAGCAGGGGAGAAGCTGGGCATGAGTGTTGCCATCCAAGGCAGCATCTCTGTGCCAGGCTGGTGACCTCTCTCCAAAGAATGCCTACCCACAGAGGCTTTCCCACACCTGGAGCCAGACACTGAACTCAAACTTGAACTCTGCTGACTGGTATCTCAGCTTTGGAAGGGAAATAAGTTCCTTATTGGTACAAAATGGGCATAAACAGCCTCTCTCCTGGTCCCCCAGTGATTCCTAACTTTAAACCCAGTCTTTTTTCCACAGTGCACCAACCCAAACCCTTCTGGCTGTGCAAAGCTGTGGAACATCTGCCCCTCCTGCATGCATTGGCAGTCCCTAACTTTGCTCAAAAAGGTGACCTCCATCTTTAATGTGTGAACTTGATTTATTATCTCAACAAGAGGCCTGTGTCAGCACTGTCTGCTCACTTTTCCTCATTGGGCGTGCCCTCAATTAGCCTCAGAAGACAATTAGTGCAAGAGACAGTTGGCATCAGTCTCACCAAATTTTAGACACTGACGCCTCACCTGGTCAAGGGCACTGGGACAAAACTCATTCAGCTTGCTCTGAGTGTCTACCAAAGGAGCTGAGTTACACCCCCAGAGCACCTCTTGCTCTCCCTGACTGTGAAAGGAGTGTGGACCATCAGCTCAGGTGAGATGCCACCACAGCAGAGACCCGAATTTGGCCGGGCCAGTGCCACCAAGGCAGGACACTCACGGCAGTTCTTCTCGTCGCTCATGTCCCCGCAGTCATTGTCGTTGTCACACTGCCAGATGCTGTTGATGCAGTTCCCATTGGAGCACCTGTACTGGTTCGGCAGGCACGTGTTCTCTGGGGCAGGAGGGACAACAAAACCAAGCTGGCATGAGGCTGTGCTTCCAGAAACAGGCCACTCTCCTCCCCGACAGAGGACAGGTCACGCCGACCTCCCGTGGTGGCAGAAGCCACCTCAGCACTGAGCAGCACCCAGAGCCGAGCAGGGCTTTACCTTCCTTTATGCACGTGTTGTTCTTCATGGCGTAGCCGTGGGGACAGTCACACCTGAGCTCCCCGCTGGGCAGCACGGTGCTGGCCACCCCCTCGGGGCACTTGCAGCTGCGGCCGTTGTTGGACCTGGGCAGGCAGAGCAGGCTGCAGGGCTTGGCGATGCAGGCGTTCTGCCCTGGAGCAGGGCAGGAGGAAGGGGACAATGTCAGGGCAGAGGCACGGGAATCCCAGTGTCACCTGCCAGCCCAGGACAGAGGCACGGGAATCCCAGTGTCACCTGCTTTGGGTTCAGATCCCGTTAGGAGCCAGCTCTGCAGGGCTGTGCTGAGGTCACCCCTAGGAATGCACAGAGCCATCTGCTCCAGGGAGTTTGAGGGCCTTTAAGGGGGTTTCCCCCTTAAGGGACACAACTGGCCTTTAAGGGACACAACTCCTCCAAGTGGCTTTGGAGGTCTACCGAAGGATATGAGATACACCCCCAGAGTGCCTTTTGTCTCCCCACTTTCCTGCAGGCTGCTGACTGGCAGAGCCCTCTGATGGTCTTGTACCCATCTGAAAATGGGTGTAAACAGCACACGGGGGTCAGCACTGCCTTCTCACAGCGCAGACACATGGTTAAAGGAGGACAAAGTTGGTGCAGCCCTGAAATCCTGTGGTTTTTCAGTCTATAAACACTTTGATGGAAAAGCTGTGACCTGCGACATAAACAATGAGGTGCCGCCACAGCTGAGTGCCCTACGAGCTCCCTGATGGGGAGCATCTCTCCTGGCAGCCAAAAAGCAGAATATACCACTGATGAAACTCATTCCTTATGGCTGTGCCTGAGAGCCTCCAGCCCTGCAGGAACGGGGATATATTCAGGAAATGCAAGCCAGGATGGCCCAGTGGCCTGGGAACCTGTGGAAATGGGGGATGAATTCTAAATCCCAGAGAGGATCACCTACACGATTACCTGTCGTCTTTCCTCTGTAAAAGATTTTCATATCCATGATCCCATTCAGTCGGCCGACCAAGATCTCCATCCTGGAGCCGCTGTTTTTGGATGCTCTGAAAATACTCAGCTGTGACCAGTCGTTCCAGTAGATTTCATTCTGAAACACAGGCTTGGCTCTTAGCGCGAGGTGAGGCACCAGCAGGGCCGTGCTCATCAGTGGTACCTGCACTAATCACCCTAAATACTGCATGAGGGGGGACACTGAGAGTGAAAAGTGTCCCCAACCCAAGGGGGAGAGGAAGAGGAAGGCCTGAGGTGGGATTTGAGCAGGAATGGGAGTGACAGAGTCATCTTCTGAGAGGCAAACATTGCAGTGCAGCTGCTTGGGAATGTTGGGCCTGGTTTCACTGCACTTGCCTGCTCGTTTCAGGGATTTGTGGGAATGTGCCAGGAGCAGAAAGAGAGCAAGCATCGTGCCTGCTCCAAATCACATCCCTGTCCTTCAAATTCAGTGTGCTCTGTGCTCCTGCAGCACCAACCTCAGAGCCCGCATGCTACGGAAAAAATTACAACGGGGAAAACAAACCTTGAATACGGCAATGGCATAGGGGTGAGGGAGGCTGTCCAGGATCACAGATCTCTGCATCCCATTGAAATCAACCCTCTCGATCCTGTCCATGTAGGCTTCAGTCCAGTAGATCCAGTGGTCATCCACAGAAATGCCGTTTGGCCACCGCACGCCCTCCGAGACGATGCACCCGGCCAGCGACCCGTCCATGTCACTTCTGTAGATGCCAGCCCTGGAGTCCCCCCAGTCTGTCCAGAACATCAACCTGGCAGCAGGCAGAGAGGTTACTCTGAATCCTCACACAGCAGCTCATCAAAAGGAACCAGGTTAGGAGAAGCAGAGGTTGGAATGCTTTGCATTCCACGTCTCTTGCACGACATGCCTTTGAAGAGGGAGCTCTGCAATTCTAATGAACACCACCAGCAGATTTATGAGCAGCACAGAGGCTTTTTAGCTGCAAGCTCTGTGGTGGGAGTGCAGCTGCAGGTTACCTTGCCATGAACTGCTCTGGTTTGTCAGAGCTGCGTTTGCAGCCGAGGCCAAGCCCCAGAAAGATGTAACTTGCATTTGGCTCTTGAATTCGAGCACAGCTCAGCTTCTCATGCATCACTGCAGCCTTCCCCACTGACCAGACCAGTTTTACTGGCACGAGAAATTATTTACTAATGGATATGTATGGGTAGGAAAGAATAAACAGTTGGTGATCTCTGCCCTGAGGGAGCTGGGGCCTTAGTTGGGGACGCAGCGGTGAGAGGGGGCTCCACGGGGCAGGACTGTGCTGTGCCTGTCCCCCATTTCACCTCACCAAGCTGTCCTCCCTGAGGAGGTGGTGGTGAAGGAGCAGCAGTTTCCCTAGGGAATAGCAAGGAAACACTTGCGATGTTTTCTTTCTTACCCGTCTCGGGGAACCAGAGCCAGGGCCCTGGGTCGCTCCAGTATCGAGGAGTTGAGGACGGTGAGTCTCAGGTCTCCATCTGGATTGGCAACCTAGACCCAAAACCAGAGCCAGGACAGGTGTGTTTGCTACAGGCACTGCTTGAAGTGACACAAAATCTATGGCAGGCAACTATTGCTCCTTAATAAAATATGCACGGCCACGGGTGGGCAGAGCCGTACCTCGATTTTGGGAATCCCAGCGTTGACCCAGTACAGCAGCTGGCTGAGAGGTTCAAAGGCCAAAGCTTCCACTGTTTCCAACCCAGTGCTTATGATTATTTCCTGCCCAGAGCTGCCATTGAGACAAAGACGCTGGGAAAAAAATAAAAATAATCAGAATAAAAGACGAGGAACTGCCTCAGCCTGAAGGCCAGGTGACAGACAGCTCGGAGGAGAGGAGTACCAGGACAAACCTTTGCATTTCAGGGTGTGGATGCAACACCCGGGTGGCAAGGGGGTGATGCCTCCCTGCTCCCGGCTCACCTGGATAATGTCCAGAGTGACATCAGCCCAGTACAGGCAGTTGTGCTCGTAGTCAAAATCCAGGGCCACAGCTCCCCGGAGCCCGGCCAGGGGCAGCTCCTCGCTGACACCCGAGGCGAGGTCGTAGCGGTGGATGGAGTAGCGGGTGGCGTAGAGGATGAACTCGTTCTCCTCTGCAAGAACAGGGCCTTATTTAGTGGCCGTTTTTGGCTACTCGAGGGGCAAAAAGAAAGGAAATAGCAGGTGTTTTTCACCCCTGGTTTTAGCACCTCGGGGAGGCAAAGAGCCTTTGTCTCAGTGGGATTAGGTTAATGGGAATGTGGTAATAGCGTCACATGGGGCCGGGCACACACTGTGGGCATTGTCTGGTCCAGGAGGAGGAGGAGGAGGAGGAGGAGGAGGAGGAGGCACGGCTGGCAGAACCTGCCCTGACCCCTTTCTTCCCACTTTAGTGCTGCCAATGGGAAACAAAATACTGATCTCCCCTTAGTCAAAAAAAAAAAAAAACCAACAAAACAAAAACATTAAAAAAAGTGGGAGTGATGCAAATCTGCAAGTCCTCAGGGACACTGGCCCCGCAGGAAATATCCCAGCGTGGGTTTTGTTTCCGAAAGGAGCCGAATCCAGGTAATGTGATCCTGGTCCGGGACAAAGTCTCCCGGGCATTATCCCACCACCGGTCAAGTCCAATAATGCTATTAATGAGCAGAGCTAATGTCAGTAAGTAACTCTGGCTGTGCATCCCTAATGAGATTATACGGAGATATGAAACAGATACTGTACATGAAAGTGTTACCATGGAGCGAGGCAGCACGGATCCGGAGACGATCCGCAAACACTCTGGGAACACGGCACTTCAAAGGCCGGCCCGGTGGGGACGGCAGGCAGGTTTATTTTGCAATCAGCAGGGCCCTTCTCAGCATGCCCAACACAGCTCTCCAAACAGCTCGAGAGGGCTCGGAGGGGTGACTAACGTGTCAGGGGTAAAGCTGAGCGCAGCGCTGGCAGGAGTCCCAGCACAGGGGATGCTTCCCCGCGCTGTTTCGCACCTGGAATATCTTCCGCACCCTGAAAAATTTTAGGGCAGTGCAGGGAAAGCTGCTGCTGGTGGGTCTGGCTGCTCTGCTCGGCTCCCCTGCCTTTCCACGAGCCCCTGCCCTGCCGGAGGCTCCGGAGCTGCAGCACGGCAGCAATGCTGATCACGCAGCTCGTGACGGCAGATTAAATTAAAGCTGTAATGAGCAGAATGCAAATAACTCTGGCAGCACAGGGGCACGGGACTGTTACAGTGCCTTGTACGTTCGGGAGGAGAGAATAAGGATGGGAGGGTGGATTCTGGCAGGCAGAGGGGTGAGGGCTGAAGGTTTGCCCTTGTCTGGCCCCAAAGGGCCATCGTTCGGCTGCACACGGGGGCTGTCTCAGGGCGGCACCTTCCCAAGGGGACCTTCCCAAGGATGGGGCTGTCTTTGATCTAATTCCTGTCTTTCTGGTTGAGTTCAAGCCAGCTACAGCAAGGACGTGACCAGGATAAAAGGGTTCCTGCTTGCAGCCTGCCCCTGAGGGCTTCAGGGGACTCCGCACTCTGGGCAGACACTGCTCCTGAGCAGGACCCTCAGAAGCTCTGGCCACAGGACAGGAGAGGGTGATTTGTAGCCCACCCAGGCTCCTGTGTCACAGGTTTTGTCTGAGAGCCCTCTGGGACTCTGTGCCCGGTCCCTGAGGCACCAGCCAAAGGTTTTATGAATGGAGCCCTTGTGCCCAGAGCAGATCTTGCACACACTCACCCGCCAGCGGGCACGGCACCAGCTCCCCCTCGAGCCGCGACTCGATGTCTCCACCCGTGCAAGTGTCCCCAGAGATCTTTCTGTAGCTGCAACACACAGAGCCAGGCAGTTTATTCCATGGAAAAACTGTGAACGAACCACCCTGTGCAGCCAGAATAAGCTGTGGTGTTTAATTGCCATGTATATCCTAACATGCCATTTGTTTGCTGCCACTTTTGCGGGTTTTGTGGTTGTTTGGGGTTTTTTTAATCACCAACAGGATAAATTCCAGCACTTGGAAGATCAGGTTGCCCTCCCAAGCACAGCACATACCCTCGAGTCTTCTTGTAGGTTGAGCCAACAGGGCAAGGGACTGGTGGGTCATAGGGTTTTCCAGCAAACTCAGGGTCAGGGACACAAACTTCTAAGGACAAGTCATCGCTCAGTTTGAAGCCAAAATCACTGCAAGTAGAAGAAAGATTTAGAGAGGCACAGGGGAAAGCAAAAAATGTAGCCACACTATACTACGAGTCTGTTTTTGCACAGAATTTTTAAGAACCAAAGTGGCCATTCAATTATTATCAGTATTTAGCTGCACAGAACATCCCCGAGCCAGACAGGACGTTTCAAGAACACTTTGCAAATCAGCTTTGCCGGGGACTGGGCAGGCTGGGGAAGGTGAGGCAGCGAGGCAGAGCTGAGCCAGTGTGCTCTGCAAAGCTGGCTGCAAGCCCCAGCCCTGCTGCTCAGCTGGCTCGGGTCACTGCTCTGGCTCTTGGCTGGTCCTGCTGGTAAAAATGGGAGTTACAGTGCGGCTGTTCTTTGGAAAACGCTGTGGGGGAGAGAGGTTTTGTCAGTGTGATCTTGCAGGGAGCCCAGGGCTGAATTCTGAGGCAGGATCTCACCCGCCCTGCTCTCAGTCTGCTCATGGTGAGCCCGACTTGGTCTCAGCATCAGACAGGAGCAGTCTGGTGTGAGCTCCACTGAAAGCCCAGTCCCTAAAAAGCAGCTCCCTTTCTAACCCCAAACCTCTGCATCAGGTTGCCAGAGCATGTTTCCTGATCCTGAAAGCTGTGCAGTGCTGGGATTGTGGGAATTACAGTCAAAGTGCAATAGCGGGGTCAGCTGCACCCTGTGGCTGAAGAATCACAAAGATTTTTAGCGGATCTCTGTCTGTGATGGGAAATTATCCATTACCATTTGGAAGGTGATGGATTAACAATACTTCCCGCTTCCGTGGAACCTTTCAGAGGCTCCCAAAAGGCTCTAAAGACATTAATTAAGTCTCATGCCCTGTTATTAATGAAAGGATGTTTTCAGTCTGTTTAGTTTCCTCTCTGCTATAAAATGAAGCAGCAACACTCCAAGCTACATAAATTGGATGTTTGTTCACTCGGAGCGATTGGTCACAGATACTTATCTCGGATTTACAATCCAGACTAGAAGAAATTAATTGGTATTTTACCATTCAAAGTCCTCCCTCGTACAAGAGCAGTTGGAGACCATGACAGGCCTGTCAAAATCTTCCCCATTGAAGCAGGTCGCATGAGGAGTCCTCCTTTTGAAGACGGTTTTATGCCCCAGTAAACATTCATTGCCTCGCTCGTCAGAGGGTGACCACAGCTTGTAGTCGTTCTCTGTGCAAGGGACCCCTGAGAGGAGAAACAAGGCTGGGGTGCAGAAAGGCGCAGCTTTTGCAGCACCCCAAAAAAGGGTTTAAAGGCAGAGAGATGCAGATGTCCCCGGCACCCAGGAGTGACAGGTGTGCTGGCACCCAGCCCCACACCACGGGAATGCCCCTTCCCTCCCCTCTCCACCCTCCTCTGGCACAAAACTTCCCCCAAAGTGCAAGGCTCCAGCCCTGTCCCACAGGGAAAGGCAGGGCAAGGAGCGTTCCAGGCGGGAGCGTGCGGCGGCACGTGGCGACAGGAGGGAACAGGCAGCTCCGTGGCAGTGACAGGGAACCTGAATGAAGTCATTCTGGTTACCAAACAGATCCCTTCCCAACAAAACGTCGAGGGAATCCGTGATAAATTTCAGTCAAGCAAATTCCTCTGCTGGGTTTAACTGCGCTTTGATTAAAATGCTGCCTCGCAATCAAAGCTGAAATGGGTTATAAAACATTCATAGGCACAAGCCTTCAGAAGGAATTCTTTTTTTTCCTCCCTCTCCTTTTCAACAAATTCCTCAGTGAGGAGGGAAGGAATAGAGGGAGAGCACAGGGAACACGAGTGCCTTCCGCAGCTGCGTCCACGTGGACATGGACACTTGGGACAGGGTGCGAGGAGATGCCCTCTCCTACCTGCAGAGCCACCCCAAAATGGCTCTGCCACCTGTCCCCTTACCCAGCACGTCAGTGGTGTTGATCTGCAGGATCAGCCAGCTGTGGCCATTCTCCTTGTAGGAGCCAAAGATGGTGAATATGGTGCTCTTCTCGCCGGGCTCGGTCAGGAGGCCGTACACGAACACCGGCTTCTCCGAGAACGTGAAGACTTTCCAGGTTTCCCCTTCATTTGTGCTGTACCTGCGTAAAGGAGATTGGGAGAGGTGCCAGGGGCATGTCCTGCCTGCTGCAGGGCACTCTCTGCCATCCCCAGCCCGAGCACCAGGGGCAGGCCCTGTGTCCTCACACTCACTTGAGCTGGTCGGTCTCGGTGCCTTGGGCGATGGCCACGAGAATTCCACCGTGGTCACCCCAGGTGTAGTAGTGGGGTCCAGACAGTGCCTGGAAGAGAGACATTGCTGAGGGGTGATCAAAGCTGTGCTGAATGAAGGGAAAATGGCTGGAAAGTGTGATTTGTCAGAGACTCTGCCTGACCTGAGCTAATCCTTCAGCCTTGGCCAAACCAAGTGTCTGTAGGCACCAGAGATTCAGGTGTTTATGGGACACCATCTGCAGATGAGAGTAGCCAGCCCATTTCCCCTAACAGCTGTAAGAGCTGCCCTGAGCCCTGGACTCTGCTCCTCCTGTGCTTTGTGCATGGAAAGAAGCAGTAGAAGAAGTGCCATGACACAAAACCAGAGTCCGTCACTCCTCCTCTCATTTGTCACATCTGTGACGCTTTCCTGACACTCAGCAGCGACTCGTGGCCTTCCCAGGACTGCAGAGAAGTTTTGGTTCTCAGGCTGTGGAAGGTCTTGTGAATGTTCAGAAAGAAGTGGGGCCATGGCCCGCAGAAACAAGCCCTGGAGACAACTCATCCATCCATGCCATGGGAAAAAGCTTGGATTTCACGCTCACCTACACCTGCAGCATACAATCACCTTGGCTTTCCCACCCAGGGAGCTCAGAGCACCTCAGGATGGAAACAGGGAGCACGTTCGTGCCAGACTCTGCTCACAGGACGTGCTGTCACACTTGGGAACATTCTTACACAGGGCACTGAATGCATTGTTCCTTTCTTCTCTGGCCTGTGAGATCACCCCAGTGATCGGCAGAGCAAGGAGCCTCCCAGCCTGCTGCTGGCCAAAGGCGAGGGGAAGGAGTCGTGTTGCTGCTTCTCAGCTCCACTGCTGGGTCATTCTGCACCTCTGCTCGTGATGCAAAGATCAGTCAGGAGCTTGGTGCTGGTAACTTCGGGTCAACGCTTCCTCAGAATGCTTTAACTGCACTTCAAGGCAAACCTGTGCAGCTCGGCACCTGAAAGTCTCCGTTTTTGGATACCCTGCCCCATCTGTCAGCTCCTGCCTGGCTGCAGGGTCCCCACAGCTGCTCTCCAGCTGGATTTTGGAGGCAGGAGCAGCCTCTGAACCACCCTTGGCAGCAGCCAGACCTGTGGCGTGTCCCCACCGCCGCTGCGGCTGCCCAGAGCTCGCCCCGACCGCGCAGCACTCGCGGGGGAGGAGGAGGCTGCTCAATTCCCGGCCTTAAATAGCTTGCAGATGTTGGAATACCACATTACACTGGCTGCAGAGTGCCCAGGCAGACCACAAGCACTGCCACAGACCAGAACATCCACTCAGTAAACAGCAGCCAACTCCCCATGAACCGAGGACAGCATCCCATTTTTCTGGAAGAAGCCAGAGCCTCTCCAAACACTCTCACAAAGTCCTGGCTGTCAGTCCCAAATAAAAGACACCAAACGATCCGTGCTGAGGGGAAGTCCTGCCAGGTGAAAAGGAGAAATAAAGGATGGAGCTCTTCTGTGTTTGAATCCACCACCTACACCAGAGGTTCAGCTCCAACCAACCCATGCCTGGTCCTTTCTCCCTAGTTTTAAGGCATTGAGCACCTTCCAGCTCTTGGATTCATATGAAATCACCTTTGATGTAACTCATCGATATTGCTGCCAACATTCTTCCTGTTCCCCCACCATCCTGGCCAGTCTGGCAGGTGTAAGAGCAGCCTTACCTCTCTCCACCTTGCTCCAGCACTGCTCGAGACATAAACATTGGTTTTCCTTGCCATGTTCTTGCCAACAGAGCCTGGGAAAATGGGAGAAATCATCTTTCTTGAAGAATGCAAAGTGATTGCTTAAAAGGAAGCCAGACACTTCCAAACTATTTTTATCTGTGATTGAGGAACTGATTTTTCACACTATAAATTAATGCCTTCAAAAGCAAATATTTCAAGGACTATTACAAGTTCTGAAAGCAGATGGGGGAAAAACCCATGGCTACAAACACGATTAAACAAAATGTGTGTGTTCTTCAGTAACAGAGCGAGACAAACAGGAATTTCTGAATCTTCAAGAAGCCCTTCACGAGGATCAGGAAACAGGATCAGAACAGAGCAGGTTTCTCACATCTCTGTGCTGCAGTGAAATGTTCATCCTGTAATTACTGTACAGGGACTGCAGCAGAGAAAGGACAGCAAAATGCACCATTTAATTGCATTTTATAACCTGCTCGTACGAACTAAATACTGCCAAGCTCCTGGTGTCCTGACAACAACACCCCCCAAGGCAAGGGAAGAGCAGTACCAGTGGCAATGATCAGTCCTGGCGCCGACTCCTTGGAGAGGATGGGCATCCTGCGCAGCTGGAAATTCAGCAGCTGGCTCAGGCGCTGGGCCAGGTGGAGAGAGCAGCCCTGGGACAACTGGGAAAGCAGAAGAGTGGATTAACATCCATCCCTCATCCTACCTAGTCCAGCCCTGTGGGATTTTCTTCTTGGTTTGGACGGTCGGGACGGCTGTAGACGAGAGATCTCTGTAGTTAGGTTTTAGAGCGTGTAGTTTATTTATGAAGGGTGTGGGTGTAGTGGGCCTGTTTGGAGCTGCCAGCTGCAGCTCGAGGCAGGGCAGGAAAGTGAGAGAGCAAGAGAAACCAAGGTAAGAGCAAGAGAGAGTAAGGGCGAGAAGAAGTAGTGGAAGTAGTAAAAGGAGAGGGAAAAGAGAGAAGGAAAAGAGAGGGAGAAGAGCACGAAGAGAGCGAGGTTCTCGTTTACAATACAATAAATCTTCTTCTGTGTTGAATATTCTAATTTCCACTAACCAATCTAGTACAAGATACAAATCCTATAGCATTTCCATACAGCCTATAAGAATTGTTCCATTACCATGCTGCGTTACATTTTAAACTCCAGAAACTCCTCTCTGGACCCCTGCTGCCAAGCCAGTAGGGTCTGCTCTGACCCTGGGACCTGTCTGCAGGCAGAGGGGCTTGTTCAACAGAGAGGGGATTACCTTCAGCCGGCCATCCCATAGTTTTCCAGTTGTTCAGTAACTAAGGCTTGGTATCTCAAAGCTTGCTTTCATTTCAATCTCACTTACAGTTTCCCTATTCTCAGCATCTTTTGCCAGGCAATCATATTTATAAGGCTTTCCTGTTTCATCTTCCCCAACACAGCCCTCTCTGCTTGGAAAGGCAAGGAGGGACTCCTTCGTGGTGGCATCGCTGTTTCAGCCTCTTTCCGTGGAGTTCAGGTTGGAAAACACCTCCAAGATCACCAAGCCCACCACTACTAAACCACGTCCCCAAACGCTACTCCTGGGGGGCCTTCTCCCCACCCCACCCTGTGCTACCTGGCAGTCGATGTGCTCCCCATAACGAGTCTGTGCCGGGGGCTGCAGCAGTTCCCAGGTGCCGCCCTTGTCGAAGGTGATGACGGAGCGCATGTTCTCCTCGCTGAAGGAGCCGTTGATCAGCGTGGCGATGTAGACGCCCCGCACGCCTTCCACGCGGTGGAAATCCGCGAAGGGCTCGTTGGCAAAGTACCTGTGGGGTCAGTGGAATGTGAATTGAACCCCCCGTAAGTCTGGGGATTGTCAGGCAAAGGTAATGAATTGATGCAACACAGACAAAAATCACAGATTTTGGTTGATGCTCTCATTCGCCATCGGATGAATCCTGTCGTACCTGACCAAGGTGTCGCTGCCGGCTCCCCCTGGGCTGTAGTAGAGCACGTTTTCCAGAGACAGGGAGAACTTCAGGCCCTCTGCCTCCGAGATGTAGAGGTTGGTGCGGTTGTTGTCGTGGCTGACACACACAAACACCTGGTCCTCAGAGGCATCAGCAATGTAATATTCCTTTGGGACATAAAGAACAGGCTTCGTGTGTGTGTGCATACAGGGAGGGTTTACACACAGGCTGGTTTTGATTTCCTCTTAGCCTGCTTCCACCTTTTTTGTATTTTTTCCATTCAGCAGGTGGAAACTCTTCGCTTTGCTTTTTCTGTTGTGTTCCCCCGACAGTGATTCCCATCCTCCACCTTGAAAAGCCCCCTGGAAGCAGTATTGGTAGCCAAGCCCCATCCGTGCTGGATCCCTGGACCCCACTGAGGCTGGGAGGGCACCCCACTGCTCTGCCAAGCACCAAGAACTTGCTTCTCATGCCCTTCTTCATCCCCACCAGCCTGGGGACACCACGGCACATCTGGTTCGTGGATCAGGGACTCTTTGCCAGCCCTGGCTGTGCCCTGGGCTTCCTCAGCCTGCAAGATTGGATGCTCCAGGCCATGACAGTGCACCCCACACCACGGGAAGAGGTAAAGTCCCCAAAAGCAGAGTCAGAGCAGTGGCATCAGCCCCTCTCTGGTGTCTGGGCTTTGCCACCAGCACTGGGGGAAGTGAGTGACTGTCCAGGGGCCATCATGTAAACCACAACATCATCCCAACGTGAGCTTTTGCTCTGCCACCCCCCCAGCAGGGTCATGCGAGGTCCCTTCCCATTGCTGCACCATCTGGAGCTGCTGCTGACACCGCAGGGTGTCCTTGGCAAGGCAGGGAGCGAGGAGGCTGCTCGGGAAGCACCACTTACCTTAATTGGATGCTTGGTAACGAACTGTGCCACCCGCATGGGCTTGCGGTTGAAGGAGACCCAGAGCTGGACCGAGGGTGGCTGCGAGCTGCCAAGCAAACGCTGTGCAGAGCACAGGGACACGTTAGGAGGGGCTCTCAGCCCCCAAATCACCCTCATCTCCACCGGGATCACCCAGTACCCGGGGCTTCCCCCTCCCTGCACGTGGGCAAAGCGTGGCAGCTGCGGGATGCTGGGAGCAGTGATCCCCACTCAGGGTTTGAACTGCCACAGCCAGGGTTCAGCAAGGAGACAAACTGCCCTTCCTGGTCAGTCAGGTGGGGGTAAGGAGGCTGGTTTTAATTCCTCCATTTTCCTTAGAGCACACTGTCCTTTCCATCCTATTTTTAACGATTTGCGCAAAACGAAAGGCGCCGGAGCGAAGCCGAGAAAGTGAGAAAGCTGGGGGCAACCTATTTCATACAGAATGCCAATGGTGAGGACCTAAACCCAGATCTAGGCTCCAAAAATAAGCGGCCTGGTTTTTTTTTTTCCTTTTCCCAGGCTCTGTATCACTAAGCAACCGTGCCTCCCACGGAAAGGAGCAGAAGTCAGAGCCCTGGGCGCCGCTGCCACCCAGCCTGTCCTTTCCCCAGCACCGCTCCTGCTGCGGCCAGCCTTGGAGGCAAATGCCTCACTCCAGACCGGGGGATGTGATTCCCAAATGAGGGCTTTGCAGCCAGCCTCCCTCTGCCTCAGTGTTTCCCAGCAGTGTTTGCTGTGGTGTGGAATATGGGTGATTTTATTGATGTTTAGTCATTACAGCTGCAGGAGGACGCAGGGCGTGCTGCCCGGTGGCCCCTGAGTGCTCCAGAAGCAGAAAAAGCTCCAAAGCACCCCCAAATTGAGCCCAAACCTTTCTCGTGCTTTCAGGATGCTGTCCCTGAGCCCAGTGGCTTCTCTGCAGAGACACAAACCACTCCCAGTGTTTCACCCTACACCAGCACTGAGCCCTCGATAAAATCTGCAAACCACAGAGCAGGCACAGCGCCAAGGGGCCGGGCCCTGAGAGTTACAGGCTGTACTACCTGCAAGGGAGACTTCTGAGAAACTGAAATTGCTCTGCAAATGTTCTCTGCCTCTGTCAGACACCACTGTGCCTGCACAGGGGGCCGGAGGTGACACACCCATCCCTTACTGCCTGGGAAACTCTCCCTGGTTCTGCCAGCAGCCGCCTCTAAATAAGGGTTCCTTCTTAAATCACTCAATGGCAGCTGCAGGGGAGAAAAGCATTTTCTGAAAAGAAAGCTGCTCCTTAAATTCTAGAAGGATCAGGACTTTATCCCTCTGGTGCTGTTTTTGATCCTCTAGAAAGGCCTTGCCCTCAGAGGAAGCACAGACACTTTCTTGCTTCCTTTCAGGTTTGTCCGAATTTGGCCAAAACTGTAAAAAGCACAGGGAGGCTCCAGCTGCAGAGGGACCAAAAGACCGCTTTTGCTCACCCACATCCTCTTTTCTTAGGAAAGCAGACTGAAAATGCAGCTTTCTTTCCAGGCTGGAGCACATTAGGCTGCTTGGACCTCGTCCACGTTTGATGGTAATCTCCTCTGACAAGCGGCCTCCTATAACCACCGAGCCGCCGAGCCACATCCCCCTTCCCCTGCCACCCCCACCCCACGTCCTTCCCAGGCATCCTGTGGTTTTTCCCGGGTCCCAGCCCTCTGCAGGCTGACCTACTTCTGCCCAGCCTGCCGGAGGCAGGGGTACGGAAACACCACCGGGAGAGCGGCACGGGCGGCCACTGCTTTGTCCACGGCAGCTGAGCCCACGGGGGGTGGCAGCTGCTGCCAGGCTGGGTGACACCTCTGTGACCAGCCAGTGAGGCCTGAAGGCTGCGAGGTGCAGCAGGGAGTGGCACCATCCCTGGCAGATGCTCTTGCCCGCCGTGGTTCCGCACCACGTCGTCGACCCACGGCGGTGAATTCCTCGTGTGTCACTCACCACAGACTTGGTTGCAAACATGTACTTGTCCCTGAGCTGGAAGTCTTCAACGTCCTCCAGGATTATTTCCTTGTTTTCACGGCTCTGGAAGAAGTCTGTGCTGCGGATGACCGTCGAGGCCCCCGAGGGCTCGTGCCGCTCGATGTACACCGTGTTGGGCTTGTCGTAGGGCTCGACCCCCCTGGAGATGTGGTGGGCTTTGAGAAGAAGGCAGCAGGAGCAAGGAAATGGGGTAGGGGGTATGGACAACACTCCTGGGAGCCAGCGTGGGTGGCTGTCACTTGTCACCCTGCTGTGCCACATCCCCACAGTGCAGGGTGAGGGGAGCAGGGGGCAGGGCTGGAGCACACTCTGGTACCCAGATCCTTGGTTCCCACAGGGCAGCAAACAATGCAAGAAGTGAGGAATGAGAGAAGACAGGAGTTGGGTGTACACAATACATACCAAGAAAAGGACTTCACGTGTTCCTGAATCATTATCCAGGTCTGGCCAAAGTCATCCGATTTCCAGAGCTGCAACAACAAAGGTGAGAGATGCCAGTGGGACTGGGACAGGAGCAGACCCAGTCCTTTAAGACACCCAGGCTCAGGCAGGACAGACACATGCCCATCCATGGCTACTCTCATGACTTCTTCTCATGTGGCAGCTCCTGGAGCGGCAGCAACTTTTCTAACAGAATAAGCCAAACAGGAAAAAACTGTCCTTTAGCCTTCTACCAGAAGGATTTCCCACTGTTTCACCTCCAGGTTTTACTCGCTGTGTCTGTCTGAAGGTGCTGTAACCATTTTCAATCTTTAGCCAACAGCTCCCAGGGGGGAAAAAAGTGTTTGTATTCAAGCAGCAATTTGTTATTCAGGACCCAAAGCCAAACCACAGGCCCACATGAAACACTGCAGAGGTCATCCTGCCTCAGCTGCCAGCGCTCTGTGGTGAGTTATGACCACGATAGTTGGGGTGATGGATACGGCTGGGAGCAGTGAGGATGGAGGAAAAAGGAAGGGAAATAAGACAGGCATCCTGCAGGCATTATATTTTCATTCTCCAGAGGTAAGAACAAGATAGACTGCAGGGAAGGGGGTGTCCTGGCCAATTTGGACAGCTCTGCGTGAGGTCACACACCCTGAATGGCCAAAGCATGAAGCCACATGGCCCTGGCACAAGGCAGGGTGGCTCTTGGCTGTGGGGGACAAAACAGGCCACACGACCATCACAGCAGGCCAGAGCCAGGGTGCTGGGTCCCCACCTAAGCAAAGTGCTCACCTGTTTTTTAGGGTGAGACCTGTCGAAGCCCAGGAGCAGGTTGGGGTTCCTGCTGTGCAGGAGGAGGTCTGCTGCTCTGAAGGGGATGGAGAAGCCTTGGATGGTGTTGCAGAAGTCGGTGGTGATCCAGAGGTACGGGGCAAAGGCGTCCACGAAGATATACTGGGAGTGGAGGGACAGGGCAGAGGAGAAGGTCAGAGCAGAGCTCAGGCTGGCAGTAATGAAGGTGCCCACCCCAGGGGAGCCTTTGGGAGGGCAAACCTTGGAGGAGAACAATTTGGCTGTCCCAGCCATCCCTCTCCCACCACACTCTGAGCGTCACCAAGCCGTACAAGAAGTGCCTGGCACACGCCACCTCTGTCCCAGGGACAGCCCAAGGGGTGTCCAGGCTCCCTGTGGCAGCAGGGATAAAGCCCCACTGCCATGTCCCCCTCACCCTCTTGTTGTCGGCCGGGCTGTGGTAGAACTGGGCAATGGCCACCTCGCTGCTGTTCCCCCCGTCGAAGCTGAACCTCTCCGAAATCTTCTTAAAACTCTTCCCATAGTCATAGGACACATAAACCTGCAAAAGAGAAGCCCCAGAGTGAGAAGCACAAAGTTCTGGGCTCCCTTCTGACAGATTTGGTGAAAACTCAGTAAACTACAAGGTGGGGAAAGATTTGAGATCTCCCCAACCACGCCTTGAACCCATGGGGCAGCACAGAGGATATTTAATTTTTTTAAGCCTCTGAACTCAAACTCATGGGCCTTTTTTTGTCTCTCAGGACACAAGAGCAAGCCAGGCTGTAGCTCAGCAGCAACCATCACCTTGCCTGGCCCAGAAGCAGAAGGTGCACCTGGACAGGGCCAGGGTGTGTTACTTACATCGCTGTTTTTGGGACCCAGCAGGGACAGGCTGTCCCTGGCCAAGGCCACAATCACGTTGCTCTTCTCTCCTGCCCAGTGAACGACCATCTGGTTGTGGGAATCGTTGAGGCTGACCTGCAACGCCAAGGAAAAGGACACCCCGAGTCACAGCCTCACCCACGGGGACAGCAAACACCCGCTCGTGCCACCCCTCCTTGGAAATACCAGACTTTGGGAAAACTCATTCAAAGCAGCATGTCTCCTGAACACATTGGCAGAATGTGCCTGAAAAGGTTAGTTTTCCCCTTATTCTTCCTCCAAGAAACAGGATTCAGGGGATGATGAGAATGAAAACTCAAACCAAGGACTGAGAAGCGTTTTCAAATCCAGACTGATGAGGCCACAGGGAAACAGAGGCAGCTTTCTGCCTGACGGGAGGCAGAAGGCCAGGCACCGATCCCTTCTCTCTGGTGACCAGTGACAGCACTCGAGGGACTGCCAGGAAGCTGTTTCAGGGGAGGTTTAGCTGGATCTCAGAAAGGGTCTTCCCCCAGAGGTGCTGGGCACTGCCCAGGCTCCCCAGGGAATGGGCACGGCCCCGAGGCTGCCAGAGCTCCAGGCGCGTTTGGACAGCGCTGCCCGGGATGCCCAGGGTGGGATTTTGGGGTGTCTGTGCGGGGTCAAGGGTTGGGTCCCTTCCAGCTCAGGACACTGTGATTCCGTGCTGGTTTCCAGCACCCACCCAGAGCTGTGCACGACCCCGTTACCCCCGTGCACGCCAGCAAAGGGCTGCTTTCTAAGGGCTGCTCTCGCAGCATCACCACAGTGGGAGCTGAAGGCGCAGGACAAGCCCTCGGTGGCTGTCAGCAGCGAGCAGGGCCAGGCTGGCGAGCTGGGAGAGCCGGGGGAAGCAGCTCAGCTCGGCCGTGCATGGGTGCCCCACCGCCTGCAGCAGAGGACGTGCGTGCCTGAGCCCTCGCACGCCACAGCTCAGCCCAGGGCTGGTAACCCGGAGCTCAGGGCCTCGGGAAGCTGTAAAAATACAGGGATAAGCCCTTCTTAGGCTTGATACCCTGCAGCTCTCGCTGACCCCGGGATCAGCGAGCAGCACCGCCTGGAAGAAGGGGCTGCTTTAACCTCCAGCAAGCGAAACACTTGGAAAAACAAGGTCTTTATTCTGGAAGAAGGGAGGGGGGAGAGCCAAGCAGAAGCCCTCAAATCCCTCTTATGCAATAGGCTCACAGGAGGGGAAAGAGAAGCGAACCCAACCCCGGCAGGGAGCATCCCCCGGGGCCGGAGCCCCCCGGCCGCACCCCCGGCTGCCCGGGCGGGGACCGCCCCACCGGGCAAACCCCGCCGGAGCTCCCGGCTACGAACGCGGCGCAGATTTAGGTCAGGCAGCAGCATCAGCTACAAAGCCAGGCAGCCGGAGCCCTGCGTGCCCGCCGGAGAGAAGGGAAAAAAAAAAAAAAAAAAAAAAAGGAAGAGACGCTGTTTGAGGATGCAGGGAAGCAGGGCGGAGAAGGAGGAATTGGTGCTGCCCACTGAGACAGCCGGCAGACAGCCTCGGGTGTGGAACCCAGCGCAGCTCTGCGCTCCCAGTCCCCCTCCCCTGCTCTGGAAGCAGAATAACCCCGTTTAAACCTCCGACATCTCTGCTGGTTATTTTGGGTGCAGCTTTTTTGGGTGCCCAGCTGTGCTCGGGCTGGGGTTGGGCACTGTCAGGAACACAAAACTTGGCCCTTTAGATCCTCTCAGTCAAGATGGGTTTCTTACTACCTCTGTGTCACTTTTGATAGTACTTCTCTTTTTTATTTTTTTCCACAAGAAATCCGACGCTAGGCGTTTCAAAAGCAGGAAAACCAAAGGAGACTCCTATCTGCACCTTGATATAACCTCAACAGTAAACCTCTCTATCTTTTTTTCTTGTAAGACAGAGCAGACAGCAAGATCCCTTTTTGGAGACTTGGGAAGTGTAGTGAAAGCAAAACAACCAGGGGCACCGTGTTTGGGTTCAGGGGAGTCAGCTGAGCTTTGTTAGTCCTTGAGGAGCCAGGTGAGCTCAGGCAGCCTCATTATGGCAGGGCCCCTATATAAAGGCCAGCAGGAGGTGGGTGAGGTTCGGCTCCCTGGGAGGAGAGCTGGCAGGAAGGTTTGGAGCTGCTGGAGAAGGAGCATGGAGATGCTGTAAGTCTCCCAGGAAGGGCTGGTGCAGCAGGGGCTCGGCTTTAGGAGCCTTGCATCTTGTGTTTGCTGCCTTGCAGCCCTGCCCTGGCCCTCCAGAGCTCTGTGGGGACCCAAGTGGCTCAGGGGAGCACCAAGCAGGACCCCAAGTCCGTGCTGTTCAGACAGGAGCCCTGCCCTGGGTGAGAGGTAGCTGATGTCCCACTAACCAGCATGGGTTTGTGGAAGAGCTTTGCAATAAGGCTGCTGTGTGGGGACCCTGCCCTGCTGCTGTGGCACTGTCACAGCGTCCCCACCTCCCCTAGCAGGGGACACCTTCCTGGGGAACTGGTGTAACCTCTGAGCAGGCAGTGACTGGTGCCTAATGGAAACAGCATTTAGCATAAATTCCACTTAATGGGGAAGTGTTTTGGTCTTTGCCAAGCAGTTAAGTATATATGAAATATGCATGAAATTCTAATTTGTCCTCCTAATATGTAAGGTGCCAAATGAAGTCCAGGAGGGGAAAAGTGGAGCCAAGACATAGCAGAGGCTGCTTGTAGCTGTAGTTGATGCAGTTAATGTTTCTAGCTTTGCTATGTGTTTATTTCTTTGTTAACAGCATCTTCCAACAAACGAATGCCCTGCAGGAATGGGATGGGAAGAAGACAGCCCCTGGAGCTGCCATCCAAAAGCAAGCATGAGCTTCAGGGATGCAGCTGGAGCCTGAGTGCTCCAGGCTGGGCTGGCAGAGGGAATGCCTGGGAGCTGAGAGGGAAGTGTTGCCCTGCTGAGCCTGGAGATGTGATGGATGTCAGGAACTGAGGGGACCTGGGTGGGTAGAGTGCAGTGCTGACTCCTTGAGTGCCCAGGGCTCGGAGAACAGCCCTGATCCACGTTCTTTGGCACCTGAAATGCCTAAACACCGGCTTCCCTTCTGTCACATCCCTCTTAGCTGCCTACGGCCATATTTGGAGTTTGGAGAAGGATTTTAGTTGTGGACGTGGCTCACCCCTGGCATGTGACAAATGTGGAATGGTGCAGGCTGGCCAGGGGATGGGTGACTGGCAGGGACAGCTCCCTGGAGCTGCTCTCAAGCCCTTCCATCACCAGAGGACTCTAAATCCCAGCGCTGGAGCCCCTGCTCTGCGTAGGAAGCATGACTTCCCAGTGCAGAAATCCCACCGCTGGCTGTGGTGAGCCGCCAGCAGAAATATCATGTGCTGGCTGACTTGTAAGAGCAGTGACAAGTGGCAGCACAGCATTAGGGGCTGTTCTTGGTGTCCAGTGGGCTCGGGAGCTCGCTGTGTGTGTCCCTGGGCTTGCTTTGTTGAGGATTAATGCTCCAGCTCTAGGGCTGGGACTGCAGCTCAAGCCGGGCGCTCGCGATTCCTCAGGAGGTGATGTACTGTGACAGCTCGGGGGCTGAGGCTCTGTGCTGTAAAACCGAGTGCAGAATAAAGGTTCCTAGGGATCACTTGGGTGTTTTCCCATCCTCAAACTGGCCTACAAACAAATGCAGTTCCTGGGAAATTTCTAAATAGTTAATAAGTTATTACTGCTGTTTGATAAGGCAGGGTGGCAAAGAGCAAGGGTCCTCTGCAGCTGTGAGCAGCTGCTGAAACCATCCAAGTGTTGCCATCAGCTCGGATCGTGGCTCCAGGGCTGCCAGGACACGCATGGAGAAGGGGAATGGGCTAAACATTTTGATCCCAGTAGCTGGGGGAACGAGGATGGGGCTGAAGAAGGGGTCAGAAGCAAAGCTGCTGCCCGGCTAGCACAGGGCAGAAAAGGAAAAGGTGCTGTGGCCGTGCTCCTCCTCATTCCAGCTGGCTGGAAGCTGCAGGGNCTAGCACAGGGCAGAAAAGGAAAAGGTGCTGTGGCCGTGCTCCTCATTCCAGCTGGCTGGAAGATGCAGAGGACAAGTGCTAGGCCTTCCGTCCCCATTCTCTGTGCCTCCCCCCGGCAGGGCTTACGCAAGAGCCGGGCCCCGGAGTGCCATGGGTGGCTCCCGCGTTCCTGGCACGCCGCGTTCCCCGCGCGCTCCCGCTAAAGCTTCCTTACTGCACCTTCTGCTCTGCTCCCGAGCATCTGTTTCCAGCCCTGCCATGATATTTTAAAATACAGCCTGTGCCTGCCGTGGCGCTGCTTGTGGCTTGGACTGAAAATGCCAGGGTCTGAAATCATTGATATGAAACACGGGTGACTCATTTTGGAGAGTGCCAGGCCCCGTGTTAATTTAGTTAATACTGAAATCATCTGCTCGCAGGGCTGTTTTCTCTCTGCCACCACCAAGAGAGCTCTCCCTGAGCTGTTGTTTCCAGGAGAATGGAAAAGGTAGGGGAGGGGGAAGATTGGGGTCAGGGCAGGAATCCAGAAACAACCTGGGCTCTCCTAAACTGATAGAGGGACAGGGATGTGATGGGAATAGAGGCTTCCCCAGCAGATTTGGGAAGTGCTGATGAAATTCACTCCTCCATAACAAAGGAGGAAGGCTGCAGAAGAGGTCCAAAGTGTGCCGTGAGCTTGTCATTCCAGCTCTGGAAAGCTTGAGCGATGCCCCTGGGACACCACAGCTCTCGCAGGATCGGTGAGGAAGCTGCTGGAGGGGAAAAACAATGAATAAAACCACAAATACCTCTCCCAGCCACTATGGTGTCAGGAGCAGGAACTGTGTGGCTTCCAGAGATCAAGCTCTGGCAAAAACCAAATGCCTCGAGCGGGAAAACCTTCTCAAGGTGGCCACAAAAGACCCAGCAATGGGGAGGGAGAACCTGCTAACACAAAGAAGGAGGAAAAGGACGTGGCTGGGACGTGCTGTCACAACCCAGGGCACCTCCAGAAGGTTGAAGTCTGATCTGGGAAGGGCTTTGCCAGGCTGGCAAAGTAGGTCAAAATTAAGTACGGTTCAGTTGCGATGCGGCGTGACTGACGTCTGCGTTCCCAGGGCTGGATGGCATTCACCCCGCAGAGCGCTCCCTGCCTCCCCTGAGAGGAGCAAGGCTCTCTGCCAGTTTTGCACGTTTTGAGGGGAGGTTATCTGAGGTCTCCATCAGTGCAGAGGGGTGGGCAGTGTCAAGGTCAAGTGGTGGGCTGGTTAGAGGTCAGTTTGTAGTAAATGGCCTGGAAATGATGAAAACTTGGTGCTTTTCCTCAAAGGCAGGGTTGGTTATCATCAGGAAACAGGAAGGTTGGGAGCAATGAAGTAGTTTCCCCCCAGAAGGGAAGAGAAGAATGATGTTAGGGCAGCCACTAACACTCGTTCAGGGGACAGGGAGGCACAGAGGTGACAGCCATGTGCAGGTCATCAGCACAGAGACAGGCTCAAGCCTTGCAGTGACAGCACAGAGGGGAAGTGGCTGCCACAGGAGCCACCAGCACTCAGACAAGACGTCTTTTGTCCCAGCGTGGTTTAAGGCAAAGATTTCTTGTGAACTGTGTGCTTTAGGGGGTGGCTTTAGATCAATCCTTTCCAAAGAAGGGGAAGGGATGTCTGCAGGTAAAGGTTAGATATGCTTTAGCAGCATAAATGCTCTCACAACTCTCTTCTCCCCCTCAGGACCAGCAGACCCAGGCTGGGCTCCTGCCCCAGCATTTTTCCTCTCTGTCTGCCACAGGCACGACACAACACTCGCTGCACACCCATCCCCATGGTCACCCTTCAGCCCGAGTGGCTGCTTTTCTCTCCCTTGTTTGCTGCAGTCTGTGTGGTTCGTGGCTGGTTCGCACCCAGCAGCCGGGATTTATGTGGGATGGTGGGGAGGTTCCATGGAAATGGAAAATCCTGGAGCCAGGCACTGTCTCCAGGTCCGAGCAGGGATGTGTAGGCAGGAGCACAAAGGTTGTGAGGGGACAGGAGGGTGGGTGGCAGAGCAGCCCTCGTGATGGTGGCCGGGGGCTCGTGCCAGGAGCAGGAGGGCAGGGTGAGGTGCCACGCTTGCGGAAGGGGTTCAGGGAGCCCTGCTTGCCCGGAGGGGTGAAGTTTTCTTGCCCTGGGGATGCTTCTCTGCTGTCAGTGGCATCCTAGAAAAGTCCTGTCTCGTGTCAGTGCCTGCTTCAAACAGACTGTCCATTGTAACCCTCACCAACAATCCCACAGAGGTGAGGGCTGTGCAAGGGAACAAAACCTGCTCTGTCTCGGAGCTGACGGGCTCCAGTCAGGCGTTTGGGCTCTTGATTGCTGCTGCTTCGGAGTCAGAACAACCAGGGAAATGCCACAAAGGGGTTTAGGCTGCTGGTCCTGTTATTTGGTGATGTTCCTGGAAAGTTTTGCTGCAGCCTGCCCGGCAAGGATGCGATTGGCAGTGAGGGTCTAGATAAAGAATCCAAGTAACATCCTGTGCTTGTGCTTCTGGTGTCCAAGGCAAGAGGGCTCTGAGCCTGTTCCTGACGGTGCTGAGTAAGCTGTGTTTGGCTGCTGAGGAGCTACAAAGGGTTTGGATGATTCTTCCTCTGCTTGGTTCCAGACAGAGCGGTGCATCCCTCCCTCTGGTCCCCTGATGACATCACCCACACCAGCAGCAAACCCTGCTTTCCCCTGCCCCTGAGCTGAGCCTGGGCTCTCACTGTCCCACCAGCCTGTTTCAGGACCACAGTGGAGAGCCAGGGAAGGGCAGGGAGTTTTGGGGCACGAGCCAGTGCGTAGCATATGGCCAAGTGACCTGCCAAAGGCACGGGAGTGGGATGTGTCCCAGATAAGGGACTGCAGTGACACGGCACGAGGATGCTCGCTCCAAGCACTGCCCCTTATGCTGATGTCCCTGAGAGAGGAGTGCTTTGACTGCACGATTTTCTGCTGGTATTGGAGTGCCAGAGAGCTGGGGGAGGGGGGTCATGGGGATTGCTGGGTGCTTGTGACCAGGCACGAGACCCCTGAGCACGGTGCTGCACAGCTTTTCCGGCTTCCCGGGCATTAGTAACTTGTGTGGTCGGGTCTGTAACGCAGCCTAGGACACACGGGCTCCCTCTTGTCCCTTTTACTAAAGCAGACCCCCGATTTAAAGCCCTGCAGCACTTGGGAGAACTCAGAAATGTTGTTTAGTGCCAAGCAACTCTTCCTAGTGACACACCTGGGCTGTAAAATCCGTGTGTCCTGCCCCAAAGCAGAGGAAGGAACGGGTGCTGTGTGCTCTGCTGCCAGTGAGAGCAACTCCATTCCCCAGGCAAATCCCCTCTGGAAGCTTGAGGCAATGAGAAATGCCAGTGAGAGCAACTCCATTCCCCAGGCAAATCCCCTCTGGAAGCTTGAGGCAATGAGAAATGCCAGTGAGAGCAACTCCATTCCCCAGGCAAATCCCCTCTGGAAGCTTGAGGCAATGAGAAAAGCCCAAACAGTGGCAAACTGTTGAACTCCCACTGTTTCTTATTAGTCCTGTCCCAGACAGTGACAGGGTCACTGCACCCTCCTGGATCTGCAGCTCCGTGTCCAGGTGACAGGGACAGTCCTGCCAGAGCAGCTCCCTACCTGGCAGGTGGGCTGGGTGGAAGGCACGGGGAGACAGAAGGGAAAGTGCCACCAATGCCTTGCCATAGATGAGAGACAAGTGTCATGTTTTCTTCTAAAATGGGGTAGCTGTGTTATGCTAAAAACAGCCAAACGCTGAGGAGGTAGAGGAGGCGAAGCAGATTTTCGAGGGGAGGAGGAACAGCTTTTCCCTAAACAAGGGAACAGAAGGGCTTTAGGAGCAGCACCAGCCCTGCATGTGCCCCTCCAGCAGCTCCAGGGCCGGCCCTGCCTCGTGACCGGCTCCTTCTCACCCCACAAGTAGCAAAAAGGGGAAATTATAGAGCACCGGGTGGGAAAGCACTGTCCAAGGAGGCAAACGCAGCTGTCACTGAAGGCTCAGAGCCTCTCCTCAAATGTGCCTTGTCCCTCCGTGGGCTGGTCCCCCCCCTCCCCCAGCATTTTGGGCACGTGATGGGGACACAGGCAGTGTCAGCAAGGAGGATCAAGTAGGGCAGCGAAGTGTAGTCCAGCATGTGGGTACATCAAAAATAAAGTAGGACCTTTAAGGCTGCAGCTTTCCACAGCCGAAAGTCCAAGTGTAATTTGTCATCGCCCCCCAAAAGAGATGGAAAAGAGGGGGTGAGGGGGAACCATCATGGTCCTGGCAGCAAAACTTGCCAGTGAATCGAGCCTGAGCAGGGATACTTTCAGAAACAGCAGTTTCTGTGTTTTCCTGCCATGAGCGGCTCCGCTCCCCTTCTTTTCCAAGGATCAGTGGAGGATGGCTTAGACAGGCGAGGAGCCCTTCTCACGGGGAAGGACACGGTGCCTCACACATAGCCATGTCTTCCCCCGGCGTCACCTCCCCCTGGCCAGCTCCCGAGCCGGCGATGCTCACCGCGAGCATCCCTGGAGGCGCCGCTGCCCCGGCGCCCGCCCGCGGGGAATCGCTGTCCGTTCCCGGCTCTCCAGCGGCGGGGATGCCCGGCCCCAATCCCTGCCGCGTGCCCTTGGCCGCTCCCGCTGGGAGCGCATCTCGCCGGCAACGAGCCCGCAAGTGCCACCGCGAACGTGACCGCGGCGAGAGGGCTCTGGGATGCGGGGAGAGCCGAGGGCAGGCACCAGCGGCGCCTTAAACACGAGCGTTCTCAACAGAGCCGCGAACCCACGCACCGACCCTTCCCCACGCGGGACGCGCTGCGACCCCCGCGGGAGGATGCGGAGAGGGGGGCGATGGATGGAGCGCGGGGGCGGAGCGGGGCCGAGCCGCGCGCGTGTCCCCTCTCCCCGTGGCCGGTGCGGGCTCACCTGTCCGTACACCTGGATGGGCTCGGGCGGGCGCGGCGCGGCGCGG
>VWPU01013096.1:0-16790 GCA_013398955.1 Callaeas wilsoni | reverse complement strand
CCTTGTCTTGGGGTGATTTTATGTTCATATGATTTATGTTCATACATATTCCCTAATCATCTGCTTTATGCCTAGAAAGGCTGCTATAGCTTTAAGATGAACCAGGGTATGGGGCTGGAGCCTGAGAACCCTGGGCAGGCTCTGTTCAAACCCTCTCTCTCTGGGTGCTCCGCTGGTGCAGACCAGGATGCTAAATTGTTCCTTTCATTGGATTAGATTTTTTGCTAGCTTGAAGCAAGAAGGTTTCTTCCTTCCCTTCCCCTAACCTGGAGGCTGTACCAGAAACCCTCTCAGTGGGTTTTTTTGTTTGATTGGTTGGGGTTTTTTTCCCTTGAACTGTTTCAGCTTGGCTTGTTTTTCTTTTTGGCCTGTCCAGGGAGCTGGCAAAGGGCCACCCTAGACCAATCTCAAAGGAGGTGAACCAACACGAGAAAGGACACTAAACTCCACCAGCTTTGCCTGCTGCGAGGAAGAGTCTAATGCTAGGAAGGTTCCCATCTATTCTGCCCAAGCGGCTACACAAGCTCCTGTTCCTCCCACCCCCTGAGACAAAGGGGGCAGCCGCCATCTTGCCTCACGGCCACACGGCAAGATGAGGGTGGGGTGTAAGGTTCAATTTTTTTCCTGTGCTTTGCAGGTATCTTGCTTTGTTAATAAGCAATTTTACTTTTTTTTCACTTTCATCCATGGGTATTCATTCCTCTCATTGGCAAAAAGGGATTATTGGAGCCCTTCTCTTTAGAAGAAATGCTCATTCCAGGGCGTTTTCTCCTAAAATTTGTCTCTAAACTGAGACACCCCTCTCTCTCGAGCAGGGGAGCACTTGCTCCCTATACCAGGGACTGGTCTGTACTGGTAGGGCATGGGACACTTCTTTAAATTGCTGGACATACTTGGACAGTCTTTTCACAGCTGAGATGCAGGCCAATAGGAGAAGATAAACTTTCTTCATCTTGCCAGAGGTGGGCAACCAAATTATCTGCTGTTTGTTCTCTTTCTGTCAGGGCCATCACTGTCAATGAGTTGGCATACGACAATAGTGCACTCTGTAGAAACTTACGCCACATGAGTTGTATACACTGGACTTCATCTGGATCTATAGGGGACTGCTTGTTGTTTGAATCCCTATCGAGTACTTCCCTGTTGGAACAAAAGTAAAAGGGTAAACTGAAAATAAACTGAATTGTAATGTCTTCACCATCTAAAAAAATACAAATGCAAATTGCCAAGATAGGCAGCTAGACATTTAAAATATAAGAAGTGAAAACACCTGCACAAAGGCAAAATTCTGCACGTGAGCCAAGCACATCTAATGAAAAAACATTTTTCAAAGAGGTCAAAGAACCTCCAAAACTGCCTCACTTCTCCCATCAGTCCCACAGAACCCCAGGTTTTGTGGCTATGGATTTCAGCCTCTTGGATGAAAAATTCTCTATTTGGCTGCAGGAAGGCACACAACTTGCAATTTACTAGCCAGCTATGCTCCCTGCTTGAACAAACCTGTGTTTCATTATGAATCAAAATACAGTCAAACTTTCAAAAACTCTTTCTTTTAATCCAGTGTACTTATGAGCTGGGCTGCCTGGAGAATGCAGCAGCACAGGTCCTAAACATGAAGAATCTAAATTGCTCAGTGTCCTCTTGCTCTCTCTCCTCCTGGCCTCTGTTGCGTTTTTTGCCTTTTAGGGGACACTATGGGATATCCACCGTATCTATCTCCAAGTTCACAGGCCAGTTTCATCTCTGTAGACATCTAGGCTGTAAACATCAATAGCAAAATGCATCAGGGACTTCTCTGCTGGGTGATGGAGGCAAGTCACTTTCTTCACAATACAACACCCTGATGTCATGGCTTACTTTGTAAGAACAGACAGTGAAAACCTTAAAACAAGCCTACAGCAACAGATATAAGTTCGGCAAATTACTTACAAATTAAAGCATCCATATCAATATTTTCTACCGGCAGCAAAGGAATAACCGGGAAATGTCTTTGTTTTCTAATATGCAGACTGCAGTATCCCAAACCATTCTTGCCCTCCCTCTCCCCCAAAATTCAGAGCTGACACTGTGGCAAATCCTTTCACAATACATAAATCACATTGTACAGCCATGACACCATGTAGCTGAACATGCCTGTTGAAGAATGACACACTACAGCAGAGCACGTCAGGAAAGACAAAAAAAGCAGTCCTACAAACTGGGGTTAACAGGCAATGTGGCTTCACTTGATGTTTTTATCAAGCATTTTCACCCAAATCTTTGTGAATAACATGCAGAGAGCAATGCCAGCTCCCAGGCAAACTGGAGATATCTTCCCCCAAGGCTATAGTCAGTGTTGCAATAAACAGCCACTAAACATTTGGCAACCTCTCGTATTTCCCTTCTTTAGGCAACTGCCACTTTGATAAAAGATATCTCCAATAAGCAAATCTGCCTGCAGGAGTCACTTCACTTTTTCCTATTCACAGACATGGAGGAATGAAAAATTAAATTTGATCAGGTCTGTACTGGAAAGTTCAAGACCCCAAGCTGGAAATCACCAGAGGCTAGTAGGGTATTCTGGCAAAATATTGCTGCCTGTTTGCCCTGTGCTTATGTTCTGCCCTAGACATGTGCTGTTGGCCACGGTTATTAGAGAGGACACTGGGCCAGATACACCATCAGTCTGATTCAATTTGAGTCTAGATATTTTCTTCTGTTAAGTAATACTTAACTGTTATTGTGGTAAGTTCTGGATGCAATTTCACAGAGCAAGCTGGCTATGAAATGCCTAAGAAAATTATTAATCACAACAGCAGAGGAGTTAAAGATCTTCTGCAGCAATTCTAGCACTTTAAGAACTCTTTAAATTGCCAGATATTGGCTTTCTATATCACCACTTCATATTTTTATATAAATACTAAGCTGCTAATATATTGTTTCACATGCTATTCTTCCATAGCAGCTTGATGGAATCCCAGGAGCTGATTCTCAAGAACAGGTTAGTTTTCTGTTCCTAATTCAGCTATTAATCAACAACAGATACAGACAACATTCTGGCAACTGTCTAGGGTAAAAGCTTATTAAAAATATACCTACCAGGACAACTTAAATTTATTACCCTACAGATCCTTAGAGGTACTGCATAGGCTATGATTAAGTCAAAGAAAGTATGGCAATATATCGTCTTTTTCCACCACCTTATCTGCAACTTATTTATTAAGTGTTCACACAGTATGTCAGTTAGACACCAAAAGAGAAAACCTGCAGCAGCAGCAGCTGAAAGCAAAGCTAGAATCTAAGCTGATACATTTCAAAATTTAATTTCTGGGCTTTAAAAGTCGTTTAGCTCAATCCAGGGCTCTATAAAGCAGTTAAATCTCCTATTGAAAAAATAAATATTCTCATTAGAACACATTTTCCAGTGATGCAGCTGCTGTTAGACAACAAGAGAAAACATTTTATTTTTGAATATACAGGCAGGCGGAATCCTTGCTTCTCTCTTTCTCATCTCAATAAATTTGCCACCATTAGGATAAATCATGAGAAGCTGCTAGAGCACAAAATTCTCTTCCAATTACATACATAAAAAGATCTTTTATTTATTCATCCCAAGTTAATTTTTAAGGCTTTCATAAAAGTTTGGAATTACGGCCTTTTCTATTCTAGACAGAAAATGTTTTATTAGACTAATTCAAGACAAGGCTTCACTTTCAACTCGTAACACATGCGAATGTCACATGAAAACCAATAAGCAGATTCTGGCCGGAGCACTGGTATACCTGGTTCAGGCTGGAGTCACCTGACCAAGTTCTTTTGGCATGTATTTTGAGTGTCTTGCATTTAAACCATGCAAGAGCAAATCAAAGGCAGGCATCATATAAATAGCCACTAAATACATAAAAGGAACATATTGGATTATAAAAAGTCTGCTTTTCTAAGCTGAAAATCTTTTTGCTGAGCTTGAGACTGCAGTGTATGACTGATACGAGGCTTTGGTCACAGATTAACGCGTGAACAATCCAGAACCTCCTGACATCTCCATGAATTTGTATCTTGTGTATTTTATCCTTGCCCACACAAGCTAGAAAATGAAGGAAAACATGCACAGTGATTGAGAAAACACAGTGCAATCTAGGAACCATTCAAGAAAATCATTGTTAAATTACCTATGTGCTATATCCAGAGACAACCCAAACAATTACTGCTGAAGATCTTATACCCTTAACTTTATCACAAATTTTCAAAGGCAGGTGGATTTGCTCTTCCTGCTCAAATAGTTTAACAGGATTCTTGCTATTGGCAATTAAATTATTATTTGGTTGCACCTTAATATGATTTCAGAGATTCATTATGGCTCTAAAACTGTAGAACACTGTGTGCTCTGTGGATAAAAAGACCAGAGAACAGTTAGCAATTCTAGGGATTTGTGTCTATTGTATGGATTGGTCAGGGTAATACATGAGCTCCTGTAAAATCCTTTTACAAAAGGATTATACTTTACCATACTTAAGTTGAAAGGATTCCCTGTATTTACCAGGTATTAATTTCAAAGAATCACAGAATCAGTTAGGTTGTAAGAGATCTCTGAGATCATTGCATCAAACTTTGGACCAAACACCACCTTGTCAACCAGACCAGAGCACTGAGTGCCTTGTTTGTCCTTGAACGCCTTCAGAGATGGTGGCTCCACCACCTCCCTGGGCAGTGCCTTCTAATGTTTAAGAATCCTTTCTGTGAAGAAATTCCTCCTGATGTCCAACCTAAGCCTCCCTGGTGCAGCTTAAGGCTGTGTCCTCTTGTCCTGTCACTGGTTGTCTGTGAGAAGAGCCCAACACCCACGTTACTACAGCCTCCTGTCAGGGAGTTGTAGAGAGCGAGCAGGTTCCCCCTGGGCCTCCTTTGCTCAAGACTGAGCCCTCTCCAGCTCCCTCAGTTCTCTCAGCCACTTCTCATCAGACTTGTTCTCTAGACCCTTAATCAAATTCCTTTCTCTTCTCTGGACTTGCTCCAGCACCTCAATGTCCTTCTGGAATTGAGGGGCCCAGAAATGGACACAGCACTCGAGGTGTGGCCTCACCAGTGCCCAGCACTGAAGGACAATCACTACCCTCGTCCTGATTGCTGCACTATTGCTGGTACAGGCCAGGTGCTGTTGGCTTTCTTGCTCACCTGGGCACACCTGGGCTCAGGTTCAGCTGCTGTCAATCAGCTTCCCAGCCACTCTTTCCACAGCTGGGAGCTGCAGGGGCTTTCTGTGGCCAAAGTGTATGACCTGGCACTTAGTCCTGTTTAACCTCATGCCAGTGGTCTCAGCCCATCGATCCAGCCTGTCCATGGCCCTTTGCAGCCTTCCTGCCCTCCAGCAGATCTGCACTCTGACTCGTCTTGGTGTAATCCATGGGTACACTCGATTCCCTCACACACATAATCAATAAAGATATTAAACAGCACTGCCCCCAATACTGAGCCCTGGAGGACTCCAATACCGACCAGCTGCCAACTGGATTTAACTCCATTCACCACCGCTCCACTGGCCAGGCCATCAGCCAGTTCTTAACCAAGTGAAGATGCACCTGTCCAAGCCATGAGCTGCCAGCTTCTCTGGGAGAATGCTGTGAGAGACAGTATCAAAGGCTTTGCTGAAGTCTTGGTAGACACATCCACAGCCCTTCTCTCATCTATTTGGCAGATCCTCTGGTCATAAAAGAAGATCAGATTGGTCAGGCAGGACTTGCCTTTCCTAAACCTGTGCGGTCTGTTTCTGATCCCCCGGCCATCCTGCAGGTTCCGTGTGATCACGCTCAAGATGATTTGTTCCATAATCTTACTGGGCACTGGGGTCAGGCTGACAGGGCTGGAGTTTCCCAGATCCTCCTTCCAGGCGTTCTTGTTGGATTGGCATCACATTGGCACCTTCAGTCATCTGGGACCTCCCCAGTGAGCCAGAATTAATAGATAATGGAGAGCATTTTAAGCTTCCATTTGAAGGAGGCAGTCATAATGGGAACTTGTAGTAAGAAATAGGGTATTCACCCTACTTTCCTACAGACTGTGGCCATTTGGTTTACATTTGGCATCAACAAATGTTAAAATTGGAAAGATTCAAAAGTATTTATTAAATACTCATCATAACCTACATATTACACTTAACCCTTCTCAGGTAATATCAATCATATATTGATATCATAATCACACACCTTCATGTAAAATGTTGCACTATTTTGAGAGATTAAAATAGGAGAAGTATCTTGTCAGGAAAATACTGGCCCATAAAAACATGTATTACATATATTTCTGTGGATAAACATAAAATAACCTTAAGAGTTAATAAGCACCTTCAACAAGAAGGCTAAAACAGTCCTACATGTTAAATTTTCAATGAAGTCTCCTATTTAATAATTTCAAAAGTTTTATTTGCAAGTTGGTTTTCCGTCTCATCAACGAGGTTAAGTCAGTCAGGCCCCTTTTCCCAGAAACAGTCTAAATGCATTTGTGAATGCTGTTAGCATTATTGAAAAGGCTTAGTCCCAGCATGACCTGAACCCACCAAGGAGAAAAAAAACCCCATGATTTTAATAACATTGATTTTATCTGAAAGCTCCAAGTGCTTCATACTACATTCATTAATTCTCCCAGCAACTCTGTGAGAACGGTAGGTATTACTGTAATTTTGCAGATGGCAAAAGAGATGAAAAGTTAAGAGCAGTGTGTGCAGACCCAAAGAGCAGCTGAGGGACAAGGACAGGTCTCATGATGCACAGGGCTACTCTGTCCAGGTGCTCTTGCTCATTGGAAATTAAATAGATCACAGCTGAGTAGATATGGATTTTCAAATACAACCCTGCAAATACCAAGTAGCATAAAGGCCTTGGGGCCTATAAGCACAACGTGCTGTATTTTAGAGCAGTTGATAATATAATTATATACAGAGTACAACTGCTTTACCTCACTGGATATTGATGTGACCACATAGCATCTGGGTGAGGAGTGGGAGAAGGAAACTTATTCAGTTCACATTAAAAATAAAAAAGCAAATATTTACGCAAAGACAGCTGTTACTGCCTGCTACCTGGCACACCACATATAAGCTTTAATGCAATTTTAACAATATTCATAAATTTGTTACTACAATCCTACTTTAGAGTTAAGCAGCCTTCATCTGGTCTATTCTCACATATGAATGCAAAAGAAAAAAAAATCCCCATACACACTCAACATATATATTAAGCTTAAGAGTTAGTGATTTGTTTAGCAGTTTTAAACTACCTTAAAAAGTTTTGTAGAAAGTCAGATCATAAATACTACCAAATCTGTTTGGCATGACTCGTATTTTGATGTTTTAACAGAGGTTTTTTTAATCATATGCATTAAAGCACTTTACACAATCCCATTGGTATTTTCCTAGGGTTACTCCCTCTACTCTCATCTTAGGAACAAAATGTTACCTGTAATAGAAGGAGGACACCTGAAGCCTTAATCCTGAGGAAAAAGAAAAAAACTTCTCAGGGAATAGTTTCACTGAGGTTGACTGGACTGACTGAATAGTCCAGTTGCTTACTTTGGCAAGGAGAACAAGTGAGTGATGTAGTGCTCAGCCAAAATCAAGACCAAGCTCAACATACATAGACACCGTTTCCATTTGCAAATTGAATTCTGCCCATATTTCCCATTTCAGGATACTGAAAAAAACCTGAACCTTTTTGGAGACAATGGAATTTTGCCATTCGTTAGACAGCATTAGTACTTACCCTTCCTCCTCATAATTTGTACAAAGGTAGTCTAAAACATTGGAAAAAGTGAATGAAGAAAGCAGATGGACTTACACCTCTTTACGCTGACATATTGCAGTTTGAAAGGATCCTTTTCCCCTCCAAGGAAAAGACTGGTAACAAATCTTGGAAATAACTGCACACTGAAATGTTGTTACTGTCAGCAGAACAAGCACATTGAAGTGAGTGCCACATTTCTTATTAGTGTTGATAGCTAAATAAGAAATACAGCAAATTGCTCAGCCCAGCAGGCCCTTCAACCACACACTCTGGGCAGTCAGAAAAAGCTCAGTGCTCAGATGAAGGGATTTCATGAATACATATTTAAAACATCCAAGCTTAAGCCAAAATAAGCAACTCTATGATGTTTTTATATATCCATCAATGTAGGCAAAAAAAAATATGCCTTGGTTCACTCAATTTGCTTAAATATTGTCTTATAGGATTAATTCCCATGTAAGTATATAGATCATCCTTGAAACTGGGGGATTTCAGAAGGTGGGGCTTTACAGAAGCTGGGGCTGGCTACATGTTTCTGGCTAATGTATAAAAATAGAGTCTTGCAAAATCCAGACACATCACGTCTGTGCTCATGAACCAATTCAGATTCTGATTTTGCACTTCTTCCTCAAATATTTTCAGAGGATCATAGAATCATAGAATATGCTGAGCTGGAAGGGACCCATCAGGATCATTGACTCCAAGTCTTGGCCCTGCACAGACACCCCAACAATCCCACCCTGTGCCTGAGAGGATTGTCAAAACACTTCTTGAGCTATGAAAGGCTTGGAGCTGTGACCGCTTTCCCAGCGAGGCTGTTCCAGTGCCTGACCACCTTCAAGGGGAAAAATCTTTTCCTAGTACCCAACCTAAACCTCTCCTGATTCAGCTTCATGCTGCTTCCTCGGGTCCTGTCCCTGGTCACAGAGAGCAGAGATTGGTACTTGCCCCTGCACTGCCCCTTGGGAGGATGTTGACGAGCTCAGTGAGGTCTCCCCTCAGTGTCCTTTTCTCCAGGCTGAACACACCAAGCGCCCTTGGCTGCTCCTCATAAGGCCTCTGCTCCAGACCCTTCCCCATCCTCATGGTCTCCTTTGGGCACTCTCCAATGGCTTAATGTCTTTTTTATGCTGTGGTGCCCCAAACTGCCCCCAGCACTCAAGGTGAGGCCGCCCCAGCCCAGGGCAGAGCAGAACAATCCCTCCCTGCCCGGCTGGCAGTGCTGGGCCTGATGCCCCCAGGACAGGGATGTCCCTCCTGGCTGCCAGGGCACTGCTGACTCACGTCCAAGTGGCCATGGAGCAGGACCCCCAGGTCCCTTCCTGCAGCTGCTCTCCAGCCTCTCGTTCCCCAGCCCATCCCCACAGCCGGGGTGCCCCATCCCAGGTGCAGAATCCAGCACTTGCCTGTATTAAACCTCACAAGGTTGCAGATTGCTCTCTAATTTCTCTAATTTGTTGAGGCCTCCCTTAAAGGAGTCAACTTCGAGTTTTCAGGCATTTTTTAGGGTGCCCATGTTAAAGCAGAAAGTGGCAAGCCCCCTCTGGTGCCATCTTGGCTGGCTCATCATACCATTCCTGCTGATGCATCAGAAAAGAGCATTAACACTTTTGATACAAATGCCTAGAACTCCTTAACATTGGTGGTTCTCATCTACAAGCCAAAGAACAGAACCTAGCTGGAAACTAGCAGAGTAACAGCAGGTACCAATATTCAAAGTAAAGGATGCCTAAGTAATCTCTCTCCTGTGCAAAAGCTGAGAATAAGTCTCTTTCATTGGCTGCATTCACTGCAGCTTCTTTTCCCAAATCTTCCTTAATTTGCACTTTCCACTTGTCTAGTTCTTCTTATTTTCTTTTAGATAATGTCTATCTATGGGAGACTATTCCCAGGATACTTTTAATTTTTAAAAAATCTATCACAGTTTGCAATTATGGTTTACTTATATTTATGACATATCAAATACTATCTAGCCTGCATTTTTACAGTAAGTGCTACTCAAAGAAAGATTCCTGCAGGTAAACATTATAACCAAAGCATTCATCCTAGACATTAGGCCTTATACATTACGCCTTACACATTACATTTGAGGCTACCGACAACTGTGATTTAGGTGCTGATCTGAATCCTGAAAACATGACCCCTAAATGTGGCTGTGAATCCATTTACACCCATCGCTGCTGTGTGAGTGCAAAAAAAGCACCTAAGGGTATGGTTCCCAGACTGGAACTTGTATTAATGGATTTTAAGCCTTTTATCTTTAGGTTTAGGGATGGATTCTGCCTTTCTTTAGAGTAACACAAATTTGGAATATTTTCACTGAACCTAATTCCCAAGCCTAACAGAGCAAGGTTTGACCTTTGATTTTTTCAACATTTCTAGGAAAACTCTTTGTCCCTCAGCTGTGTCACTAGTGTGGTAGCACAGAGTGCTTATTGCAGCTTTCTTGTGGAAAAGCCAGACTTAATGTGACAGTAGCAGGTAAGAGGTGAAAGGCAGGTTTCAGTGCTGATGGACAACAAAAAACCTCAGCAGCAAACACCTCGTCAGCAGGCACTCTAGCTACAAGAGGAAGAAAAAAAGGCAATAATAGCTTTGTTTACCCTAGGGGCAATTGAAGATGTGGCAATAAGAAGAAAAAATTGTGAGAGGCTTTTTCCTGACTCTGTGAATAAATACTCCTGGAAAAAAGCTCCCCCACAAAGCACACAATAGACAGCCTGCATTTGCGACTACGAGATGTTTTTGTGCGTACCTATTCACAAACCCGCCCACCCGCACACCCACAGGGCTTGTGTCCCCCCCGCCGCCGCGGAGCCTCAGCCCCGGCCCCGGCCCCGGCGGGGGCCGCCTCGGCCCGGCCCCGCGCGGCGGCGGTAAAACAGCGCTGGGGATAAAAAGCTGCCCCGCTGCCGCAGGCACCGCTGGGATTCGAACCCAGGATCTCCTGTTTACTAGACAGGCGCTTTAACCAACTAAGCCACGGCGCCGCGCGGTGAAGGGCCGTTCAATGCGGTATTAATGCTTCACCCATGGCCCGGGCGCCGCCGCTGCGCTTCTCCCGGCCCAGCCGGCCCGGCTGGCTGCGGCCGCGGCTCTGCCCCGTGCGGCTCTGCCCCGTGCGGCTCTGCCCCGTGCGGGGCTGCGAACGGCACACGCGCCCACGCCGGCTTTGGCACAACACATGTAGACAGCGGAGGAAAATGCGTAAATGTCGGCCTCTCCGACATTTAGGCGAAAATGCCTACGGCCGGGCTGCAGCCCTGCCTCATCCTGCAGTGCCTCGATTGGCCGAGGTTCATGGCACAGGATACAGAGGGAAGATCGGGTCTCAGTTAGACTCTGCAATCATCTATAATGACGAAAAATTAAACCACGATATACACATGCACACCCTGCCATGTACTTCGTGATCTGTGCACACACACTGGCACAGTGTCGAACCAAACGCGTGTGTTCATACAAGCTAAATAACCAGAAGAAGTGGTTTGGGTAGCTCTTGCAGAGCTGGTGAGAATGGTAGACACAGAAGCGGTGCTGCTCCCAGTTACCCCCTCCCTGGGCCCCAGCCCACCGCCGGTACCTGCGCACGGCAAACAAGCCCTGCTCCGAGCAGTGGCCAGCAGCACCAGGTGGGCCAGCCCCTAACCCAAGGGAATTGGGAAAGGATCCTGTCGGGAATACACCTGTGGCTTTCCAGGACCTGAACGGAGCCTACAGTAAAGCCGGAGAAAAACTATTTACAACAGCATGTAGCATGTAGGATAAGTGGTAACGCCGTCAATCTGAAAGACAGTGGGTTTAGGTTAGGTATTAGGAAGAGCTTGTTCCCTGGGAGGGTGGGGAGGCCCTGGCACATGTTGCCCAGAGAAGCTGTGGCATCCTTAGAAGTGTCCAAGGCCACCCTGGACAGAGTTTGGAGCAACCTGGGATAGTGTGAGGAGTCCCTGCCTATGGCAGGGGCGTGGAATGGGATGAGCTTTAAGGTCCCTTCCAACCCAGGCCATTCTATAATTCTGTGATTACTCACTTGGAGTGTAATCAGAACCTGCTAAGCACACAGATTGCTGTGGCAATTTAACAGGCATCCAAGGCATATTTACAGCCAAATTATAGGTGTTATTCTCCAAATAACTCCTAGGAGGAAAGCAGCCATCCTGGCTTAGTCCAAAACAGCCTTACAGTTTTCTCATCAGGTACCTAAGAATGGGGACTGGGATCATTATTCAAACTACAGTGGTACAAAAGCCAGAAAAAATGCAGATAAAGCTCCATCTTATGAATTGTCCATAATTACCACATTCTGCAGTAAACCTACACTGCACACACATGTGAGCCCACTGCTGCAGGTGAGACCAGTACAGGGCTGGAAGAAACTCACATGGCACCCAGGCATTAAACGGGTGATGCTAATGGACAGAAAACAGCAATATATAAAACTTCCTGCTTTTATTAAAACCAGAGTGTAAGAATTATTGTTTCTCTGTTTTTTCTCAATTTGGGAAATAGAGAATTCATTCAAAAGAAAACTTCCGAACTAGTCCCACCACTGATTCAAAATGAACCAAACCTCTAAAAAGAGACTTCTTTTTTTCCTGTTTCAGTGGGAGAAATGGAACTTTGATTTTTCTATCTGAAAAGAATAAAGAAAGAAATAAAGAACACTTCCAATTCTGATATAAGATTAATTATTTTAGGACAATCTTTTCTAACATAGAGGAAATACTTCTGTATTACTTACTACATTAAAGCGAAATTAATTAATCTATAAAACATGCATATTTTATGTAATCTGCTTTTAAAAAAAACAACATGAGGAGCATAGACTTTTTTTAATGCAGGTATTACTTACCAACTCAAATTCTGGGTAGTATTACTACGGCTATAGAAGAAATGAGGAGGCCTAGATCTAAGGAAGGATAACTAAACATAGCTACCTCATTTACAGAACTGTTCACCTGCAAAAGTGCTGTTAACATGTCCCTGTCATTTTAAGCACTAGTGTAACCTAGCACTAGGGAACTGGGCTAAGTTTGACAACCTCAACACAAATATTTACTTTTTCTTTGCATGCTTACTTTTTAATGTTCTGTTTCTGTGCACAGAAGTAAGCATGTAAACATACAGATACACAAGAGTTTGGCATTTCAAAATGAATATATGTGCTATCCAGGCTCTTGTAACTTGCTGGGAAGTAACTCTCTTCTAAAACATAGGTATAACTCCATCCAATGTAATCCTTAAATGAGCTTGTTCCTCAAAAGAGAGATGTAAAAACCTATTAACAACTGACTTGGCAATGATAATATCTTTATAGCTAACTGCGTAAGAATATACTGTTCTAGGAAATTAAATCACACAAATCCAGGATGTATTCTTGCCCATATGTAAAAAGGATGGGCAAGGATATTTGTCAGATAATGAAATGCTTTTAAAACTAGCAATACATTTTGCATCTCTTCGTCAAACTATTGACCAAATAAGCGCTCAGTACTTTTAAGGTTTACTTTTTACAACCTGCATCTGTATTCCATATAGCTATGATTTTGTCATATATGCCAGATACAAGTGATGCTGACATGTAAAGTCTGAACACCATGTTTTAACTTTGCTTTGTCATACAGACTAATAAAAAAGGCTCCTTCCAACAGGAAGTCAAGAATTTCTAAAAAAATGAATTAAATAATGAGCTATTAGTCATGCCCTTTCAAGCCAGTAGTTGTTCCTTTCGGCTACTTCTTAATATTCTTAGTTTTGTAAATATTAACATACATTTTTTGCAGACACACAATGTCTCCGTTTGAAAGACAGGTGTCTGCCAAGGAAGGCAGAAACCTCCCTTGGAATGGAAAATATGGCCCCCTTCCCTCCAAATTATTATGACTTTGAAATTATGGGGATTTCAGGCAAAGGTATGGGAAAAGGAATAACAGTTCTTTACTAGAAAAAAAATACATATGTATGCATGTATATATATATGTATAACAAGGCAGGCAAACAAACAGCAGCAGCAGCAGCAGCAACAAGCAGTAAAAAACCCAGAAACCCAGTCAGAGCCTTCTCTCGGCTGCAGGGAATTCCCCCGTTGGCGCAGTTCCGGTCGCAGCCGGCAGGGGCGCTGGTGGCTCCCAGCTGGGCAGGGTGGGTGCGATGGTTCCCCTGCGGCTGCAGGGGGCGCTGTGGCGCGAGCTTCGGCTGCCTCGCTCCACACGGTAATGGCGGACGCACCGGACCGGCGGAAGAAATGGAAAAGGGGCTCCCTTTACAACCTCACGGCAGGCAGCCGATCCTAGTGCCTCTCCAGATGGCAAAATGGGCTGTAGCAGGAACCTTGGAGCAGCAGGCTGGAAGGGCAGAGGCGGACACACCCAGTGTGGCAAACAAAGTGTAGTAAAAATTCTGGAACCGTGCCAGAAGCCATGGGATGTCCGGGCAGGCACAGGATGTCAAGTTAAATGTAGGGAAAAAGCCGAAGGAGCAGCAGAAAGCAGCGGGGCTGGGCAGCGGCAGACTGCAGGGCTGCTACGGGCAGCTGCCACACGCAGCTGGGAGACGCTCCCTCCAGGAAGGGACTAGGGGTCGAGGTCTCCTTCCCAGTGAGGTCGGGTATTGGAAAGGTCTCAGCTCAGCACTTGCTCGTGCGAGCAGATGCTCACCCACAGTAGGAGAAGCAGTGAAGGACAAAAATGGTGCAGTGGCAATGAATCCTCTGGGCAGCAACAATCCAGCACCAAAACCACACCTGTCCCACTCCTATCCCAGGAGACAGAGAGGGCAAGGAGCTGAGCCCAGCCCCAGCCAAAATCTTGCAGAATCTCTGCACTTCCCAGGAGAAAGCCCCCCAGGTAAGAGACTGCAGGCAGCTGAATTCTTCCTCCTCCTCCTCCTCCTCCCAGCCATATATTTTGTCTCCCAAGGATCATCATTACCATCTTGTAGGCAACAAATGAGAGAAAATTCCCTGAAAGAAAAAAAAAAAAAAGAAAAAACCTACCCTCCAACACACAACTAAATGGAAAAAATACATAAAAAATTTATTGACTTAGAAAGTTAAGGAGATAACGTGTTCAAAAATTAAAATATAGGTAATACTTTCAGAATTGTTAGTTCAACTGTGAATAAAAACAAAGGAGAGTTCAGTGTGGAAGGCATGCTTTCAGGTTCAATATTCACAAGCCTATCTGTATTTGTATGTCTCCAAGCCACGGGTACCTTTTTCCCCATGGAACTGCTATTTAGTTACTCGAGTTGCCTAACTCAACAGGCACCGTTAGGGTATGATCCCAGATTAACCTGCTGGCAGCAGTACAGGAGTCATCTTCACTACAGCATTCAGATCTGAAGCTGCAAAAGAAAACAGCCAACTACATCACAATGCAGAAATTCACATGAGCCCCTCGCAGTGAAGAGAAGAGGAGCTGTTCCAGAACAGCAGTGGTTTGCAGGAATAGTTATTTCATGTTGTGGAGGGACCAAAAGTTGTCTATGAACCAATAATGAAACTAGGGCAGTAAGAAATAGCTCCCCACTACTTGCACTCAGACACAGGTAAACTGGGCAATCTGATTATTTCTCGTTATTCATCCAAGCATAAAAGAGACATCAAGTTACAGATGCCGCATTGTCTTGCTGTAGAATCATAGGTATCATCTGCTTCAAATAGTCATGTGTTCATGTTCATGTGCTCCATCAAAGCAGCTGAGAATATCCATGAAATTTTTCAGATGTGTATTACTGCCATGTGTGGTCTCGGTTGTGGGTACTAACAAATACATACACATTTTCCTAATTATTACAGATCACTACAATATTTACTGAAGGAGGCTTTTTAAAACCAGTTAGTGTGGGCTTTCAAGCAGGGGTTCAGAGATGCAGCGAGGCAGGAGTCCAGAGCGAGGAATGAATTATTTATTAAATTTACAATACCATTTATATATTCTAATTCCATAAAGCAATTGAACAGTGCTCACACTTCTCCTACAGTGATTGGTCAAAGTTTCAGACACTCACTTAGAAATGTTTTTTCCTAATATAATGTACACAAGGTCAGAAGATACCAGATATGAATGCTATTTACAAAAACCCTATCTATTGTTTACATAGCTTACACAGCAAAGGAAAAGTTCTCACAAAATGAATGCAAGAAGAGAAAATTTCCCTGCTAACAGCATTTCAGCATCCACAAGTTAGTGTTAGGAGAGTATCTGTGAGTGCTAAGTTAATCTTCTAATGTGGTGCTGTGCTGTTACTCCATTATGTTCTTCTTATTCTATTTCTTGATGGATATATCAATTAAGCAAGTGTCCAAGTAGCCTCATTAAGACAGAACCCAAACCATCAACTTCAATTTACTTATTTAGAGGGACATCACTGTCTCATAATTAAACATATTTTCCTGCAAATTATGAATTAATTACCTACCTGACTAGAGTGGTCATTCATGGTGTATCTGAGATGCCCTACAGATAGGTGTTGAGATACATTACCCACTAGTATTGAGATACTTCTCTGTCTTGGCTAAAAGGAGAGAAACTAACAGTATCCTCAAGTCCTTGGTTCAAGGAAAAAGGTTCATGACATTAAAATTCTCCTGTCTTTATATCCCATATTTTTAAGCTTTTGTCCCGGGGTGCTGTGCACAAGTAATGACTATCAGCAGCAAAGCAGAAATCTAATATAGCATTGTTGCCCCCTGACACACAGATGAAGAACACAGGAAGAGTGAGCTTTTGTAACCATTAAAAATCTCTCAAGGAGCATCCTGCAACTTTGAGATTCCTGTCTTCATCCAGCAAAGAATCAGAAGGATATTCTGAATTTTAATCACATGAATAGTTCTGTGAACTCTCTGGAGCTGCTTACAATCTCACAGCCAGCACAGGCTTAAAGCCTTATTGAAATGTCATTTTGCAGGACTGAACCCAAGTTATTAAGGAACAAATGACCAGGTGGTTTCTCTGTTAAAAGCAGTTTAATGAGAAATTGTTTGACAGCTACAACACACTTGCATTTTAATACACCACAAAAAATCAAAAAAAA
>VWPU01013095.1:0-30444 GCA_013398955.1 Callaeas wilsoni | reverse complement strand
GGCGGGCGGGTGTCCGTCCTCTGCCGGGCCGGGCCCGCGGGGGAGGCGGCGCTGGCGGGTGGCAGCCGGGTCGGGGTCAGGCGGTCGCTCCGCCCGGCGCTCACGCGCTGTCTGTGCTGCCCCGGCGCCAGGTGCAGGCGCGGCGGGGTTCGGCGCCGACCCTCTCTCCCTCCGTGCCCGCCACCATGGCCATGAGGGAGCTGGTGGAGCCGGAGTGCGGGGGCTCCAACCCCCTGATGAAGCTGGCGGGGCACTTCACCCAGGACAAGGCCCTGCGGCAGGAGGGACTGCAGGGCCCGCTGGCCTGGCCCCCCGGGACGCCCGAGGCCGCAGCCGTGAGTATTGCTCTGCTTGCTGGGCTGACCCTGGGTCCTGCCAGAGGCTGGGTCGGTCAGCTCGGGCTCGGGGTGAGCGGGGCGAGGGGCTCTCGGTGCAGTTGGTGTCGTGTTGTGGTTTTTTTCCGCGGAGAAAGGCCCAGAGGTCACCCGAAGCAGGGTTGTGGGGTGAGGGCATGTTTGTGGGCTCTCGAGGGATACTGGTGGCTGCGGTGAGCTGTGTGCCTTGCTGTCACAGGCCCTAAGCCAGACAGTAGTGGGAGGGGGTTGGATAGGATCCCTCAAAGTGTTTCTGTTGCTTTAGCTTCAGCAGGCAGCTAACACAAGAAGATGTTGACAGCCTAAGCTCAAAGAAGAGGAAGATGTAATCTAATTGAGACACTCTATATATGTAGAGAGGGCATGGGATCAAAACTGTTGACGCAATTGCCCACTATTCCCTGCAGGTATCCAAACCACTGGGAGTAGCCACCGAAGATGAGGTAAGAACAGATTGATTCATTTCCTTATAGCTTTTGATTAATCTTCTTAAAACTTTTCTCATCAACACTGTTTGTTATTTTATCCCTTACGTGATGGTAATATTTTATTTTGACAAGCCCTTCTTTCACACTCCATGGCTCTGCCTGTTCATCTTCTATGCAATGTTTGTAATCCATCTCTGTTTTTGGCAGCTGGTTGGAGAGTTTCTGCAAGCACAGAATGCCCCTTTGCTGTCCCGTGCACCCCAGACCTTTAAGATGGATGACCTGTTGGCTGAGATGCAAGAAATTGAACAGTCAAGCTTCCGACAGGCCCCTCAGCGAGGTGAGGGGAGCTGAAGTAGGTGGAGAGCTGGAAAAGATCTTGATGTTATGGTTAAGCTCCTAGCAGGGTGGTTCCTGTCTGTTGAGCCCTTCTGAGATTGTATCTGGAGTATTGTTTCTGTGTTTAGGCTTCCCAGTACACTGACCTACTGGAACAAGTTCATTGGAGATCGATAAAATGTTCAGGGACAGGAATCCATGTTGTAAGAGGAAAGGCTGAGGGAGCTGGACATTTTAACCTGAGGAAGAAGAGTCTGAGGGGCAGGCAGTGGAGTGTCTTGTTGCTGTCTTCAGCAGCCACGGTCAGGATCTTCACAGCAATAGTTGGGAGAAGGACAAGGGGTAATGGACACAATTCGTGGAAAGGGGAACTGACTAGGTATGTGGAAACATTTCTTCCCTTGAAGGAGGCAGTTTAGTACTGGAACAGGTGCCTAGAAAGGCTGGGGAATTGCCAGCCATGGACAAATTCAGAAATTACCTGATGAATGCCCTGAACAACCTCATCTCTAGCTTTAATGTTAATCTGCTGTGAGAACTCTAGCAACCTCCAGAGACTCCTTCCAAGTGAAATATTGCTGTGATTTTATTCTAACAAAGATCAGAGGTGATTAGGGCTAGCCTGGAACACATAAATGATGCTTTTCAGTGCTCCAGTCCTCACTTCTGTTTGTTTTTTCCTCATGTAGCTCCAGGTGTGGCAGCCCTGGCACTGTCTGAAAACTGGACCCAAGAATTCTTGGCTGCAGCAGATAATGCTGGTGATGTCTCTTCAGATTACAATGAGGCTGACTGGTCACAGGAATTCATTGCTGAAGTGACAGGTGAAATGTCCTTTTTTCGAATTACTGTCAAAATGATGTCCAGTCACATGCCCTTGTATAGTGAAGAACTACTGAATGTGAAATTGGAGTATTGCTTTGGGCCCAGCAGTCAGTGTTTCCTGTAGCAGCTTTAATGGGGTGGGGGGTAGGAAAGCTGCTTTGTGATGGTGTTATGGTTAAGTCAAATTATGAACAATGTGGTGTGGAAGCTTTTATTTAGGTGTAAGGTTCTTTTGTTTTTAGTTACTTAGGGAATTTAGGAGAAGCATGCTATTTAAACTGCTCTTATAAAAATGATGATTCAACTGATGCAAGTTGGAGATAGCCTTGTACTGCTTCTTGCTTACATGTTTTCTAATTCTCTCTTGCAAGCCTAAATTTGCCTTTGGTACAAAGGTAAATACTTTTTAGTGTGCTTTGGCCAAATACTTTGTGTCACTTGCATGGAGGTAGAGGGATGTTACAGCCTGGAAATGTGCAAAGTGAGTGTTTCTGGCCCAAAGGTTAAGCTTTATTTGAAAAGCCATCCTGCATTGTGTCTAGAACTGGGTCTGGAATAGGGTCTTGTTGACATCCATGCCCTAATCTGGAAATTATGGACAAGATTTAAATAGATGCTATTCCCTTCTCCAGGAGGGGCCACTGTAGAAAGCTGGTTAGTCCCACTCTTTGACCTTCACTCTTTACATTTCTGGGAATATAAATTAGAAGTTACAAAGATCTTTGAGAAAGTTCTGATGAAAATCTAGTGCTTTGTAGGCTGTGCTTTTGACAGAGACTTGTAATGCATTGCTAATTTTCTTGACCTACATAGTATCCCACAGGGAGCAGATGAATAAGTTGTGATATTAAAGTAGAAAGTCTTAAGTTTATTGTCACCACAGTGGCATCTGTATTAATTCACTGTCTGAACCAAAGGCTTGGTTTTTAGATCAGAATGAACAAAGGTAGAAGAAGCAAGCATAAACAAGGGTGTGGTGGTCTGCCTGTCTTACTTTTCTCCCTGCTCTTCCTTTGCAGATCCGCTGTCTGTGTCCCCTGCCAAGTGGGCAGAAGAATACCTAGAGCAGTCAGAGGAGAAACTGTGGCTTGGGGAATCGGAAGATCAGTCTTTGGCAGATAAATGGTAAGTCTGACTTCTCAAGACTAGCTGTTGCTGCTAGGCACTTGATTGGGTGAAGTTTGGAAAGGTGATAGAAATCTGCTATGGCCTGAATGCTTTTGAGTCAGTTAACTTAGACTGATGTTCTCAGGCCTTTGGTTTCAGAGGAAGGAGGAAACAGTGCTTCCAAACTGAAATTTTTAAGAGAGTGTAGCTTTCCTGTTCTCTAGTTCCAGGAAGATACGTTGATCATGTAGGCTGACTTAATCTCATGCCTGATGCAAAGCTCCTTAAAGTAGCTTCAGGAGTGAGTTCGGGAACTTTTTTTCTGCAACAGATGCTTTTTACTAGACTCTACTAGTTGTAAACTTTCATCATGTAATTCTCCCTATCTGACAAACCACTTCCAGCCTTTCCTTGGCATATTTCTAGGTTCAGCCTGCTACATATTATTTTAATGTGTTTTTTTGTGGTAGATTAATGATGGATCATCTCTCTGTAGGTACCTGTTGAGTACAATCAAGTTTTTTGATTAAAGCAGCAAAACACACACAAGAAATTTGGGCTTCTCAGATCTTTTCTTAAAATAATTTTGTGTATTTGAATTCTCTTTCCACCTGGCTCTTGCCTTCTCTGATGGCTTTCTGCAAATAATGGACATTCCCGAGTTACTGCCCCCACTTCCAAAGACTTCCCCAAGACTGAATGTAGTGGTGACACCTAGAACTGGTCCTCTCCTGCTGTAAGCCAGACAAGACATATTGAGTTGTGTCTTTGCTATAAGCTCTCAATCCTCTGCAGAGCTGATGCTTTTCCAAGGCACTGTTTTCCTCTTCAGTGGGCATGACCTACTTTCTTTGTTCCTGGATATATGACCTTGTTTCTGGCAGTGCTAAAACTTGCAATGTCTGATGGCATGTGAGCTTGGCAAGGAATCCAGACTGCTCTGCAGAACTGTGCTGACTCTGTAATTGTTTAATTCTGCTGCTGTTTGTGTCAGTCACTTGCACAGTTAACTTAGTAGTAGTCTTGAATTTTTACAGATGGATAATGGTACTGAATGACTTAGGACAAACCCAGAATCTTTGAGGAGGGGTTGCATCCCTCAATACTCTTGTCTGCCCCATTGTGTAGAGTGTTGTTAGTGAAAGAGTTTGCTGTTGCCTGGTATTAGATTATCTCTTTCCCTTTTACTGCCTTGGAACACAGGTATGAGGAATACCAACCTGAGGAGGATCTTAAGAAAACTGTTACTGATTTCCTCTCCAAAGTGGATGATCCGAAACTCAAGAATACTGAGGTGAGAAATCTGACTGGGGCTGAGATTAATTATTACTGTGAATTAGTAATTACATAATTAGTAATAATTATGTTACTGTGAATAAGGGGTGTGGGGAATTGAGAAGGGTGAAGATAGTAAAGGAATAAAGCCTCCTGTTGTCCCATGTTTCCTTTTGTTCCCTGATTCCTGGAAGTTGAACCCTACAGTCCACTTTAGATATTATCCATCTAGACTCTTGTGAAGTCCGGTCCTTCCCACCTTTCCGGGCCTTTTGTGCTCACTCTGCAGAGAGAAGCCCTCTTAGTGAAGGAGGGGGGCATGGGCTGAGGGCTTGTGGGCACAGCATCTGCCCAGCTCCACCCTTGTTTCATTTCTCTGCCGCAGTTCCTAAAGTTTGTCCGCCAGATCGGAGATGGGAGGGTATCGATCGAAGCTAATCAGGTGACCCACAGAGACCAAGATCAGGCAGAGCAATGGGCAGCTGAGTTTATACAGCAGCAGGTAGGAGCCCCAGGCCTGTATGCTCTGAAGGAAGAAAGCATTTTGCCACAGTGCACAGTCTGGGAGCTAAGGAAAATGGCAAGTCCAGCTCTCAGTGATGCTGAGGGAGGCAAGGGAGGGGCTGTTGGGCTCTTAGCAGAGTCTAGCCAGAAGCTGGGAATGTATTTGGACAGTTCGAGTTTTCTCATCTCCCACAGCATCTGGGAGGAAGAGGAGATTCAGAAGAATTAATTTCCACTTCATAGGCCATCCGTTCTTACTGATGGGGAGGAAGGGTCATCACAGACCCTCCTGCTGTTTTGGGATGTGCCCTGAGGTTGCCAAATTCTAAAAAGAAAGGTGTGTTTCTGTTTCCAAACTCCCAGGGGGCATCCGATGCCTGGGTGGATCAATTTGCGCGATCTGGGAACATGTCAACTCTTGATACGGAATTTGAGCAGGCAAAGGCTGCTGTGGAGGTAAAGCTGGCTGAGAAGGAGGGCTGGGATGCCAACTGAGAGCCCATGGTAGGGTTACCTCTCTCCTTTGCATGCTCTGAGGAGGGCTGGAAACATTCAAGAGGGAATTCTCTGGCATGTCTATAGACCTGAGTTTATGGCTGAGGTACTCCAGTCACACTTTGTTCTCCCTTCAGTCAGATGTGGAGTTCTGGGACAAACTCCAGGCGGAATGTGAGGAGATGGCCAAGAGAGATGCAGAGGCTCACCCTTGGCTCTCTGAATATGAAGACCTCAGCTCCTCATCATATGACAAGGTAGGGGAGAACAGGGTCTCTCAGCCTGTGTGGTGGGCTGCCTTGGGGAGACTGGCAGTGTGTCTGCATCGCTGTGAGTTCCACAGACTCTAAATGCTGCTGGGATTCCTTCTCATGCTGATGCTTTGCTGTCACTTACACCCGTGTCCCAGATCAGCTAGGGGTTAAATATTGTTTTCACTTGGGCTTGTCTGCAAATACTGTCTGGTTCTTGTCCAACACCAAATACCAGTGAATACAGGGGTTCTTTGCAATGAGTTAAAGTGTTGTGTCCCCCAGCCCCTGGTTCCCCTCCAAGCTAATAAGATCCATACTAAATGTTTTGTCTCTCTAGCAGCTTATTCCGGATCTGCTTTGGGGGATTTTTCCAGCACAGAGCAGGCAGGAGGAAGCACTGTTGTTCTCTGATCTGCTGCAGATTAGCAATGAGGACAAGGTGCTGGCTAGTCTGCAGCCTGAGTGTTCCTGCTTTAGCAAGACAAGAAGGACTGTACTGTGCTGTAGAGAGTGCTCTTCTCTCAAAGCCTGTCTCCTAGCTTTAGCCCCTGTGCATCTGTGTGCCCTGCTAGGGTTACCAGTTCGAGGAAGATAATCCCATGAGGAATCACCCGGATGCATTTGAAGAGGGGCGGAAGCGCTTAGAGGAAGGTGACCTCCCCAATGCTGTCCTTCTCTTTGAGGCTGCAGTGCAGCAGAAGCCAGATCATATGGAGGTGAGTGGCAGCAGAGGGAATGGGCTGAGCTGTCAGGGCGGGTGTAGAAAGCTTCCTTCAGTGTTAGGACCTGTGCAGGGAGTATGAAAGCACCTCATTTTTTTGCAGCTCTGAGTTTGTAGCTGATGTGTGTGAATCCTCAGGGAGCCTCTGAGGGAGGAGGTTTCTGACTTAAGGTCAGTTAAAGGAAACACAAAGTCGTCTGGCCCAGAGCTGTGTAAAATCTTCAGAGCACATGAGACTGTGCATGGAGCCAAGGCAAGGAGTTCTCATCTCTCGAGCTGCTTCTGTGAAAGTCTTTATTGGCACTGTAAGTTTGGAGAAGCTTATGGCAGATCACTGCTTTCCATGTCTGTATTAAATTCTAATTCTGAGAAGCTCATTAGACCGGGGTTCTGACTAAGTCCTTCATCTAGGTGCTAGGAAAAGATGTGACCCAAAAGGGTTGGGTGTTTTCACAGTATTAATTGAAGTTGTGGGCCAAAGAAGGATCTTTACACTGAAGACAGTGTTCCAGCTCCTTGTTAAGTGAATATTTTTTTCCATAAATCACTTCAGCTTCTGCAGGATGAATTGAGAAATGGATTAGCCTATGTGCCTTTTTCCAGGCATAGAAGACATGAATATTCTCAGGAAGAATGCAAATACACCCATGTTGTCCCTTTCTGGAGTGCCTGCCTCAAGGATCCAGGGCTGCTGAATTTTCAGTGTGTCTTGTTCAAATCCTGCTAATTATATATGACTGGACATACATAATTTGATTACCCTGAGACTTAAATGAGAGTGATATTTTGGAGCAGAGGTTCTTGGCTTCTGGGAATAGGCATCTAACTTTCTAGGGTGCTGGTAATAGGTGAAAAGTAAGCGGAAGGTTTGAAGATCTGCTTTAGCTTTAAAGTGGTCAAAAGGTGCTGTTAATCCCCTTAGCACTGTCGCTTTCTTCTCATAGGCAGTGTGAGCTGCAGGCTGAGCATGATGGAGAGGTAGTTGAAACCTTAGGGGAAGAAATCTTGGGCCATTTCTGGCTGGCGGTATTGGAAACATTCTGAATTCTTCAGGGAAGAAATCTTGGGCCGGTTCTGGCTAGCTGTACTAAAAACATTCTGAATTCTTCTACTGTGACTGCAAAAAGTACAGGAGAAGTCAAGACTTCACAAATGGTACAGTGATCAAATAGACATGAACAATTGCTCTGAAGGAAGTGTCATGTTTGCTTTCATCCAAGTCACAACTTTACCTCGAATCTCACCAGCTCTTCTGCTGGCAGAACACTGCAGTTACCACTGGTCAGCTCTGCATGAATTGTAGCTATGTATCGTGAGGCATGAGAGATTCAAGGGAGTAGATTGCCTTCTGCTTGTGGTGGCTTGTGCAGGGTTTCTGTGTCTTTGCTAATGAAACAATTTCCTTCCTTGAGGCAGTGGATACCTCATTTTGTGACTTACATTCAAAAAGCAGGTACATCATGCTGACAATCCCACCAGCTATCTAGCCTATCTTGGAGCCAGGGATGTGGCTATCAACATAAAGTGAACAGATACTTTGGATTTAGTGCCTAGTTAAATATTCCTTGTATCAGCTGCTTGCAGATGGAAGTCATTTTCTTGTACTGGTGTCATGATGATTGGAAATTCAGTAAAATTAACAGTGCTTCTACTTTCAGGTCGAAAGTCAACTCTCCAAGGTTACTACTTGCTAGTGGACCACTGCACAAGTACATACAGCTGCCTGCCTCGGGGGTGTCCTTATTATTAGCACTGCTGCTATGCCATTTTGTTCTTGGGAAATAGGAGATCTGCATTTTCCTCCTTCCTCTGCAGTTTGACCACAGTTAGAAGTTAAAAGTGGAGATTCTGTGGTGTAAAAGTGTAAAACTGCCAACAGTTGCTTTATGATAGATTTCCAGGTAGACATTCACTTCTGTTCACTATAACGATGCCAATTTTATTGTCTTTGAGGTCCTATGTGCCATGACATCTGTGTATCTTTTGAGAGGAACTTATACCTGTGGCTAATGTGTATACTTTGGTCTATTTGATCTCACTCTAAAACTGTGTGGGATAATATACTGAATTTAATCTCTGTGTTTGTGGCTTATTGGCTGATTATTTCCTTTGTAAGTCTGACTTTGTACCTCTATGTCTTCCCTAGGCCTGGCAATATCTGGGAACCACCCAAGCAGAGAATGAACAGGAGCTTTTGGCGATCAGTGCCCTCAGACAGTGAGTGTTGCAGCAGAGCTGCTGAGTGAAGCTCCTTGTCGCGTGCGTAGTGCCACAAGGACCATATGGCTGTCAACACGGTGCTCTGTCTTGTCCTTGTCTTACCTCCTGTATCTGGGTGTCTCCTACACTGATTTAATGCTCTATTCACTTCTCTTTCTTTGCCCTGCAGGTGCCTGGAGCTGCAGCCTGGGAACCTCACAGCACTTATGGCTTTAGCAGTCAGCTTCACCAACGAGTCCCTGCAGAAGCAGGCATGTGAGACCCTGCGGGACTGGCTGCGCCATAAACCAGACTATGCCCACCTGCTGAACAAGGAACCAGAGGAGAGTGTCTCGGGGACAAACCTGGGGCCTTCCAAGCGTGTCCTAAGTTCCCTGCTGTCTGAGTGAGTTATGGTTACAAATTTCAGCCTTTGGCTGAAAGGCTTCTTGGAGGGCTCAGACTGGTCCAGGCAGGAGCAGAGTGAGCAACCCGAGGCCAGCTCTCTCTACAGTACACCAGTGTCCTGTTCTGTGCTTTTTCCAGCTCGCTGTTCGTGGAGGTGAAAGAGCTGTTCTTAGCAGCTGTGCGCAGCAACCCCTCAACTGTGGATCCTGATGTCCAATGTGGCCTGGGTGTCCTTTTCAACCTCAGTGGCGAGTACGAGAAGGCTGTGGATTGCTTCAGTGCTGCGCTCAGTGTGCGCCCCAACGTAAGGAAGGGGCAGACTGGGGGTGCTGGAGGCACTTGGAGGTTTATGGGTGAAGGTTTGGGTGGAGGTGCTGCATGTACGAGAGGTGCATATTTGGAGTGGAGGAATAAGACAGACATATGGAGAAGGAAGGGTTGGCTTGGAGCTTAAAGAGATCCAGTTCATCTTAGTCCTTTCTCTGTGCCCCTTCCTCCAGGACCACCTTCTGTGGAACAAGCTCGGTGCCACCCTGGCCAACGGGAATCGGAGTGAAGAAGCTGTGGCCGCGTACCGTCGGGCACTGGAGCTCCAGCCGGGATATATCCGCTCTCGCTACAACCTGGGCATCAGCTGCATCAACTTAGGTGCCCACCGGTGAGCACAGGATGGGCAGCTCTGCTGTGACCCACGAGTTTGTGTGTGTTTGTGGGAGACAGACTGCCGCAGTTTATGAGGGCAGGGCCACACTGCCTGCAGCCTTCTCTTGGAATAGGAGAGCAGGGCGAGTGTGTGAACTGTGCCCAGAGATCCAAGTGTCATGCAGTTACAGGTGGAGTAGAGGCCATCTGGACTCCTGATTCTTCTAGAGGGCAAAGGGGGACCTCTGGTTCTGGAGCGGGGTAGGATCTGGTGAAGAGGAGGAAACTGTTTTGCAGGGGAAATACTTTAGAAGCAAATGGGGAAAGGAGTACGAGATGTACCATCTTTTCCACTAAGCATGTGTACGTTCTCCTGTTGACAGTGAGGCTGTGGAGCACTTCCTGGAGGCTTTGCACATGCAGCAGAAGAGCCGAGGTCCGCGGGGGCAGCAAGGAGCTATGTCTGACAACATCTGGAGTACGCTCCGCATGGCCCTGTCCATGCTGGGGCAGAGTGACCTGTATGCGGCAGCTGATGCCCGTGACCTGCCCACACTGCTTCAGGCATTTGGCCTCCAGCAGTGACTCTGGGATAGGCTCTCCTGCGAGTGCAGCGGTTGCCTAGCCCAGCAATGAATGACCTTTCTTAGGGAGAAAATGTTCACAAGGGTTCACACACATCTTTGCCCTGGTAGGGCAGATCATTGGCAACTGTTTATTTTCAAGTACCCCCCTGGTGAAGTGTGCAACTTCCCCGACCTGCCCGTTGTGGCCTGAGCGTTTCTGAACGGTTCACATTATCACCTCCATGATGACTGACACTGCTGGTTCACAGATGATCAAAGTGGGGAAGACAGCAGCATCCTGCCCTCTTGCCAGACTGCATTTGCAGTAGTGCCCAGCTTGGCTGTGAGACCTTGGCTCCAAGAGCCATTCTGCAGAGACTGCCTGCAAGGGCGTGTCTCAAGTTCAGGCTGCTTTGGAGAGGTGGGATTGCTGTTTCACCCAAAAGGGTGAAGGATTCTGGGGTTTGAGCATGCTTCCCCATGTATGTGCTTGCATGTGTGTATATGTGGGTTGCTAGGGAAAACTGGGGCAGAAGTCCCCTCTCCTGGCCACTGGTAACTTCATGGTACAGTCAGATGCTACTTTCTCAGTGTCTCTTCATGAACCTTTTAAGACAAGAGTGTTGTACTGATGCTGGGGACATGGGTGGAGGCCCTTACCCCGTCAGGGTAAGGAGAGATCCCAGAGTTCAAGGTTGAGAGAAAGTGATAAGAATAAAAGTCTAAAATGTAACCTCTCCCAAAATAGGGTGGGGAAAGGGGTCAAGTCTTAATTTTCTCTTGCTCATCTGTCATTGTTTTCCTTTGCGCAAAAGTCCTCATCTTGTGTGTACTGAATCTTGTTAATTATAAATATCTGTATATGATTCTATTGGGGAAAATGTTTTTTAATTGTAAAGTATTTTGTATAATAAAGGTATAAGCCCACTGCTTTTCAAAAGATAGATTAGAATCTCTGTCTCCCCTTTTCACCCAGGTTTTGCTTTTTTGATAGCTCGCATGCAGATGAAGCTTAAAGGACCTCATTTTGCTGCAGCCCCAGGCTTCAGTTCAGTGTGCCAGCAGAAGAGCTTCCCTGTGCCAGAAGCTCTCTTTTTTTCTTGTTTAGGTTTAGAGGTCAGTGACTCACTTTTTTTTCCATCTTCTGGCCCTCTGCAGTGAGGGAAGTTGTGTTACATTTTATCACCACTTTAAGGAATCTGACTGCTGCAGTAGTCAAGGCTGGGGGCTTAAGCAGGAAGCGCTGCCCCTTCCTGTTCCATCAGGCACCTGTTTCTTCATACCTCAACCTCACGTGCTTGTTTTTCTCTTGCTGCTGGAGCAAAAAGTATGCAGAGAGAAGTATTTGCTGTATATTTTCTGAGCTTTATTTTCTCCTGTATCTCCCATCCAGCCCTGTGGCACTGAGACCTACATGCACTGTTCTGAGACTGCTGTAGTGCGTGCAAAACAACTTGCTGCTTTTGCTGTCTGAAAGGAAGGGAAATGCTACTTCTGTGTCCTGCTCACCCACACTGCTGGTCAGAGATGTCTTTTGGTTTTTACTAATCTCAGTCCTCTGTCAGATTCTTTGCTTGGTGAAAGAAAACATTAATGCCTGTGCTGTGCCTGACTTGCTTTCTAGTTGTTCTCCCTTCCCCAATTCTCTGCTTTTCCTGTCACCCCTGATTTGCTTCTTTGGTGCACCACATTCGTCTCTGTTCATATTCCCATTACCATTGCTTGGCCTTCCCTTTTTCTCATCCTCAGGTTTCATTAGTGCTGCTCCTCTCCTAGGTTTCCTAGTTGCCTCAGTTTCCCTTGCAATGTCACTTAACCTCTTGACTTTGTGTTGGTGTCCTTCCCTATCACACATTTCCTCCTGTTCCTACAGGTAGATTGGCTGTTACCATTTGTTCACTTTCCCTGGAAATTGTTCTCACTTTCTTCCCCCTGTCCCCATTAAGTAATCTCACAGCATCTCTGCTACCTTTTGCTGAGGCTGAATCTTCACCTAGGCACTAGTCCCTGTTTAGTCTCCCAGGGCTCAGTTAAGATTGAGCTGCCTCTGTCCAGGTCCTGTGTGACTTTCCTGTTAAGAGCTGCCTTTGGAAGTGGAGTGTTGATGCAATGAACACCAGCTGGCTGATTGGATCTGCATTCTGGTTCCAGTGCACAGTTTTTGTCTGTGCTCTGCAGCCCTGTCTCTGGTATCCAAACCCATGACCCTAGTTTGATTATCCAGCCACATCCATGTTTTCTGTTACCAAGCCCAGTTGTATAGCAGGGGTGGGTAGCAGGTACCAAACATTTTAGATTCATGTGAAGGCCGTGAGGGATGTCTGCATGTCCCTAATCCAACCCCCTGCTCACAACAGGCCTAAACCCAATGGTAGATCAGGGAGCTGATCGTGCTCTCCAATTTTTTCACTTTTCCCAATGCACAGAACAGTGGCAGGGCCTATCACCACTGAAAATTTGTAAGACATCTCAGCATGACCTTTACCAAATTCTTGGGCCTTACAGGACACAAACTAACCTTTCATAGAGCCATAAGTGAGTGGTCAAAGAGGATAGTTCAGTATCTGTTTTTCCACACGTTTCTTGATATGTTTCTGCTGTATTTCTTCCTTCAGTGTTTTATTGATTTATTTGCTGCTTAAGACTCCAAGAAGTCATAAAATCTCTTGGTGATGGCTTTACCACCTAGCCAGAAAATGAAAATGTACTTTCAGGTCCTTATGCCTCTAGCCACAGTGCTCCTCGTTGGCTTCCATCCTTGTCAAGGAAGTGGTTGTGTTGTCATTGCTTACTTTGCTTCACCACTGCAGTTTCCTCTCTTGAGCTGCTGTGCCTCATTATGATTCTGAGTTTTCTTGAATTGCAACCCCCTGACTTCAAGTTTTGGGTCCCAGGCTCTTACCTGTTGTGCCTGTGTGTGCTGAGATCTTTCTGTTTTGGAAGATGTTCAGACCAGTTCTTCTCTAGAGGAATGCTCTAGGGGTGGCGTCCTGAAGCGAGTCTTCATGGAAAGAGCATCAGGCAAGTAGATAGTGGTTACTCTCATATTCTCTAGGAATCTGCTGTTTGAAATACTGACTCACAAGTTGCATCAGTATATTTGTTTTAGAGCCTTTGGTAAATTTTTTCTCTGCCTGTGACTTGTTGATTCTTAAACCACACGGTGCCTTTGGTCTTTACAATGTCTTGTGGATGTACACAAGAACTGCGTTTAAATACCTAAAGTATTTTATTTTGTTTTTAAAGCCTGCTGTCTCTTCCTTTGTGGTCTCCTACTTTAGGTCCTGTAAGACATAGCAAATAAAATGGTCCTACTACAGTCCACGTGTCCCCAGGGGCCACCCTTTTCCCTACCTCTGTACCCCACACTTCTGTACCTTTTCTATTTTTACTGTACTCTTGCCAGTACTTCCTTCATGCCCTAGCCTGCCTCTGAGCCCTGTCCACAAACCCTCTGCCACTTTCTCTCCTCTGAGTTGGCCCCTGATGCTCAGATGTCTTTTGGCAGGCAAGGAAGGACTGAAAGCAGCACGGCCGCTCTCCCACCTGCAGCAGCAAAGTGGCACCAGAGACAGGCCCGCCAGACAGGCCGCTGTTTAAGAGCCGACCCTGGCAGACCCTGGCAGCTTCTCCACGTGGTGGTCCCTTGCTCGTGTAGGAAAGTGCTCCTCTGCACCTACAAGAGAAATGAGAAACTTTTCTGTCACTGCTATGTTGAGTATGGCAAAGCATCGTCTAATATTTTCTCATGTGTTTTAGATTCCCAATTTCAGACATGTAAAATTTTAAAACTCTGCACCTGTCCACGACTTCAGGAAGAGTTGTAGGTGCAGAGATCCCCTGAAAAATCTGGTGCCCGGTGGGTTGGGTTGTTTCTGAAGTGCTGCCATCGCTCTGTTGCATTTCTGAAGCAGAAGTGACACCTAGTGTTGAGTCGAGGGCAGGTCCGTGTCTGTCACCCGGGCTTGGATGGGGACACGAAAGAGTTTAGGAGCACAACTTGCTAATTAAACATGAAAGGAACAAAATGCTGGATCAATTTTCCAAACGTGCAGCTGTAGACGCAAAATGTGCTGTGAATCTAGGACCTTTTGAGGATCTGTGATGCCTTCCTCTGGCTTCTCTCCACTGCTGAGCATGGGTCTTTGTGTTTGTGGAGTCCGGCTTAGCAACTATTTCATGGAAAACCATTTGTACATTTATTAAAAAACCCAAGAAACAACCCAGCTGGGTTTTTGACATTTTGAACTGAGAGTTATTCACAGACAACCGGTTGCCTTTCCTTTCATCTGGGAAGAGGAGACTTGGGAAAGGAAATAATAGTTAGAAAAGATCTTCACGTTGCTTTCTGATTTCTGTGTGTTGTCAAGTGGGACTTATAAGGTTTTTGTCACTCTGTATTTGCTGTGCCTCTCTTTCCAGTGCAATTTCTTTGAAGCTCACTCCCAGTGTTGTGGCTGAACATGCAGCACTCATCCAATAGGATTCTGTCATCTCTCTTTTTGCTGAAAAAGCAGTGTTCAGTTTGCTTTACTGAAGAGTAGCAATTGGGAAGTGCAGCAAACAGAGGAAAGAAAAAAAAAAGGGAGTTTGTGTGAGATACATGCTAGGCAAAAAAAGAGGTTTGTTTTTTTTTTCCACCTGAAGGGTTTGGTAGTGAATGCATTTTTTCGTGTGTGGGCTGTTCACAGCTTTAAGTTCTGTGGTCCAGTGGCACGCTCCTATATTGCATTTTTGGGGGCTGTTTTGCTTGAGAAACAGACATTTGAGAGTGAAAAGTGGGAAAGAAACTTTATTTTTGTGATGAAGAATTACATTACTAGCACTAACAACTGCTAAGTGAGTAAAACCCAAAAAACCACCCTCTCAAACCACAAAGCCCCCTCCAAAATAAAGGAAGCAGCGTTCTGCTGCCTTGAGTCCAAGACTACCAGATAAAACTACCTGAAAGCAAACAGAAACTGGGGAGGTGTACTTCGTATGTGATTTTATTGGGTTTTTAATTCTCTCGTTTTAAAGTAAGGAGTAAAAACAGATATAAAAACTAAGGTATCTGTGGTGATAGAGCAGAATTGGAGCACAACAGAATCTGGTGGGTGAAGGAGTTTTTTGTTAATTAGATTTTTCTACCATTTTACCTTTTCCAGCACTGTGAAGTGGGTGCATATGTGACATCCACATCTTTAAGTGAAATTGTTTTATCACCCTGCAATCTAGTAGTGAATAGTCTCTTAGCAAAGAAAGAAAAAAAGAAAGAAAAAACCCCCATAAAACCAGTTTTATGAAAAAGATAAAAATATTTTAGTCTTTATTCTTCACTTGCTGGAGTGTTTTTTGCATAACTGCATATTTTCAAAGAATCTGCATGTCATCGTTCATCTTTCTCCTTCTATTGCTTTTCATCTGCTGAGGGCAATAGAGGAAGAGGGGTTTATCCTCCTTCTCTTATCTTTTCGCTTTTGTCACATACTTTCTTTCTCAGATTTTGAGATACTGCTGTTTCTGCAGGAGGGGGATAAGAGGAATTTTGGGAAACAATTTCCCATAAATTTGCTCCACCCAAAGTATTGTGTCCAGCTCTGGGGACCTCAGTGCAAGTCTCAGGCCACGGACCTGTTGGAGTGAGTTCAAAGGAGAGACATGAAGATGACCAGAGGGCTGGAGCACCTCTCCTGTGAGGAAGAGTTGAGAGAGTTGTGGTTGTTCAGCCTGGAGAAGGCTTCGGGGTGACGTTACTGTCTAGTACCTGAAGGGGCTAAAGGAGAGCTGGAGAGGGACTTTCCGACAAGGGCGCACAGTGGGAGGACAAGGGGGAATGACTTCAAGCTGAAAGAAGGCAGGTTTAGATTAGATATTAGGAGCAATTCTTTACTGTGAGAGTGGTGAGGCACAGAACAGATTGCCCAGCAGAGTTGGGAATTCCCTATTCCTGGAAGAGTTCAAGGCTAGGTTGGATGGGACTTTGAGCACCTGGTCTAGTGGAAAGTATCCCTGCCCATGCCAGGGGATTGGAACTGGATGACCTTTAAGGTCCCTGTCAACCCAAACCATTCTGTGATCCATAAGGAAAAAAAGCAAACAAACCCAACCCACAAAGAAAACTCCATAAATATTTCCAGTATCAACCCCCCAACCCCACCCTGTGGTGTTCTGCTTTGTTCAGTGACTTACTTCCTTGTCCATAAAGCACCACACAGGTGAGATTAACGACATTAAAATCCATTTAGTTTTCAATCCAGTAACACTAGGACAGATGGTCAATTAGAACCAGGAAAGCATTTCTTTCTGTGTGTCTGGAAGTATTTGTACAGAGATCCTTTACCAGGTTTTTGTAGTAGCACAAAAAACATGGTAAAGGATTCCATCGTATATCATTCCATCATATATCACCTTTTGATTTTCCTTGAAGCCATGAAAAGCCCCACTGCCGGCTATGGTGCTCTGCAGGGAGTACCTGGATGACTTAGGAGTTCACTGGTTGGCTGCTCCACTCTGTACCATAGTTGAGGTACACTCAGACTTGGTCTTTGTGATGCCTTCATGGCTCATACAATCGATCAACGGGCTTTTCTCAGTCTGCAGGTGCTGAGAAAGATGAGAATGTTTAGCTCATGATTAATTATGTCATTACATGCCTGGTTTTTATTTTTTTCAGAAACGCAACTAAATAATTTAACGAGTAAACCATACTAGCAAGCTAAGAATGAATGTTGTTCAATGGCAGCATAAATCCATCCTGTTCTAGGCTGTTTTTAGTCCCTCTTTCAAGCTTTCCTCATGTTGGTGCACTCATTCTTTCTCCCTTCTCTTTAGCAGACAGTGGACACAATGGTTCAGGAGTGGAATGGGGCTTTCCCCTTTCCAGCAGCACCAAACTGTAGGCTGCGGTCACTGCAACACACAAAAACACGTCCTAAAGGTGTGATCTGCCTGTTCAGAAAATGGACTTCTCATCTTGCTGTTGCTATAAAGTGAGGGCCTGTTTCTCTTCAAAACCCCAAAATGCAAATTTCAATTGCTCTGCTTCCAGCTTTTGCAGAGCAGCAAAACAGTGGACCACATGGAAAAAACCCCAAAGCCTCAAGTATTTTTATGCTGGCTTAGTTTTGTGATCTGGCACACCATGGGCTCAGCCAAGCACCAGTGAAAGAGATACAGCATGAGGATTTGGCTGGATCTGGTGTACGGGCTGCTTGCTTCGCAGGGATGAACTATCTCCCTTCCTAGCTCCCCATCCTCCCCAGTTACTTCCTACCTGAGAGAGCAGGGGTGCCTCAAGTGAACTAATGAAGATCCTATTGCTTTCTCCTGCTGCAGAACAGCTTTCTGGCATGCTAGCCAATGAACCTGTCTGAAAATATATAACAGAGTGAACCTGCAATGAGAGAAAAAGAAAAAATATTGCCACTGCGGCTCTGCCAGAGCCTCCTTGCCCTGCTTTAGCAGCTCTGCATCCCTGTAGTTGCTCAAATGGCTACAGATGTGAGAAGGAGGAAGACAATTTAATAAAACCCTGCTTAAATGCCACCTCTGTCAAGTGGACATCTCCCAGCAAAGCCCTTTGGAAAATTAACATTATCGTAGTTGCTTCACAGGTAAACAAAATGTAAACTGCAACAGGCAGAAAAATTCTACAGCCTGTGCATCGAAAAGTACTTTGATACATTTTTATTACTGTAACTCATCTGCTTCTGGAGGAGGACAAACAAGAACCGAAGTTCTAAGGTTTTATCAAGGGCTTATGCTTCAACAGACTTTTGACCCAGAGCAATAACACAACTGGTTGTAGAAAGATCAAAATTAAAATAAAATAGTTAATGATTTTTGTTCACTTATTGGCTGTTTCTCAGTTCTGTCACCTGGGGTGTTTCACAAGACTTCTGTGCGAGCTATAAATGGAGATAGGAGAGACACCCTTCACAAACAGCAGCCGTGCACTGGAGGAATTGCCCTCAGCTCTCCCCAGCCCTGCAGCTGACATCAAGGTGAGAGGCACACTTTGTGCAGGAGAACTGGAAGGGTTTCTTGGGCAGCTGCTGTGAAATGCAGGAGAAGGGAAGGAGGCTTTAGTGTTGGGTGAGAGTTTCAGCACAGACGTGAGGGTCTGCTGTCTGCATGTGCAGAGACTGGACCCATCTTTCAGGGGAGGAGGAGATGGCTGCTGCAGGAGAAACAAACCTCACAGGGGAGAGGGTGGAGAGGGACAGTGATATACAATCCTCAGAGGCGAAAGTGAAAATATTCTACACATTTATCTTGATCATGACATCTCTATGTTGTATCAGCAAAATTAAATGGGTCATTATTAATACTTTTTCTACAGGTAGAAAGTCATTATGGTAGTGCTTAATCAGTCAGTGAGTCAAAGTTCAGGTTCCCTCAGCTCCCATATATGCTTTAATAACTGTGAAAAAATACATGTTTTTAATCACATAAAGGCTTTTATTCTTCTTAAAAAAGTGAGGTTTAAGTGATTCAGGTTTTTAAATTATGATGCACATGTCTTGCAGTATTAATATGGCTTTTAATCTTACTGGGCATATCTGCCTTCTCCCATCCCTTCTCAGAATCAGCTAGAGGAATGGCATTTTTTGTCCCATATATATTTTCCCCAAAATGTAAATCTTTGCTTCAGTAACTGCTACATGATTTAGAGACGGAGCTATTATCATAACTGTCTGCTCATTACTACTCCTGCAGCTGTTGCTAATAAACACTGTGACTTTTTAACTGAACTCAGATGACTGTGGGGGATTAGATATATGTATTGCTAGTAGTGTTAGAAAAAGACATTTAAAACTTGAAATTTAGTCTGATGCTTACAACTTGATTGCTTCTCAGTGTATGTCAAGAGCAGGAATCTCTTGATTTCAGTAAAATTCCATATAAAAAGAGAAGTAAGGTGTTTCAGAGAATTCAAAGTTCATTTCTGGCTTAAAAAAACCCAGTTTCCCCCCTATTTTAAGTTAAAAATGTGCTTCATTTAGAAATTAATTGCATGTCTCACTACTTTTATATTGCATTCTATGTGGCTCGTGAAACCTAGTCCAAACAATGAGTGCCAATTTCTAAAATATTTCTCAACTGCAGCATCAATTATCAACAGAAAGAATTACCACTAGTTGTATATTTTATTTCGTTATTATTTAGGGTATACCAATAAGATGTTAAACAAAATGCTCAGGTGTCCCTTGCACATATACACATTAAATGAAACTAGACTGCTGTGGTGTACAAATCTCATTTTACTTTTTTCCTCCAAATTGAAATTTCTAAGTCATGTCCTCACTCTTTCACAGCTGCTGCTATTTTTATCTTCTGCTAAAACTGTTTTACATTTTCTTTTTATCTTTTGTTCCCTCTGGTCTGCAGAATTTAATGTCTGGTGCTTAAAGGCCTCTTACAAGCATTGCTTGTTTTCTGTTTTTGTTTTCTGTAGGCTGCCATCCAACCCCTACAGCAGAAAATCCAAACCCCAGAAGCCCTGCTGAGATGGGAAAAATCATCGTTTATGAGCATGCTAACTTCCAGGGTATGTCCAAAGAATTCCACACCAACATTGCCAATCTAAAAGATGCAGACTGGAATGACTGTATCTCCTCAGTGAGAGTAATTGGCCATCCTTGGGTGGCTTATCAGCATGAAAACTATAAAGGACAGTTACTGGTACTTGAGGAGGGAGATCATGACTTCGTTGGTAAAAAGATGAATGATAAGATCAGCTCTCTGCAGGTGATCACTGAAAATCTGCACAATCCCCAGATCACTCTCTATGAACATGCTGATTATCAAGGGAAGAGCAGGGTAATAAGAGAAGCAACCAACCTGGCTAGGGGACATGACAATGACAGCACATCTTCACACAAAGTCCAGAAGGGTGTCTGGCTGCTGTTTGAGCACAGTGATGGAAGAGGAATTCAATACCTTGCTCGAGATCATGAAAACCTTCCAAATTACAAGGCAATCAAGTTCAATGACAAGCTTTCCTTCCTGCGTCCCATTCGCCCTGGCTGTGGCTGTTAGAATGCAAATCCTGCAGTGCTGAGAAAAGATGCAGCCCCAGCAGGAAATTTGAGACCTTGTTCTCTGCCTCTGCTTGTGTCACGTTTTGCCCAGTGTCACAGGACCACCGAACGTGAGAGCTCTCTGCCATGCTGCACTGCAGATCTGTGCATCTCTATCCTGCCCTGCACTCTTCTCCTGCCCCACAAATGGCCTCTGCCATTGTTTGTAATCCATTTTGTGTTGATGCCAATAAAGAATCTTTTGCAGTCAGCAGTGGGTTTCTTTTATGCACAGTTTAGTGTAGATAAACATTTCCCTTTCATGGAGAGATGCCTCTGTGTATCCAGATAATGTTTTGTGCAGTTACTTGCAAACATTTTTCATGGATCTCTCCTGTAGAACTTTATCTCCTTCCAGTTTCACTGGTCAGAAACATTGCAACCAGACTAAAGAGCTTGGTAAGCATTTTGATTATTCCTGTGATGCTGGCCCGACTCTCATCTGTAGCCTGTATTTAACTATCCCATTAATTATTGTATCTCAAGGCACTGCTCATAGAATCATAGAATCCTATGAAGTCTAGGGTTGGGAAGTACCTTAAAGATCATCTTATTCCAACCCTCCTGCCATGGGCAATGATACCTTCCACTAGACCAGGTAAGTCCCATCCAGCCTGGCCTTTAACACTTCCAGGGATGGGGAATCCACAACCTCTCTAAACAACCTGTTTCAGTGCCTCATCTCCCTCACAGTAAAGAACTTTTTCATAGCATCTAATCTGAATCTCTCCTCTTTTAATTCAAAACCATTCCATCCTTGTCCTATTACTAGCTGCCCACTTAAAAAGTTGCTCCTGCTCTTTCTTATAAGCCCCCTACAAGAACTGGAAGGCTGCAATGAGGTCTTCCTGGAGCCTTCTCTTCTCCAGGCTGAACAACCCCAGATCTCCCAGCCTGTCTTCACAGGAGAGGTGCTCCCACCCTCTGACCATCTCCCAGCCTGTGCTCATGTCTGGGATTGCCCTGATCCTGGTGCAGCATCTTGCACTTGGGCTTGTTGAACTTCATGAAGTAACTATGGAAGCACTTCTCAAGTGTGTCCAGGTCCCTCTGGATGGAATCCTATCCTTTCGTTGTGCCAACTGCACCCCTCAGCTTTGTGTCATCTGCAAACTTGCTGAGGATGTCATTGATAAAGATCTTAAAAAGCACTGGTCTCAGAACAGAGCCCTGATGGACACCAGTTATCACTGACCTCCCCTTGGACACAGAGCCATTGACCACAACACTCTGGCTGTGTGGCTGTTTCCCAAATAGTCCACCCTTCAAACCCACGTATCTCCAGTTTGGAGATAAGGATGCCATGTGAGACCATGTCAAAGGTCTTAAGGAAGTCGAGGTATGTGAGTGACACTGGTTGGTCTCCCCTTGTTGATGGCTGAAATCTCTCCTTCACAGATGGCCATCAGATTGATTAGGCATGATCTGCCCTTAGTAAAGCCATGCTGGCTGTCTAGGATCATCTTCTTGTCTTGCATGTGCCTTAGAATTGCTTCCATGGGGATCTGCTCCATGACCTTCACAGGCATAGAGGTGAGGCTCACTGGTCTGTAGTTCCCCAGATCTTCCTTTCTTCCCTTTTTAAAAATAAGAGTGATGTTTCCCTTCTTCCATTCACCAAGGATCTCACCTGAACGCCATGACTTTTCAAATATGATGGAGGGTGGCTTGACAACACCGGCCAGTTCCCTCAGGACCCTGGGATGCATGTCATCCAGTCCCATAGACTTGTGTCTATTCAGCTTCATCAAGTGGTACCAAACCTGCTCTTCATTTACAGTGGGAGAGACTTCGCTCCCCCAGTCACCACCTGCAGCTCCAGCGACTCCAGAGACATGGGAAACCTGACTGCCAGTGAAGAGTGAGGCGAGGCACCCATTGAGTACCTCAGCCTTCTCCACAGCCATTGCCACCAGTTCTTCCTTCTTGTTTATTGGCAGGGAGTGGGGGTTACGCTCTACCTTGGCCTTTATTTTCTGCCCAACATTGTTACAAAAGCCCTAATGTGTCAGTCTACATAGGCAGGCAACTGGAACAGCTACAAGTTTGTGGCTAGAACACCAAGAGTAAAGCTATTTCCATTTCAATTGGCTTATGAGCACCCAAATTATACAGGCCAATTACTGGTGCTTGAGGAGGGAGAACACAGCTTTGTTGGTGAAAAGATGAAGGATAGGATCAGCTCTCTGCAGCTGATTGCTGAAAATCTGCACAATTCGCACACGAAGCCCAGAACATGCTGTGCTATCAACTTCTGGGCTTTGTCCCACTTTGAAACAAACACTGCAGGCTGTGCTGATGTATCAGCCACTTGTGCTCCTCTGCTTGGCTCAGGTGGGCAGATGCAATGGGGATAGCTCAGCATCCATGTGTTTTGGGACACGTCTTACTGCTTTGCAGCCAGTTTCAGGTTTCCTTGCGCTGTTCATCAAAGTGGGATTTCCAAATTCAATTCCAAGAGCATCTGGCATTCTCCCTACTCTAGAACACGTGTTTTACAGTGGCAAATCAACTGGCAAATGTCTCTTTCTGCCCAAAACAGTTTGTGGAAGAAATGATCTTGGAAGTCCTATTGAAGTGCCTTGGCCATGTCTTAGAGATCCCTTTCAGAATCTCAGCATGATAATGATGTTACACAGGCACTGTTAATAGAGAGAGGTTATTTCGGATGTCTCTAATCATATTTCCTAGGAAATACTCTTAATGGTATTTCCTTTTTTGGAAACCACCATTTCTTAAGAGAAGAAAGAAGGTATTCTCCTATTGTCTTGCCGTATGAAACAGAGAAGTTCCTTACAGCCAGGAGGTCTCTGAACCAAATGTCTCTGAGTCTTCCCTCTGTTTCTCTTGGGCAAAGTAAATATTACATTACTTCCCAAAGCTGCTGTTACTCTGACTTTAACCAGTTGACATTCCTGTCTGGCTCTGTCTCTCCTGATCACCAGAGAGGGGATTTTCTGCACTTTGAGGGTTGTGAGGAGGTGGTCTAGTTGTCCTTGGGGTGCAGTGCACTGCAGACCAGCTGGCAATTTCTACACTGCTCAGACAGCAGTACCCTTGGAATCACATTCCCTGGACATCCTCACCCCTCACCCTCATGGCAGATTTCAAGAGGCCTCTCAGAAGGATACATCACCATCTGTGGCATTCCCTACTGTACTTCTCACATGATGTTCATCCCTATAAAAGCACACTGTGCAATGCTCTTGCCCAGGAAAGACTGGAGCACTGGCACCTCAGTCTGCCTGCCAACCCAGGAATAAACTGTATTGGAGGTCCCAAACCCTGCTAAACTACACACGGTATTAAAAAGAGTAAAACGACTGCTTGCAAAATCAACAGTCAGCAAAAGACTTTCACAGAGGGGATTATTAATCCCCAGTGCACATGGACATTTGAAGAGAACGCTGCGTAGGGAAGGCTTGTAACTAGTGGTATTCCAAAAGGAGATGTCTAGAGGAGAAAGCTCAGACACTATGGCTGTAACAGAGAGGTGGTACATACACAGACTCAGCTTTTTTCGGCTTGGTCAGAAATGTTGGCAGAACGGGTTCAGGTGTGTTTGGGTGAACATGGAATGTAAAACTTGGGCTTAAAGTCAGATCTTGTATACCCAGAAAAAGGTGATATTACACATTAACCACTTATGTTATTCCTTAAAGATGCCTTTGTTTCCATGTTTCAGGGCTCTGGTGCAGCTCTCTTGGGTCAGCTTTGTGAACGAGCCACTGTGACTCTTCACCTGTAGTGCAGCTCCATCGCCCAAGCAGCCCACCATCAGAGGAGTGGAGGGAAATCAGCAGACAGAATATTCTGCTGCACATGCCTTAATCTATTTTTTTTCGGCTGGATGATTTAACATTCACTTGGGGAAACTCAAGCTCTTTTTCAAGTACAGAATTCTCCAACTTGCTGTTAGCAAGCTAGCAAGTTTTCACTGTGACTTTTTTCCCTAGTCATTTCATCCAGTACTGGAATTCCCATAGCATGAATTTACAGCATCTTTTAATATATCCAACACTGAAAAGCCATTGTGGGAAGCAGGGCTGAAGCAACTTTTTTTTTTTTCCATATGCATCTTCAAACACATCTTCTCTTTACCCAACAACACAGCTGCCTCACTTTCAATTCAGTTGCTGATGTTTCCTTTAATTTTTTCTTTGCTTTCTTTGTCAGAATATTACTCCCTCTTACACTGCTGTGTTTTCTTGGCAGAGCCTTATTGACTCTGGGTTAACCAGAGCAATACTATGGCAAAGCTTAAATGAGATTCTTCATCCTTGTAAATCAAATCTCAAAAAATGCAAAGCATGTTGCTGACAAAAGCAGTAATGAGAGACTTTCCTTCAGACATGTGTAGAGGTCATCAGGAAAGTAAATGTGACACAGTGAAATGTGTGCAGCTGGTTGTTTCCATAAGGAATTCCCCCTCTTTGGAGCTAAGTTTTTTTTGTCATTTACAAGGTCCCAAAGCCCAGTCCACTGAACAGTCTCTCCATCAAATCCATATGTTTCCAATTCAGAGAGAAGGAAGTTGTGGGATACCATGTCAAAGGCCTTGCAGAAGTCCAGGTAGATGACATCTGTAGCCCTTCCCTTTTCCACTGAAGTAGTCACTCCACTGTAGAAGGCCAGTAGGTTACTCAGACTGCACTTTCCTTTGCTGAAGCTGTGCTGGCTGTCTCAAATCACTTCCCCATCTTTCATGTGCCTACAAATACAAATACAGAAAGAGATAACAAGCAGGAAGCAGTTTGAGTTATTTAATTGTTAACACACCTCTTTGCTGAATCACCCTAACTGAGCAAGTCAATGGTTAAGTAAGTAGGTGAACACTCTGGTAAAAGATAAGAAATCTTTGTAGATTTCTTCTCCCTTGAGGAAGTACCATCTCTTGGAGCAGTAGTGCTGTGCTGCTGGCACATAAACGCCTGTGCTGTCATGCACACAGTGAGTACATGATAAACCTTCTCAGGATCAATGGAAACCATGAAGAAATAGTGACCACCAAGGGTCCATACTGGCACCAGTGCTATTAAATATCTTCCCTGATGTCACAGACACAGGGTCAGGTGCACCGTCAGCAAGTCTGCTAATGACACCAAGCTGAGTGGTGCATTGTTATGCTGGAAGGAAGGGACTGTTAAGAAGGAGCTCGAGAAGCTTGAGAAATGGCCGGATGTGAACTCCATAAATTTCAGACAAGGCCAAGTGCAAGATCCTGCAACTGGATGTCAGGGAGATCACCAGGAGCAGTGTCGGCTGAGGAAGGAATGGGCTGAGGGCAGACCTGTGGAGAAGGAACTGAGAACACTGGTGGATGAAAAACTGGTCATGACCTGACACTTGCCACCTAGAAAGCCAACTGTATCCTGGGCTGCACAAAGTGTAGTTTGCAGGATGAGGAAGGTGATTCTTCCCATCTAACCTGCTGTGGTGAGACTCTGCCTGGAGTACTGCATGTAACTGTGGGGCTTCCTGAACAAGAGAGACACAGACCTGTTACAGCAGGTCTAGAGGTGGGCCATCAAAGTGGTCAGGGGGCTGGAGAACCTCCTACAAAGAAAGGCAGAGATACCTGGGGTCGTTCAGCCTAGAGAAGACAATGATTCTGGGAGACCTTACTGCGGCGTTTCAAAATATAAAGGGGCTTATAAGAAAGGCAGAGGGAGAGACTTTTTACTATGGCCTTTCAAGCTGAAAGAGCGTAGGTTTAGGCTAGACATTAGGAAGAAATTCTTCACTGTGAGGGTGGTGAGGCACTGGAAAAGGTTGTCTAGAGAAGGTGTGGACGCCCCATCCTCAGTCAGTTTGCAGCGTGAGCACAGCGCATAAGTGTTGATGTGCTGGAGGGTAGGAAGGCTCTAGAAAGGGATCAGTGGGCTGAGGCCAATTGTATGACGTTCAACAAGGCCGGGGGCTGAGTCCTGCCCTGCGGTCACAAAGACCCCGTGCATGGTAGATGGCAGCTGAACATGAGCCAGCTGTGCCCAGGGGGCCAGGAAGGCCAATGGCATCCTGGCCTGGATCAGCAATAGTGTGGCCAGCAGGACCAGAGCAGGGATTGTCCCCCTGTACTGGACACTCGTGAGGCCACGCCTCGCATCCTGTGTCCAGTTCTGGGCCTCTCACTGCAAGACACTGAGGTGCTGGAGCGAGTCCAGAGAAGGGACATGAGCTGTTGAAGGATTTGGAGCACAGCTCTGATGAGGACCGGCTGAAGGAGCTGGGATTGTCCCAGTTAATGTGCTCCAATTACTGTGGTTCAGACGGCTTCTGAAGGAGGACAAACATGATGTCACGTTCTAAGATTTATCAAGGCATTCACACTTCAATGGACTTTTGAACCAGAGCAATGAGATGTCACGGTTGTAGGAACATCGAAACTAAAGTAGAATATTTAATGACTTTGATCCCAGAGCATGATATCGACCACCTCCCAGTTCCTTAGAATAGGGTGTTGTGCACTTTCACTTCTGTGCAAGCTATAAATGGAGGCAGGTGAGACATCCCATCACAAACCGCAACCCTGCACTGGAGGAATTGCCCTCAGCTCTCCCCAGCCCTGCAGCTGACATCAAGGTGAGAGGCACACTTTGTGCAGGAGAACTGGAAGGGTTTCTTGGGCAGCTGCTGTGAAATGCAGGAGAAGGGAAGGAGGCTTTAGTGTTGGGTGAGAGTTTCAGCACAGACGTGAGGGTCTGCTGTCTGCATGTGCAGAGACTGGACCCATCTTTCAGGGGAGGAGGAGATGGCTGCTGCAGGAGAAACAAACCTCACAGGGGAGAGGGTGGAGAGGGACAGTGATACACAATTGTGAGTGGTGAATGTGAGAGTATTTTACAACTTACACTTGGGGATATCCCTAAACCAACACACACAACTAATTTTAACTGGATAGTTGTGAGTGCATATATTATTCTATGTTTTCCCTCAAAACTGAAATTTCTATGTCATAGACTCACTCTTTTCCAGCTGCTGCTATGTTTATCCTCTTCTAAAAATGTTCTACTTTTCCTTTCCTCCACCACACTTCCTATCACTTTGTGTCTGGACTGTAAAGGCTTCTTACAAGCATTGCTTGTTTTCTGTCTTCCTTTTGTGCAGGCTGTCATCCAGCTCCTATAGCAAGAAATCTGCACTCCAGAAGTCCTACTGAGATGGGAAAAATCATCATTTATGAGCATGCCAAATTCCAGGGTTTGTCCAGAGAATTCACCACTGACATTCCCAATCTAAAAGATGCAGATTTTAATGATATTGTCTCCTCAGTGAAAGTAATTGGCCAGCCTTGGGTGGCTTATGAGCATGTCAACTATGAGGGCAAATTTCTGGTGTTTAAGGAGGGAGAATATGACTTTGTTGGTACAGATATGAATGACAAGATCAGTTCTCTGCAGCTGATCACTGAAGATCTGCACAATCCCCAGATCACTCTCTATGAGCATATCAACTATCAAGGGAGGAGCAGGGTAATAAGAGAAGCAACCAACCTGGCTGCGGGACACGACAATGACATCGTGTCTTCTCACAAAGTCCAGAGAGGTGTCTGGCTGCTGTGTGAAAACAGTGATGGAAGTGGAATTCAATACCTTGCACGAGAGCGTGAACACCTTCCAAATTACAAGGCAATCGATTTCAATGACAAGCTTTCCTTCCTGCGTCCCCTTCGCCCTGGCTGTGGCTGTTAGAATCCAAATCCTGCAACTCTGAGGGAAGATGCAGCCCCGGCAAGAAATTTGAGACCTAGATCTCTGCCTCTGCTTGTGCTGCCTTTTCCCCCTGTGACACAGGACTACTGAATATGAGAGCTCTCTGCCATGGTGCACTGCAGATCTGTGCATCTCTATCCTGCCTTGCACTCTTCTCCTACCCCACAAATGCAAGAATCATCATGCTTGATCATATTAAAGGCTGTCCAAGCTAACAGGCATGCCAGATGTGTGAAACCCATTGTACCCTCAGCTGGCATTCCAGAGTCCTGGGCTATGGAATGTAGAAGCATTGCATGTTGTCCGTGTTGCCAAGTGAAATAGAAAATGTTAGCACAGAATCAGCACCACTTCCTTTGTAATCCGCTTTGCAATGCCTTTGTGGTGCTGTGGCCTCTGCCATTGCCTGTAACTGGTTTTGTGTTGGTGACATTAAAGAATCTTTTGCAACCAGCAGTGGGTCTGTTTCATGCATCTTTACAATAGATAAATATTGCTCTTTAATGGTGAGATATTTCTGTGTATCTAGAGAATGGTTCATGAAGTCACTTGCAAATATTTTTCCTGGATGTCTCCTCGAGAATTTTGTCTCCTTCTGGTTTCACTGGTCAGTAACAGCGGGTTCAGGCTTGACTCAAAAAGTCTTGGTGAGCATGGAGATTATTGCTGATCCTGGCCAAACTCTCACCCGCAGATTGTACTTAACTGTCTCATGCTTGATTGTATCTCAAGGCAGTAATGATACAGTCTTCCACTGCCTTTAATCACATAATCAAACAGAATGTTTTCCCTAATTTGAATTCATTAATCCTAATGGTAAAACCGTCTTGTGTTTTAAAACTGTAATATCTTGATGAGGGAGGAGGAATTAGAAGATATTTCAGGAACTGCCTAGCCATGTGCAAATTCACCTGGATGTACAGTCTGAGCCCTCCTCCATCACTGTGCAATGGCAGCTGCCCGCCCTGAGCTGTGCATTGTGACAGCTGTCACACGGCAGCTCTGCACTGCAGTGTTTATCTCCTCCGTGCTGACCTCCTGCTTGCCACAATTTCCTTGCATTGGTCGCTGGGCTGGTCAGACAGGACCTGCCCTTGGCCTTTTTGAAGCTCATGAGGTGCACATGGTGCCAGTGCTGAAGCTTGCCAAGGTCCCTCTGGATGGTTCTGTGTGCCTGTGGCTGCCATGCCCAGCTGCAGCTGTGTTAGCTGTGGTGAGACTCGCTGCCTCCATCAGCTCCCCGTGCCTTCCTGCAGCCTCTCTTCCCTCATTCTCACCCACCCACACAGCCGTGGTCCCTTTCCCAGTGTGTCCTCTTCCCTCAGCCCCTTGCAGGAAATATTTTCACAGCAGTACAGTAACAAACCTTCCTGTTCCACACTGCTTTCTCTTCCCTAGGGTCCTGACCAGCATGGGACAATCTCCCCATTCTCCATCCTGCTGTGAGCAGCAGCTTGACGTAGAAAACCCTGGAGGTTCCTTTCAGCCTAAATGCTTCTAGAACTCTATAAACTCTCCTTAGCCTATCATAGGCACAGCCACCCATGCACCAGAGAGGAGTGCAACCCTACAAAACAGAAAAGGAAAGGATTAAGGAGAGATATGGATGTAGTGGCTTCAGCACCTTTGCATTTGCTATTGCAAAGCTTTTTTTTTTCTTTTTTTCTTCATTAAAGACAGAATCCAAACAAATGCAGAAGTGTCAGGTCCAAAGCTCTAGCAAAGGATTCTTGAAAGATTTTCAGTAACAAGAGGATCAATTAAAGCTGGACAAGGACTTTGGGGCTTCAGTGGAGGGGATTACATTTCACAAGAGAGCAGGTGAGAGCCTCTGGAGGAATTGGGAGGGAAGTCTGACATTGGGAAAATGGAATTTCTAAATATCTAACAAGTAAACTTGAAGTTGTTGTACTCATGATTTGATGATGACAGTTTTTTATTTATTTTGAACAAAGGATGAAATCAGGCAGAAAGTGACAAAGGTTTTTAAATCTTCTTTAGATCTACTGACAGAAAGAGTTATTCTGGAAGGGACCTCCCTAGCCTAAGGCCTTTTTCACAGCAGAGCTACCTCCAAACATGACCAGGTTACACATGGCCATCTTCAACAGCTTTCACAACAACTGCAAGGGTGGAGATTCCCCAGGGTCTCTGGCCTTATTAAGCAGCAGACTGGACCCTATGGCATCCAGAATTCACTTTCAACCTGAATTGTCTTATGATCCCACAATCCTCCTGGCTTGCAGAATCATTCAAGCTCATGACTTAAGGATCAAGACGGGCAAATCCTAATACTTCCTGAGCCATACTGTTCTTGAGGAATCTTGCTATAAATAATGGATCTCAGCTGACTATCTCACATTACAGATATGCACACTCACAGCAGATTTATTGGCTAGTATGTTGTGGAAATACCCCTCTCTTCCCCTCCCTCTTTCTTCAGAGATTCTCAGGAAAAACACATGGATGCCCCTTGCTCCTGCCACACACATAGATGTGCCCCCGATATCTTCTGGATTTCTGACTCTTTT
>VWPU01013094.1:11990-31374 GCA_013398955.1 Callaeas wilsoni | reverse complement strand
CCCGCCCCGCCCGCGGCGCCGGCGGCAGGGGAGCGGCGTGCGGCCGCTGTGCCCCGGCCCGGGGGCTCCCGGCGCGCTGTTCCTGCCCTCGGCGGGAGCTTCTCCTGCTCCGCATCCCCGCCGGGAGCAGCCCGCAGCAGGAGAGAAGCAGGAGGTTGTTGTCAGTGTCCGTTCGAAGCGATGAGCGACCTGCAGCCGCAGCCGCCACCCCCCTGCCCTCCCCGCGTCCCGGGAGCTCCCGTCCCGCTGTTCCTGCCCTCGGCAGGAGCTTCTCCCGCTCCGCATCCCCGCCGGGAGCAGCCCGCAGGAGGAGAGAAGCAGGAGGTCAGTGTCCATACGAAGGGATGAGCGACCTCCATCCGCCACCCCCCTGCCCTCCCTTCGCCGCCGGGGTGCCGAGCGCCTTCGGCTGCACTGACAGAGACTATCTTGGCTTCTCTTTATTTCCTCTGGTCCTTCTTTGTTCTGTACAGGATGCCCACTGCAATCGTACCTGAGCACTTCCCAGAGGTAACCGTGAAAATAAACGCATTTAACATCTTGAAGGAGGGATAACACCGCTACTGCTGAGAGTTAGTGACAGCAAGAACATAAAACTGGGAACTGAGGAGCGGTTTTTAAATCCCAGAGCTGCCTGCCGTCCTCTAGACCATCCATCCTCTCATCTTTATGATCTCTCCAGACCTTTACTGCTGTCAAAACACAGCTCTTTCCCCTTTACTGCTGAGAGAAGGGAGACCAACTGACCTGGAAAGGGAACTGTGCATAGTAGCAAATAAAAAAATGAGAAAAACACACCTTAAGCATTTTATGATCTAATGTAGGTCTCCGGGTCCATTACGCCACGGTTTCCCTCTCTCCAGGGAGCTGTGACTACCCAGGCACTGGGCTGTGAACGAGCAGATGGGCCCTGAGCCAACCCGCGCTAAAAGCTGCGATTCCTTTCCGCTCCAATGGAATGCGCTTGGTCTCCACTTGCTCTGAAGTATTCTCCTGCACAAATCTGTGACAGACACAAATGGATGGGTACGCCAGCATCCTCACCAGTCAGCAGTCAGCCTCTGTTTTACAGAGCATTAATTTATCTCCCTCTCAGCCCTGTAACATGATACACCCATTTCTCATTTTACACACACTTTACAAGTGGTTTCCTGTATGGTTTTTATTTTCCAAGGCCTTTGCTGAAGTAGGTAAACATTTACCATTCATAACAAGAAAACTGGTTTTATATTGTTCATTGCTTTGAAGCTTGCATGGACATGATCCCTTTGAGATTTTATCAACTGATTTCTTTTTCATGGGGTAGAAAACACACAGCCCTTATCTGGCCTTAGAGCAGAATAATTGTACCCTGAAATTTCCAATGAATGGCTGAGCCTTTCTTGTGTCTGGAGTAGTTTTAACGCCACAGGACCTTGTGTTGAGCTAATCTCGTTACCTCCCGCAGAGCACAGAGTTTTCTAATCATTTTATTTCTTAAACCCCAGAAAATCTTTCTTCATAAAATAATAGACGTTCATTATGTCAAGGCTGAGTGTTCATTATGTCCTGTGATGTCATCCCAACCTGGATTATTTTCAGGATCACATCATGGCAAAATAGCAAAAGATCTTATTCCTCAGTCGCTGGGGTTTTTTTCCAGGAGAGATAAATTAGTCTTAAAAAAATACTTTAATTTTTTCCATCTTAAGGAACTTAAACTGTTCAACGTTGTTCTTCAAAGCTGTATGTGATCATTACAAATTATACACAACAGTTACTATACTCAGTTGTTAAGAATAATGGACCAGCAACATGCACATTGGGAGGTACTGAAATGCAGAGTGAAGGCCACTTAATAGATGAGACCTTTGCCTGAGGGCCACACAGCAAAATGCAGCTGCAGCCAAACTCTGCAGCTGGAGCTGTGTAAAATCCCTGCTTTCTGGGCAGGAAGCTTTAGCTGCTGCGACCTTGGCACTGTCCTGAACTCCAAAGCCAACCCGATCAGTGCAGTGTGCCTTTCTTACAAATATTATCGAATGTCTTCTCCTCAGCTGTATTTTAATTGAGAATATCCTGCAGAGCTGTTGACTTTAATGGGACAATTCCCATGGGTAGAGTTGCAACATCATTGGATGGAGTTTCAAAGCCTCCTGAGATAATTGATCTGCTGGGATCCTAAATGAGCTGAACCTTCAGACCTGACACAGAGGTAGAAGCTGCCTCATTGACTCTGGTTCTCACACTGGGCTCTGTCATGAAAAGGGGGCACTGGAAACAGCATCAGTGGCTTCTTTGTACTCCACATCCTCACTATGACCAACCAGGCACGTTCCTGCTGCCCTGAAACAGATCTGCTCTAAGTTGTGCATCTTTGACCTTGGCAGCTACCAACAGCACCCTGGCCACTACCAAACCAGCCACTGGACGCGTTGACCAGAGTTCCCTTCCTGACTGGGAAAAGGAGTAAATTAAATTGCATCTTGCTCAGCTAAACCAGCTTTTGAACGGAGCAGGTAAAGTGCCAATTCCCCGTGGTGGCTTTGTGCAGTTATAATGGGATGCAATTGCCTAGAGTACAAGTGGTTAGGGAAAAAAAAACCAGCTCGTGCCCTCCATATAGTACTGAAGGACTTTCTAAGGGATGGAAATTACATTATTCTCCTCTCTTGTTGATCAGAAAATTGTTCTGTCAGATTCCAGTGCAATCCAAATTCAGCGCATTATTTGCAACACTGTCCAGATCACGAGTTCTGTAAAAAATTTGGTATCTCTCACAATGTTCCATCCCATCCTCTCCATTTTAAAGCATATTTTCCCCCTCATTAGCATTTTAATTTTGATGTATAATTTCCTGCAAACAGCCTGTGACAGTTGTTGTGTATCCCCAAGCATGAACAAGTGTTGCCCAAAACTTTGAGTCAGTGTCACACCATCCTGTTCTATTTTTATTTTTCTGTCTAATTCTCAGTATCTCCATTGCCAGTCTTTTTAAATTGTAGCTAGTTACAGGATTTAGCAGTCCCTTCTGATATAAAGAAATTTTCGTGCAGAGATTGTAATTAGGAAGGCTGAGCTCTGTTCTGTTATTAGCAGGAATTGTGATTTTTGGAGTGGTGGGTTAATTGCTAATAACCATATGCAATGCTTCTGTCAAGATGTTTCCCATTACAGTAATTAACTTAGCAGCTGGGGTAACAGACATTTACCATTTGTCTTCACAGTATCCCTGATTTAGGATTGTTCCAAAACCCTTTTTGGACTCTGTTTGTTCAATTCCCAGGTGTAAGATGAAAAAGAGGGGAAGCTGAGAAGGGGAGATCTGGGAAGAACAAGTTGCAGGGATAGTATCAGTTTCAGATGCAAAGTGTCTGTCAGTGTATCCTCAGGAATTCTGGATTTTTCTTCACTAATCTTAGCCTTGGACCATCATTTTCACCAGCACCGACTGAATGGAGAGCATGGCAGAGCAGCCTAAACCAGAGAATGTTTTCAGAAATGATTACTCTGATGCTCAAATTAATCTGATCATTATTGAGGATTTATTAAATGAAAAGTGCAGAATTTTTCATTGCCTATTCATATCCTTAAACCTCAAAATCCCTATGGCAGGGGATTTTTTTCCTTCATGTTTTGTAGTCAACCAAATAGATATAAACATTTTTTTGTTAATTACTTCCTTTCAATGTTGTCTCACTGGAGCTCCTTCCTTCACAAAGCTGTGCCAGAATTACAGCAATATTATTAAGTATATGGCCAACCTGAAAATTAGGAGGAAAATAAAGTTGTTCTCTGAAGCCAGATCACATGACAGAGCAATAGCAGTTTCATTGATTTAATTCATCAACAGAATATATTGAAAGGATTCATTTTGTTTACGAGATAATTTTAAAGACTTTTAGGACCATGATGCCAGATTCAACTTTTTTTTTTTTTTAAAGTTTGTTCTGGCCAGAGCAAATCTGTGCAGTGCTACATTAAAGAAGGTTTGTTAATACCCTTAAAGATGTAAAGCAGCATGCCAAGGGCACTGGAAGCTTTCTCTGTTGCAAGGAATTGGCTTTGCTCCACCGCAAGGAATGGGGGAATGCTAATTTACAGCAACTGAGGATCTAACCCATGTTGTTAATCATAATTATGGACTTATTTTGGGAGGTGCATTTTCCGAAGCAGTTGGGGGAGACAAGAAAATTAAGTTAAAATTATTTTCTTCCACAGGAGGTAAAAGTAGTACATAAATAAATACTTGGTGTTGCAGTAGATCTTTAAAGCCTACAATAGTTTTCTGGCACTGCAGCGTCCTGTGATATTTTTTCCTCCAGCACATAATAGTAAGTTTCTGATAATAGTGCTCACAGACAGCTTTGATTATAACCACTTGTCAGGGAATGGATAACTAGGAAAATAACACCATATTCAACTGTAAAAAATGCTGCCTGGAGTACATTAACACAGTGATAATTTCTGCTAATAGCAGCCTCCGAACCCCATCCATTAGCTTTCAATTGAAATTCCTGCTTCATTTCCATCTTCCTGAGCATTTCTGCCCTCTGACCCTGTCTCCCGTTACTTGGGAGCAGCAGAGCCATCCTGTGCCGGTTTGGACACAAATCCAGAAGGAAACAACCCAAAAGGAGCATCTCTCTCTCTCTCTCTCCTGCCTGCCAGGCAAGCAGGGCCCGGCAGCGCTTCCCCCACGGGTTCGGGAAAATTATTTCTCGAGTGAAAGTGAAAAAATTTATTTATTTAACAAAAACAGAGTCCCCCGCTGTCACGGGGAAAAAAGGATATTGAAACCCCCTCCCCTGTCCCCTAAAAGAGGACTGTGGATTTTAGAGTTCTTTCTGTAGGTAAAACCTGCAGTCCTGAGCTGGGCCGGGCCAGGCAGGGTCCGACGATCTCCCTTGGAGGGTCCCGCCGAGCAGGGCCGGAGATGGGAGCTGGGCTGGGATGAAAAGCGAGCCAAAAACAGTCCAAAAAGGAACAGAAGCCGCTGAGGCAGATCACAGTCCCTTCTCCGCTGAAAAGCTGAAGAGACTAGAGAGCAAAAGTCCTCCAACCAACCAAATGTTGTCAGAATCGGGAGAGAAAAGAATGCAAAACATTCTAGTTGCAAAGTCAAACTCGCCTCTTTGAAGAGTTCTCTCTGCTTCTCTCTCTCCCTTTACGATTTAAAGGTACACTAGAAATCAAGCAGGCGATGGGGAATACAGAATGGTCATGGAATCACCCCAAGACACATCCACAGACACACTCCCTGCCACCAAGAGAAAGGACAAACTCGCTGTGTTTGAGCCAGCTGCTGGGGACTGGGCACTGGGATACTGCTCGTGGGCCTGGCAGGGGATGGCGAGGGGCAGGGAATGTTTCTTCAATAGGTTTGCATTCTGTGGGAATTCTCTGTCTGCATCCTGCTCCTTCCCCAGCCACCTCCCCCCTGCCAATCCAAGAGGCAACAGCTGCACTCTCCCAGTGTAACAGAAATTTAGGTTTTCATTCGTGTTCCTTAAGAGGAGAGGGCAGGAGGGCTTGGAAGGGAGGGAAAATAAAAAAGGTCTGAACAATTCAACCCCAGAGCAGTAGAACCACAGAATCACAGAGTTGTTAAGGTTGGAAAAGACCTTTAAGATCACCAAATGCAACCATCAAACACCACCCCACTGACCATTAAACCGTGTCCTCAAGTGCAACATCCAAATGTTTTTTGAACACTTCCAGAGACAATGACCCCACCGCTGCCCTGGGAAGTTTGTTCCAATGCTTACAACCCTTTCCATGAAGAATTTTTCCCTAATATCAAATCTAAACCTCTCCTGGCAAAACTTGAGACCTTTTTTGTCTTTTCCTGTCACCGGGACACGCCTGACCCCCACCTCACTACAACCTCCCTTCAGGAAGTTTTAGAGGGCAGTAAGGTGTCCCCTCACTCCACCCAGTCTCTCCAAACAGCAAAAGTGTTCAAACAAAGTATTTCTTTTTGACAGAATTAGTAGAAGCCCATTGGTATTCAAGTCAGGAGGATATTTCTGTAGGGACCTATTACATCTGATTGGGAAAATAAAATGTTACCCACATCCACAATTACTTCTCTAAAGACCACTGATCTCATTCCTGAGCTTTCCTCTTTAGCGTTAGTTAACCAAAACTCTGGTAAGAGCAGGCTCTTGACAATATAATCCTAAAATAAGTTTTATGTTGGCAGGCAATAGCAACTGGGAGTACTTTCATCTATTTCTGGATTTGGGATAACGACACTCCGATGAGCGGCTAATCTGGTGTGCTTGTGTACATTCAAATTAAAATCACACATTAGGGGGCAAGTCACATCTTCTCTGACCTACGCAGGTGAGAGCCAGATGTAACTTTAGATTTAATGCAGCTATTCCAGCCTCATCTCAACACAAAGGAAAGAATAAGGGTTTAGAAACTTTAGAGCAATCCATTTTTTGGCAGAGCAGTGCATGTATTACTAAATATTTCATAGGAGGAAATGCTTTATTTGGTTTTTAACAATTTTTTTTCATAGTAGTCTTCTTTTGGCCATGCTGATACCCACCTGAAAAACCTGCAAACAGCTGAACAAGCAACTCATTCAAAAATTTAGCAGAGTATCTTCAGGCTTATGCATTCAGAGAAATCAAATTTGGGGTATTTGTGCTAGGAGTGTTTAAAGGCTCATCAAGTCAGGAGATAGAGAGAGCCCTTGGAGACTTGGCCAATCAGAGGTAGACAGCACAATCTGATTATCAAATATTCCTGATCTATCCAGAGGATAGGAAATTTCAAAGAGTTATCCTCTAAGAAAATCGAAACAATTAAATGGAAAAAAAAAAAAACCAACCCAGAAACCATGTGATAAAAGAGGTTTGCTGCCCCAATGAATTTTTCAGTTGGTTCATAGCCCAGTGCAGTGAGTGCCAGGGCAACACTAAAGGCATGAAGTCAATCACACAAACCAGGCAGTAACAACACTCCGGCACCCTCAGCCTGCAAAACTCCAGCCTCCACCACCCCTGATACTTCAATCACTCTAATTTATCCTCCGGGGTAGGCAGCCCCCTCAAAATTTGGGTTTTAGATGTTCAAGCTGGTAACTCTCATCTACATCACTGAAAATGCAGTCGCAAAATAAATCAAAGAAAAAAAGTGCTCAGAAGTCGGATTCTCCTCAGGGTTTCCCCGTCCCTTTGGAATTGCTCCTGGATCTCAGATGTGAGCTGCCTGTGCCTCCTCCTTTGTCTAATACAGTGCTGAGCACATCGCTGGTACTTAAGATACTAAAATTCAAAGGAATAAATGCTTTATTTGTTTGCTTCCAATTAGGAGCTAATGAAATCCCAGGAATACGCTTCCAGGTGATTTGTCACGGAACTGAAACTCCTGTGTGTAACTCCCCTCTCTGTCTGTTCTGCTGACACAACCAGACCACACTTCATTCTCCCAAAGACATTACAGCATTACTTTACTGGTTTTTCCTCCAAATTACCTGCCTGGCTACTGTCACCATTGATCTTTTAAGTCCTTGACTGAGTAATCAGTCAGAGAGCTAATTAATGTAGTGGCTTGGAGGGAAGGATGAAATGAAAAAGGAGATTTTTTTTCGTTATTCTTGATGTTTTTATTGCCTTTGAAAGGTGCTTTATCCATAGCATAAAGGAGCATTTGTCTGTGCTTTTTCTTCCTGTCAGTTCACCTGCTATAAATCTATTTCTCAACTATTAACAGAAACCAGGAGAATTTCATGGGAGTGGTGATACTGAAATCTGAGAAAAAAAGAAATCTAAGATTTGTATTTGTTTTTCCCCTATTGACACTCATGGACTGCAGTGTGTATTTGGAGTGAGTAGCAACTGCAGGACCTGACCCAGATTTTCAGATGGTTTTAGAACTAAAACAGATGTTTTAAAATGAAGATAACTTTGTCATATTTGATAGAAAAAGAAGGAGTTTTTTTCTCTCCTTCCTTCCTGCTGAGTCCCCTCCCCAGAATTTATCCAGATTAATTTTTGACCAAAACGGGTCAAGCTCAGGTGCCTGAACACATGGTTTAAACACCACCACTCAGTCTGACTTTAATCTGGGACCAAGGACACGAGAAAACGGAATCACAGAATAGTTTGGATTGGAAGGGGCCTTAAAGATCATCCAGTTCCACTCCTTCCACTGTCCCAGGTTGCTCCAAGCCCATCCAACCTGGCCTTGAGCACTTCCAGGGATGCGGCAGCCACAGCTTCTCTGGAATGCCTCGTGCTACAACATCTATTCCAAAAGTACTCATCAGGGTCCATGACTTAAAAGAAAAATAAATATTTAAATGTTAGTGACCAAGTTCTCCTAAAAGAATAAATGAACTGTTTAAAAGTTAGCAGTACACAGATCCTGTTTTCCTCATGCTGGATATCTAAGAAGCATACAGGATTCTTGTCACTGTAATAACTCTGATACATGAAAATGTATTTGATTTCCTTTATTCTCAAGGAATTCTACATGCCCTGGAACAGCTCTTTTAATCCACAGAGTTAACCCCACACTGCCATGCGCAGAGAGATGGATATTTACATATTCTACAGCAGGATTTAAACACTGCTGTCCACAGGGAGCTGATGAACTGAAAATGGTTTAATAAGCTTTCTCTTAAAATTCTTCGGGGAGGCAGATATTAGCATCAGCAGTATTTGTTGCTAAATGCAAATAAAGTCACGGTGCTTGTGGGAATTGTGCTGCCCGTGCTGCAGGAAACAGCGAGCAAGGGGCTGCAGCAAGCAAATGGCAATTAAACATCTCACACGAGCCTGCGTGGCTCTTTACCCACGGTACCACGGCCACGTCCAGCAACCATTAATGGTGCTGGGATGGAATCCTCATCTCCTAATTCTGTGATTAACTCGTGGAGAGACCCATTTCCTACAAAGCCTTACATGGGAAGTGTCTGAAAACCCACGTTGCTATGAAGAATTACACAGGAAGGAAACAAAGCAGTCCAAAAAGCAGCCTGCCCTCCAAGAAAATCAGCATTGCCTGGCTGAGTACTGCAAACTGAGCATGTTTTATTAATTCAAGTATCAGGACAATAATAAATTAAGCACCTAGATATACAGGGGGAAAAGGCAATGTCAGCAGTTACAGGCTTTTTAGACTTGACCTTCTAATTTGTGCAAAAAATCAAAAGTATTTCTCAAGTTTACTATAATTAAAGATTAATAGAAATGCCGTAAAGTTCTGAAAAGTTTATGAAGCTAAACCTTGCCAAACTAACTCAACATTTTTCTTCCATTATTGGCTTTTTAGATGCAAACACTGATCTATACAGACTTCAGCAAAGCATTTCTTAGATGTGGAAAATTACTTGTTTAACCTCGAGCAGTTCTCTGTGCAGGAGAAGCTGAGGAGGATATAATGGTGAGCTGTGTCAAAAGGGGAATTGTTCAGTTATGGGGAGCTCCTTAATGAACTTCCACTGATGAGTCTCAAGGAAAAAATAGTAATATCTTTGCCCATGGCACAAGAGATAGGCCCAGCCTCATGGAGTTTGCTGTGGAAAAGGTTGATGAGGATGAGAATCTCCTGCTGGAAAAACGAGATTACTTGGAGGCTGAAGCCTGTGGACAACATGGATGGAATCCAAAGCCATGAAAAGCTGGATGACACACTGGGGACTAAGAATAATTGCTCCTACTGGGGGGTCTTCTGAGCTACCTCATCCAATTTTGACTATTCAGGAGCTGGAGAGGAGAATTCAACATGATGCAGACATGGGACAGGACTATCAGGATGAACCAAACAGCCGGGAAAAGAGGAGGAATTTGATCTGTTTAGACGAGCAAAACTAAGGCTTGTTTAAACTAGCAGGATGCAGGAGAGGCAGGAAGGAGGGATTGCTACGTGAGAGCTCTCTTAAAGCACACTGTGGAAAAGGGGGTGGCACAGGATAAATTCCAGGGACACCCGGGAATGTTGGCTCAGTAAAAGGCAAGGCTGGCATGAGAACAAGTCAGCCCAAAGCAGCCCCACACACGTTTGAGCAGTGAGTATTTGGGATAGCCTAATGCAAGCAATAGCAGCAAAATGAAGAACTAGCTGCGTGGAGGAAATCTGTAAATTCATTAAAAGAATTCTAAAATATGTTTCTATGTGATAACAGGGAACTGGATTTGGTCACCAGGCAGTGCCTTTCAAGCCCTTGCTCCTTGCTGGGTTTCAGCTGTTTAATTATGAATCCTATCACCATAACCATAGTGTGCTGCAGCCTCAGGTGCAGGAACAACACCGATCTTCTTCTGGTAACTCCTGTGCTCAAAACGGGGCTATGCCTCAAGTAACTGTAGGAAATAGCTTTGGAGGAGGCCAATTTAACTAACTTTCAGTTAGTTAACCAACAATAAAGCCTTTTGATCCTTGAAATGGGAATAATCCTTTTGGTTTGTGTTTGGGTGCAAGAGAATCCTGCACCTTGCTTGGGGATGTTCAGCCTTGTGCTAATCTAAATAGTAACCAAAAAATAGACAACTAACCCTAACACTAGAGCATGCCATGATGTTTCCTCTAAGCAGAGAAATGTATTTGTCTTTTAGATCACAGAAGAACACCCAGAGGCTGAATAAATGCAAAGACCAGCTGCAATTTGCAAAGGCCAATTTGCATGCCCCCATACCATGGCAGCATGGGTGACTACAGCAGCGGTGCCAAGGCAGTCCAAACCTGCTGGCTGAGCTTGTCTGCAGTGTTCCTGACACAGGGAAATGATCCGTTTCTATAATTTAGTTAGAATTAGAAAATAATATGTGCCAACTTTCTTTTCAGTGTGGCAGAACCTTCTTTTGTCACCATATATTTACTCTCAGACACTGCTCAAGGTTATCACTGCAGGGCTGTCAGAGACTTCTATCACATCTTTATCACATCAGCAAGTTGCCTCCTAAATTTTCTTTCTCCCCAGCAACGCAGGACAAAAGGCTGCGGATTGATCAGCAATTACAAAGTTGATTTTGTGGGTCTAAACAACTGCTGAACATTTTGTGCAACAGCATTTCCCCCACTTTGATACTGAACTCATGAGAGGAAAATTTGACAGAAACATTTAATTTCACGAAGCTGGTATGGTAGACAACATTCACTTAACATCAATTAGTGTTATAGCTGATAATTTGGGCCAGAGCAATATAAAATTGACAGGCAGAGCTTGGTGTGGGCATGATATGGATAAAGGGGATGCCCTGTGGATAAAGGGGGATGCCTCTGCAGCTGAGGTGCTCCTCCCCTGTCACTTAACTCTGTGTGTGTTGGACTAAGCAGCAGCCCCACAGGACACTGCTCCTGTTATTAGGAATTGCATCAATGTACTAAAAGCCAGTTTGAAAGCAGTTTCTCTGTCTGTACATTATATTCAGTGAAAATGGGATTTGCTTCCCAAACTGCTGTTATTTTGGCTGTTGCAGACAAAATCTTTAAACTTAAGGAGTTTTCTGTATTTTCTCTGAGTGTTGAGCACAGCAGTGATATCATTCAGATATACATTATTTACTGATAAACCATTCTGCCCTTCTTAAGGCTTGGTTTTACTTACTTAAAGGTCAGCAAATGCAGCATGGGAACCAGAATTTGATAGCTTAGGAATTAAAAGTTTATGGGAATTGAGTTTATTTTCTTGCTCCCAAAGCTCATAGGTGACCTGAAAGGAGTCTTGAGAAGAGTTGTAAAGTTGTAAAAAAAGATAACTTCAGGCTGTTTAGCCCCTGAAGCAGAGCTGCAGTACCTAAACTTGCAGCAGAGGAGAAATGGATCCACAGCATCACCACAAGGAAACCACATAAATTATCCCATAGAAAAACATAAGGGACAAAGCTGTGTCCTAAATCTTATCTTCCTCCAGCCTTAAACACTGGACTGTGAACAAATTGCTGTCTGTTTGGGCTCTGCAGTCTGGGATTGCCCTGATCTTTATGTTGAGTGATCACTGACAATTTAGCAATCTTTAGATGAGGGGTCAAGGCCAAGTTACCTCTTTTTCAGCTCAATTCCTCCTTCTGCTCCTGCTCTGAGCACCTCCACCCATCTACACCCCTGTCTTGTCTTCCCCTTCCTCTCAGCATTTTTCCAGAAATACCCAATTTCTCGTCCCGATTTCTTCTTTGTCAAGTGCCTCCACGGGTGAACACTGGCAGGAGTACGGGAAACACCGAAGGAAGATGTTTTCTTCTGAACTGTTGGGCAAGAATAGAGACCTGTGTCCTCTGGCATGATTCCTGTTGAGGATAAATACTGGCTCCATGACTTCTGGAGAGGTTATCTCAGGCAGCACAGAGGGGTGTCAGCAAGGGGCAGGCAAAGCCCTGCTCTGGCAGAGGCAGCTCTGAACACGAGCTGAAACACATTGTTAAAAGCACCAGGGAAACATCACGATCAAAATCATGGCCATTGTGAGCTTTGGGCTGGCAATTCTCACTGCACTGCCAGGATTAAAGCACTTGTATTTCACCTCCGTGTCTTAAGGCACTGGGGGGTTGTGCTTTAATTTCGAATTTCCCTTTAAGTTCTCCTTGCCTTGCCAAGGTGGCCTAAGGACAAATCCATTAATCCATGTGGTATGCAGGTCTGTTTATATTATGGGAGTTATGTAAGCAGGTAGAGCTCATCAATAATTAAGGCTTTGTGGGTAAAGTAAGAGATGTGACCGTTTTCTTCTACCTTCTCAGGGTTTCTGTGCCAGCCCCACAGCTGTTACGCTTTTCTTCTGAATAATTTTAAGGGACAGTGTTTTAAGGGATGGCAGCTCCAATCCTTCCATCTGCAGAGGTTGTGTGAGCCTCTCTCATTCCTGACAGAAATAAGCTACAGGAATTACCAATGTAAAACAGGGATTAGAAAGGGAAGGATCAAGCTCCCTGGTTCTGTTTTGATGGCAGTCTGCACAAGGTGTAATAAAATCAATAGTTTCTCTTGCTGGGAGGGTTCTTTCTATCTCCAGCAGTGACAAGAGGATAGTGGGCAAAGAGCTCTATTAGCTGTTCTTTAAGAATCAATCACACTTAAGAGCAATAGTCAAAATGACAGCAACTGCACAATAGATGAATAATTTTTCACACAAATAGCCCGAATTTTGGAGATGCGACACACTTTTAAAGAGATAGTAGATAAAATATCTGGTTCTCTGAAAACCAAGAAAATACTAAGCATTTATTACTAAAGACACTGGAACAAAAATGCTTAGATCTTTAAGGGGTAAAAGCCAAAATTTCAGTTCAGATCACCTGAGCAAGAACACGAGATAATGATCGAGATTCACTTGATTCAATTTTAAAAGTCATATCAGGAAGTTCAGAATTCCTGAAGCTGAACTCAGGAAGAAAATCCCCATGGCAGTGTCACTTCTGCTGTCAGACAAGGGCTTTCCCTCACCCACAGCTGAACAATCCTCTGAGCCTCAGGATCTGGCAGGAAGCTGTGTCAGGGGGGTTTGGTTGGGTATCAGGAAAAGGTTCTTCCCCCAGAGGGTGCTGGGCACTGCCCAGGCTCCCCAGGGAATGGGCACGGCCCCGGGGAGCTCCGGGAGCGTTGGGACAGCGCTGCCAGGGATGCCCAGGGTGGGGTTCTTGGGGTGTCTGTGCAGGGCCAGGGCTTGGACTGGATGATCCCTGTGGGTCCCTTCCAGCTCAGGATATTCAGTGATTTTATGATCTGGGAGGATGTGAGGCGATCCAGCACAGAGCCTTTGTCTCACACCAGATGAGAACCAGCTGTGTTAAATCTCTGTGTTACATCTACATCCAGCATCAAGATGTGACTGGCAATTACGAAGTCACATTAAACATTATGTAGTGAGCTATTCAAATACATCAGAACTGCATAAAGCACAAGTTAAAAAATTATATCAGGTAAAAGCCGTATTCTGGCATAAATAATGAGGGGGGAATATGGCAGGCAGCTTGTTCTGTTGTATCACATTGAAATTTCCATATGGCCCCAGCAGTGTGGAGGAGCAAATGGAAACCAGAGCAAAGAAAGGAGCTGTGCCTGGAGAATCACTCCCTGTTGACTCTGGGCGAGCTCCTTGTGGCTCGACAGCAAGCGTGAAAGCACCATCAAGGCCAAAAACCTCTGGTTAACATCTCCCTCCTCCCGTCTGGGGTGCAGGGTTTGAGATGCTGCAGTGGAGGAACACTGTCACTCAGTCTGAGGCAAAACCAGGCAAAAGCTGCGCGTTGGAGCTGCAGGCAGGATGACTTTGTAAATGTGGACAGCAGACTGTACTCTGTCTTTTCATGCTGTCGTGTTTCTTTGTTGATGTCTCTGTTTTAAGATCTTTTTTGCTCCATGCATCACCAATTGCCTTTTGTTTTCTCGCAGCAGGAAAGGCTCAGTTAATCCATATGTCATGACAAAAAATCCAGCCTTCGCTTTGATAGGAACCAAGCATGACAGCAATCTATTGAAAAGGTGTTTTGGACTATCATTTCTTCCAAGCTAATTTATTGACTGGATGGCTTTCAAAAATAATAGGTCTGTTTCCCAAGATAATGAGCTGAGATGTGACTCACAAAGTCCGTGTGAGAACACAGACAGCCTAATTATGAGAAATAAACTAATAATAAACCATCAGTCTCTAGAAATCAGTATCTGTTGTGATATACAAGTCTAAACATCAGAGAACATGAATGTTTCCACCTGTTCCCTTCTGCAGTGATTTTGTTTTATTATCCCTGGATATGTAAAATAAATTTCTTGCCATTAAGCCCTAGACAGATCGGGATGCTGAGAAAGATCTGATCTTTGGAGCTGGGAGGTGACAGTTTTGCTGAGCAAACTCCAGCTCTAGTGTGTGGTTACGATAGGAAAATGCTTTTCAAATGGATATTTAGTCAGAATCCACAGATTTATAAATCAGAGCTGGCAAAGTGAATCATCCATGCAAATAAAAGCCCTTTAACACACCCCATTGACCACGTTTTATCCCACGGTGTATTTCACTTTAAGTATAGATCACGCTGTAACTACATAAAGAATGCATCTTTCCCGTAGCATTTGTGGAACAATTTAAACCATTTTTAACAAATAGTTTCTGCCACTCATTTTCCCATTTCTAGGACAGATGATGGACAGGACACAGCCATGTTTTGCCTGTAGAAAAGGCATATTAAAGCAATGTGGCGTGCTTAGGAAACATGAATTATTCTCACTCAGTGAATCTTCTGCTCCTAACAAAAAAAAATGCCCACAATCTTATCTTCCAGAATGAGGGACCGTGCCCAGCTCGTGCTGAAGCTCTAAGAAGACTGTCACTACATAGTCCAGCCAGTTTTCAACTCGTGGACCCCAGAGGGAAAATCTCATCCTGCAAAGAGCTTTTCTGACATGTTTACAACATTACCAAAAAAATGGGTATTCAAAGAAACTTTCACCATGTTCTCCTCCCCTCAGGTGTAAATGCAGCAGGGTTTTCTATGATTACTGACTACCTGTGCTCACTGTGGAGTAATCAGCTGTAAAACCAGGTGAACAGTGGAAAATTCTGGCCCTCTGTGTGTTTATCACCCTTTCAAGGCTGGAACTTTTAAGTCTGACCCTGAATCATCCCGACCTCCACTTTGCTGGTGAAACATCTCTGTGGAAGAATTCTTCGAGCAGAATGGACATGGTCTGTATCTGAGAGCAGTGAACAAGCCAGGCTTAGCAGGGCCTGCTTGCCCTGAGTGCTGAGATTAGCATGCCTGAGTGCTGAGAGTGTCCTTGAGGTGTCCGTGAGGAACAGAGGAGGTTTGATGGGATATGATAACCGCGAGCTGGGAGGAGGGAGGACACTTGTTTGCCGTATGCTATCCAATTAGTAGACAGTAGACATGTGTGATTTTCCTTAAGTATCCAACCACAGAGTTAGTTAAAGTGCATGGACAACTTGTGACTAGTTGGAAATGCTACATAATCCTGCTTGATGTGAGCAATAAAGGAGAACGCTGTCTAACGCATCGGGGTTTGGCGTTACTTGGCTCCCATTCTCAGCAGAGGTCCCTGCTTCACGTCTCTGCCTCGTGTTTCCAAGGAAAGAAATCTCTGCCTTAAAATGCTCTTGACGCTGCCCAGCACATTCCTCGTGCCACAACTGACTGTGGATTGCCAAGGAAGCACAGCCCGCGTGCTCACAGACGACACAGCAAAGCTGCAGAAGTTGCATTCCAGGAGCATTCATCATTTCTCCCAAGAACGCAGAGCTCCCCTCTAGCAGGGTGAACTCCAGGCTGCTGGGGATGCTCTGCCTTTGGCTCGCGTTTCCCTGAGCTATGATGGGATTTCTCCAAGCACACTTCAGACCGTTGTGCTTACATTGACGCTTAACTAATGCTCAGCGAGGCTTTTGACAAACCTGGTTTGTTCTGGGGATGGACAAACAGTGAAGATAATCTGGAGCCACAGAGCCATCATTATTTTCGAAGCCCATTTTGTCTTTAGCACAATGGATGTCTATTGAAAAGAAAAACATTGAGAAGAAAAACATTGAAAAGAAAAACATTGAGAAGAAAAACATTGAAAAGAAAAACATGTTTCCGATGCTTTTAAGACTGCCAGGATTTCCCCTCCACAAACATCTCCTATAAAAGCTGTTCCTGAGAAAAGCGAGTGACCCAAAGCCCCATTTGGAGCGGCCCTGAAGAAGCCCATTTACACAGATTTCCACTTTCCTCTCCTTTTAGGCCTCCAGTTTGAGCAGTTCTCAGTGATTGTGGGGCTGTGCAGTGGTAAAAAGTCCATTTAGCAGAGATGAACAGATGCATTTTCAGTTGTGAAATAAAACCTGGACCTTAAGGGGCGAAATTCTGAGACGTAAATAACCCTATGGTGCCACGGCAACCCTGTTACAATAAGTTTGAAACCAATTTGCCATAAATATTTTTGTTCAAGCCCAAGCACATAAACTCAATACCAGGTAGGCATTTCTAACAAGTGCAGGTGAGACAGGTACCTGTTGGTTTCAATTAAGCTTTGCAAAACCCCCCTTGTGCCAGGAGAAAAATAATGAGGCTACATGAGCCAAAAGTGCTTCACTTCCAGTGCAGGCTTTGGGCTGTGTGAATGAAATTTGCACTGAAAATAAGCAACTCACCAGCACACCGAGAACAGCAGGTCAAGGAAAAGCAGGATGAGAGCTGCAGTGGGGGGAAGAAGGGAATTAAAATGTTTCGTAAGCCCCCAGTTGCCATCAGCTGGGTACAAACACTTTATTCTTCTTTCCAATGAAACTCTGTGGATTGTTTCAAGGTAAAAAACATCCACTGTTAATCACCTCACTGGGCACTTTTGAGTGTTCATCCTGCAAAACACTTTACAAACCCCTGGCAAAGGCTGCCTAAAAGTTCTGGAAAAGTTTTCTTGAATGTTATCAGCAATTCATAGACAGAAAGGAAAAAATTCAATTTAAAAAAAAAATCACAGCAAATATTTTTTCCATTATATTAACGTCTAGGGATGTCCACTGAAACAAAACCAGTTGTGAAAAAAGAGACGGCGGGAGATTACATTTTTACAGTTTAAATAAACCACACACTGGAAGAAGCAGATGATCCTCCCTCATTCCCAGGGGAGAAAAAGGCAGCTTGTGACATGTCCAAAGTGAAGCAGAGACAGGATGCCCAGAGCAGTTACCCTGGGGGCCAAGCCAAAGCATCAGATCATGGGAAGCTTAGATGAACATTATTCCACGTGGTTTTATGTTTCATGACATAATGAACATCTCTGAACTCAATGAAGAAACTGCCATAAACTGGGGAAGGAATTTTTTTTTTCCTATTTTCTATTTCTCATTTCTTTTTTGGCTCTGAGATAAAACTGGTAAATAAAAAGACTCCTTTGAAATTAAATGTGGACAGGTGTCCCAACTAACTTTTCTTTTCCTTGAACAGATTCTACTCTCAGTGAAGAGAGCGGAAGAGTGGAAGAAGAGTGTCAATGTAGTATTTACTACTTTCTGGAGGAGGAAATGCTGTTTATCTCAGTAGCCAAGTTCTTCGGGCCCTGTAAAATGCCAGATGTTCCTCCAACACCTGGAATGGCACAGGAGCAGGAGGTGTGTGCAGAGAGGAACAGAAAACCAGCAGTAGCTCAGGGCAGATACAAACACCTGGGGAGCAGAATCCATCCAGCTGCAGATCTGAAGGAATTCTGGGGCACAAAACCCCAAGGAAGCCAGGGGCAAGAGGGCGAGAGCAAAAGGCTTTCCACAAAGGTGTCCTGGAATACGAAGGGCAGATGGGTTGGAAGAACCTCTCACAAAGATCCCCTCGCAAAGATCCTTCAGACCAGAACACTTTTCCAGGAGCCAGCACTTCCGTGGATGCCCACAAAACAAATGTGCTTGCTTAGGGAGCTCTGTAACCACGATTTGGGGTTTTTTTTTTCCAGCAAGTTTAATATTTAGAGTTTAGTTCAATCTCCGTTGTCGCCTTCTGGGGAATTTCCATTTTATTAAGTCTGAAATCCAAACCAAAGTGGTTTTACCTTCCCGGGGCTTGGTTTGGCCAGACAGAACGGAGACAAAGGTGGAGCCTAAACTCTCGGTGCTGAGCCCAGCATTCCCTGTCCGGGCCACACCCAGCTCTCCCAGCCTGCCCTGCACGGCACGGGAGGGGCCCGGGAGATGTGGGAATGCCCGGGAGATGTGGGAATGCCCGGGAGGTGCGGGAATGCCCGGGAGGTGCGGGAATGCCCGGGAGATGTGGGAATGCCCGGGAGGTGCAGGGATGTCGGGAGATGCAGGAATGCCCCGGAGGTGCGGGGATGTCCGGAGGTGCGGGGATGTCCGGAGGTGCGGGGATGTCGGGAGATGCGNAGATGCGGGAATAGGCCGGAAAAGCGGGAATGCCCGGGAGACGAGGGGGTGTCGGGAGATGCGGGAATGCCCGGGAGGTCTGGGAATACCCGGGAAAAGCGGGAATGCCCCGGAGGTGCGGGGATGTCGGGAGATGCGGGAATGCCCGGGAGGGCTGGGAATACCCGGGAAAAGCGGGAATGCCCCGGGGGGCCGGGGCTGTCGGGAGATGCGAGGATGCCCGGGAGATGCGGGAATAGCCTGGAAAAGTGGGAATGCCCTGGAGATGCGGGAACGCCCGGGAGATGCGGGAATGCCCGGGAGGTGCGGGGGTGTCGGGAGGTGCGGGGATATTGGGAGATGCGGGAATATCTGGGAAAAGCAGGAATGCCCGGAAGGTGCGGAAATGCCTGGAAGGTGCGGGGATGTCGGTAGGTGCGGGAATGCCCGGGAGATGCGGGGATATCGGGAGGTGCGGGAATGCCCGGGAGGTGCGGGAACGCCCGGGAGGTGCGGGGAGGTCGGGAGATGCGGGAACGCCCGGGAGGTGCAGGGATGTCGGGAGATGCGGGAATGCCGGGAAAAGAGGGAATGCCCGGGAGGTGCGGG